>JADLZL010002168.1:0-337074 GCA_015844335.1 Chrysopogon serrulatus
TTTCTAGTGGTGACGTTAGAAATACCAACAGTACTTTATCTCTAGGATTGAAGCTCTTCTTCTTGATTCGCTTATCATGTCACCTTTTGGTTCTCTCTTTATAGATCTTCGAGTTATGATATGCTTTTTTTCGCCATTCATCTAGTTCTAAGAGTTACATCTTTGTTCTTGTCCCGACAGCCTCAAGATCCATATTCCATTTCTTGATTGCCCAATGAGCTTTAAACTTGAGCTCTATTGGCAAGTGATGTGTCTTACCGTAGACAAGCTAATAAGGTGACATGCCAAGAGGTGTCTTGTAGGCAGTTCGGTATGCCCATAGTGCGCCCGTAGCTTCTCCTTCCAAGCGGTTCCCATCTCATTAATCGCCTTCTTCAGTAGGATATTCTTGATTTGCTTATTGGAAGTCTCAGCTTGGCCACTTTTGTGAGGATGGTAAGGAGTAGCCATGTGATGTTGAATCCCTTGCTTTATTAAGTAGTTATGAAAGTCTTTGTCAATGAAGTGAGTTCCTCCATCACTAATCACCATTCTTGGAACATCGAATCTTGAAAATATTATCTCTTAAAACATCTTCATGGAATTTGTAGAATTGGCAGCTTTGCATGGCTGTGCTTCTACCCACTTTGAGGCGTAATCAACTGCCACTAAAATGTACTCATAGTTGCCTAATTTCGGGAATGGTCCCATATAATCAATTCCCTAGACATCAAAGAGCTCGATCTGAATATTGTTGGTGAGGGGCATAGCATCTCTTGAGTTGATATTGTCGTGCCTCTGACATGCTCTACATCTTCGGGCGAAGTTCTTGGTGTCTTCATACATGGTTGGACAAAAGAATCCACTTTGCCAGATCTTTGCATAGGTATGGAATGCGCCATAATGACCTCCATACGGTGATGAGTGATATTTTTCAATGATCTGTAATCCTTCCTCAGTGGGTACACATATTTAGAGTAGTCCATTAGCACATACTCGAAAGAGATAAGGATCATCCCATATATGTAGATGACTTTCATAAATGAGCTTTTCTCCCCAGATGCTCCCCGGTGGTGCATATCCCGCAACCATAAAATTGACAATATTCACGTACTGTGGATCCGACCTAGAGATGGCGTAGAGCGTGTCGTCTCGAAGAGAGTCATTGATTGGTAGTTCCTGCATATTCTTCACACAAGAGCTTATCGGAATAAGAAAATGAAAAACAGACTCCACGGCTACACAGGAAGGTTCCAGAAAAGACGAGAAGGCACCACGCTGAACCGAGGGCCTGGAGGCCACCAGGCCAGACTGACCGGTTAGGCCCTGGACCTGCCGGCTCGGGATGGCCCCCTCGGGTCCCGGTTTGCCCGGTTCACTCCACCGCCTTCGAGGATCGATCCTAGCCGCCTGTCAATGTCGGTTTGATCCGATGGCTCACATCATCGCCCAGGGCTATAAAAGGAGAGGCACCCCCTAGGGAGAGCCCCCATTCATTCATTCTTATTTAAAGTCTGATCATCAGCCAGAAACTCTAACCAGAGCTCCTTAGCTGGGGCCTAGATAGCTAGATTAGAACTAGAGGAAGGCAAGCGTAGGCTTGGATTCTAGAGCCATCAAGAGCTTGGATTTGGTATAGTTCTTACCTTCTCTCGCCTTTGTTCTCTTTCATTGTATAGTTATATGATTGCTACAATTGAATTGATGAATACTTATTTACTTATATTCATAGTTATCTTGTTCTTTATCTATTGTGGTTATATGCTTAGTATAGCTAAATTAACATTATACTTATCCATAGGTTCATATAGCACTCATCTAATTGATCATTGGGTGAGTGCTAAACATTGTGTAAGCGTGGTGCTTATACGTTGTTTATCTATAAATGCACCCTATAAGCAAAGATTGGTAGATCGCTGGTGTGATATTTCTGTTGAGTCCTATGTAATTCAAACCCTGTTTATAGGCACAATAGGGCTTGTATACGAGAAAGAGCGTGCTATGTTCTCAAACTTCCCTAGTATGTCCACTGTGAATAAATATAATGCTAACCTTAGCCATGACTACTAGGTGTATTGCACTAACCATAATATGCATTGACATGTAGCTAGGAATAACCTAGGAATATTTCTTGATGTTCTACTAGCAACCCTAATGATACAGCTAGGAGTCTCAATCTGTTTATACTGATAATTATATACTTACCTTATCAATTATCTTATGACTTACCCCCCGCATTGAGTAGCGAGGATATGGTTATGCCTATTCATTACACTCTAGGTCAATACACTACCTTTACACAACCATGTAGACCTTCCTTTGGGAAAATATAAATGACAACCCGTAATACTAGGTAAAATGTTACAATGGTATTTGATCTGTAAGGCTTATGGATACATTTCTATATTCTAAATGGTGGCATGATTTAATACCACACCCCTTGGTGTTATGCTAGGGATGACAACTTAGCATTCTAGTGGTGGTGCGCTACTCAAGCATTTTTGGCATCGTTATTAGAGATAACATTAAGAGGTGTCAACACCTACGCACATGCTTCTTGGCCTTGTTGAATGTGGGCAACGCGTAAGATGATAGGTCATCGTTGAATGTGGAAGCAACATGATGGGACATAGGCGGCTTCGGCGGGGCCATCCTCTCATTTTGATCCAAATCCTGAAATAATAAACAATCGAATGTAAGCTGATGAAGAAGGACTAATAAAGCAGAACGCCAACTTATATGATGCAAATCGAAAGGCACTCGCTCCTTAGAGTCAAGCTCAATAATAGGAACCGAATCGTCAAAAACCACTTTCCAACTTTGCTTGATGGGCTTAGCTAAATCCTCGCCCCATCCACACACATCCAGCTCTTTCGCCGCCACTTAGTGCCCTTCTTCGCCATCGAATGAGATCCGCCCGACCGTGGCACGCGCCAAAACAACACCCGCCGCTCCCCGGATCCGACCGAATCACCCCGTTCACCATAGTGCACCCCCCATCAAATCGAAGGCACGATTTAGCCGGGCCGATCACCAAGCGCAGCCCTCTTCGCACTCAGCTCGTGAGAAGTCACCGGACAAGCAAATCGATTCAAGACGAGCCTCAATCGAAGCGAACAAAGGAGGCGCCACTTGAAAATTGTTCGAGAGACAGCCAGCACCGGGCGCCAGCCATTGACCATGGGGCAAAGAAAGTGTGACGAACAAATTGACCATGGCGAATGCAAAGACCAAAGGTGTGATCGAACAAAGATGTGTCCCCTTTTCCAAAGACGCGATCCACTCCTCGACCAAATCGCGACTATCCGACCTAAATAATAAGATAAGTGAATGTGTCCTCACAGATATATACCGATCAAGCACTTCACCAAGATCAACCCGGTTTTAATATCGAACCTAAAGGAATAGTAGGTGAATTATGATCTAGCCTAATACTCTTAATCTAAGGGGTACAAACAATCTAGAAAACTATTAAGAATGAGGAAATAGCTAATGTACTCTAGTTCTAACTACCTTAGGTAAACTTTGTATAATATCGCCTTATCGACAAGTGACCCGAATAGGAGAAGAAACAGTAATCTACCTACCGCACACCTATAAGCCTATTCCGTCCTATCAACGGAAGTGGACTACAGAGGATTCAACGTAGCTATAAAGTCACCTACGCGAGCTACCACTATCCTGGGCTAATCGGGGACATTCACAAGCAATCATAACCTAGACACCACGCCTATGCTACTTAAAACTACTCGACCTAGGAGCTACCCAAATCAAAGTACTCAATGTAATATGAGTTGCAAACCAAAGAACGAATATAAACGACTGCTTATTTGAATCAGAATGGTAAATACAAAAGTACCTCGTAACGCAGCCCTCGGGCGTAGGGAGCCGAATCCGGATGAATATAGCTCCCGAGGATGTTCCGACGTGCCGGGGCTCCTCCGAATCTCTACTCTTCTACTCTATCTCTAATCTCTATCTTGATTGCTAGCCTAGATCTAGTGGATCTCTATCTAAAGCTCGACTCTTCATCTCTTGATCCGGCCTCCTCCGTGGGGGGTATGGCCCTCCTTTTATAGCCCTAAGTGGGATCAACACGCCGTTGGATCAAACCGACTTAACAAGCGCCGGGATGAAAACCCTAGGTGGCGGGAGGAAGATTCCAAAGGGGGGGCCATGGAAACCCTAGGGCGCGGGCGGCCCCATGGTGGGGGGGGCGGCCCCACCTGGTGGCGGCCAAGGGCCCCACTTCTTCGGGTGTCTTCTCGGAGTATTCTGAACCTCCCGTGATATCCTTGCGTCATGGATAAGTTTCGTGGGTAAATTAGCACTTAAATCCCCTCTTTAGGCTTTCCTGAATAATTCCCTGAAAAATGCACAAATCACCAAAACTCATGGAAATTGTTAATGATAACCCTATTCTTATTATAATTCCATTCCTCAGGAAGCGGTAATTGCTAATAAATTTTGGATGATAACAAGTGTTAACAGTTACCCCCACACTTAGGCTTTTGCTCGTCCCGAGAAAAAGGTTGGTTTTAGTAATATGGATACTCATTCAATGCATAACTTGGAACTTAAATGATATAGCACTAGTCTAGTAATCATGTATTATGAAATTTAAGAGTGTCTATCATGAAGTCTTAAGTAATTGCTGAGTAAGAGAGCTTAAAATTGATGACGCCTTTCTGTAATTATGTCTTTTTAGAGTAGAGGTGTATTTTGTAAAAACGTGGCTTGAATCTCTCTTTATTTGTAGAGGCAACAATGGTGTGTATGGCGCGAGAGAGAAATATCATATTCCTAGATCAGAAAGAATTTTCACTTCTAGGCATATTATGTTAGAGGTACCATGAGCCTTTCCTTTTGTTTATGATTATATTTCTTACTCAGATCGAGGTTCTGGACACTTGTCCCTTTTTATTTCCTCGTGATCTATCTTGTTGAGGTTTTGGACACTTGTCCCTTTTTATTTCCTCAGAATTCTTTTGAGTAGCTTATGCCTCCTTCATAATATTGCTCCAGACAGTGAATTATTTAATTGTTTTATCATGTGATGCTGGGAATATGATAAATCTCTCAACCACAATTAAATTTGTTTGATATGATTACTATTTGTATGCCATACAAAGAGGAGTGAAGCTAAGTGTTAAAGTTTACATAAAATCTCCAAAGACAAATTATCGGAAAGTGAGTGTGAGTGATCATTATCTTTCCACAATAACTTAATCAATCATGAATTGCTATTGAATTTCATAATGAACATAATTCTAGAGGAGCGACATATAATTTATATTTCTCAAGTCATGGATTAAATGGGTTTATTATTTCTTGAAGCATTTAATATGTAGATTTATAGTTCGGATCGGAATTCAGAATATAATATATCCAATTAAATTGTAATTAAGCTGAACCTGAGCGTGATCGAAACGAGGAGGCGAGGGTGCAGGGGTGTGCCGCCCGGCCCTACCAGGCGCCCGGCCCCCACCTCGGGGCCCCGCTGGGTGGCCGCGGCTTGCGCGGTGTTGGTTTGATGTTGCTTCGGATTACGCTGTTCCTCCGATCATCTTTTTGCTTCGTGATTGATTGTGCTTCCCCCACACTTGTTTTTCTGCATATTCTCTGCGCAATATGTGGAGACAAAATATTCCAAAAATAGAGAGTAGAGTAGATAACAAACATTAATATAAAATAAGGCACTTTATTCAGATATGGCGGTGGTAAAAATAATTCAACAGACACTTTAATGACTGAGCTAACGACAACCCTAGCTCTTAGGCTTTTACCCAAACTGACTCGACTTGACTGACTCATTAAACTAGCGAAAGTGTGCCTTATTGGATAACTAGGCAGTTAATGCTGCCCGTCATTGTTGAGGCCCTGAATTATGGCCCTGAGAGCTGCAACCTCTTCTTCAAGCTTATCTTTATCGCGCTTGAGGCTGCGGATTAACTTAAGATTAACCCCAGCTTTCTCTTCTATTTCATCTATGAGCTTGTCCCTCAGCTTGTTGGATGTTTCCATCTCCTTGACCAGGTTGGAGAGGCCTTCAATCTTCTCATTGAGAGTGCGTAGGGTTGGTGGCGTGGAAACTTTCTCCAGTGCTAATGCTGATGCTGCTCTCTTTCTCTTAGGTTTAGGCTTAGGCTTAGGAGCGATGGGCTCAGCATAGCATACTTCATCAGGATTTGCACGAACTCCCTGAAGAGAAGGGCGAGAAGCATTGGTGTACTTAGCGTATATCAGGTTGCCCTTCCTATCAGTCTCAACTGCCACGAGTCGCTCATTAGCTCTAGGTGCAAGAAGTTTGGTACCACGGGGGATAGCGATCTGCTTTCCTTTAGCGCCTCCTTCAAGCATCAGCCTTGCAGATGGTGGAGGAAGAGCAGCTGGATTTTGCACATAGTAAACTTGCTCATGACACTGGGGAATTGTTGCAACTTGCTTCGGCGGCACGACGGCGAGAGGCTTCGGCTGCGCGAGGACGAGGGCCTTCGAGTCATCGCTGGGATGCTGTCGAACTCCGCGCCGTAGGAGATGATCGCCTTGTTCGCCATTGCTAATAGATCTAGATTGAAGAGCTCCTTTTTGAGGAGGGAGAGGTGGATGGTTATGGAATAAAGTTGAGGAGGTCAAGGTACGTATTTATATGGGTTTTCAGGAGACAAGATGAGGATAAAACCTAGGTTCTACGGGATCCGTACGAAAGCATATCCGATCGCGCATGGACATTACGCGAATATACGTAGGAAGAGTGTAGAAGGACAAGGGACGAAAGTCGGGACGAGGGGGCCTGGGGGGCCGACCGCCCCACATGGGCGCCGACCGCCCCACCTGTGGCCCACCTCGGTGTGCCCTTCGGGGGTGCTTCGGACTCCTCCTATGTTTTGTTAGACATATTTTCGGATAAAATTTCATCGAATAAAATACAACTTAATAAGTTGGTAATTGGATGAAATCAATTTCATCCACCACTCCTGAATCATATGGCTCTAAATAAAGTTTGAGTCGGCACCCATTTACCTTGAATAACGTACCTTCGTTTGATTGTAGAGTTATTGCTCCATGTGGTGACGAATTCACGACGGTAAAGGATCCTTCCCATTTGCTTCTTAACTTCCCAAGCCCGAATAACTTGAACCTGGAATTAAAAAGTAATACCTTATCTCCTGGTGTAAACTCCTTCTTCTTAATCCTCTTGTCGTGCCATTTCTTCGTTCGTTCTTTGTAGATCTTTGAATTGTGATAAGCCTTTTCTCTCCATTCTTCTAATTCTCGATAATTGCATCTTTCTTTTTCTCTCCAGCAGCCTTCCAAGTCCATGTTCCATCTTTTGATAGCCCAAGTGAGCTTTATGTTGTAATTCAACCGGTAAGTGGCGTGTCTTACCATATACCAATTGATATGGTGACATACCCAAAGGTGTTTTATAAGCTGTCCGGTATGCCCATAGTGCATCGGGTAACCGATCCTTCCATAAAGTTCCCATCTCATTTACTGTTTTCTGGAGAATGTTCTTAATTTATTTATTTGATGTTTCTGCCTGGCCACTTGTCTGAGGGTGATATGGAGTAGCGACATTGTGTCGTATTCCATGGGCTTGTAGGTATAAGTGAAACTTCCTATCAGTAAAATGTGTTCCTCCATCACTTATAACCATTCTAGGTGTTTTAAACCTTGGGAATATAACTTCTTCAAACATCTTCTTCGAGTGTTTGGAGTTAGCATTTTTGCATGGCATAGCTTCTACCCACTTGGATACATAGTCAACTGCCACCAAAATGTACTCATAATTCTTTGACTTCACAAAGGGTCCCATGTAATTAATTCCCCAGACATCAAAGAGCTCTATCTGAAGGTTGTTGGTGGGTGGCATAGCATCTTTTGCATTGATATTTCCGTGCCTCTGACATGCTCCACATCTTCGGATGAAATCTTTGGTGTCTTCATACATGGTTGGCCAAAAAAACCACTCTGCCAGATTTTTGCATGAGTACGGAATGCCCCATAATGACCTTGTTGGCATTTCTAACGTCACTATTAAAAATAGAGATAAATCCTATCCCTAATAACGACGCTTTTAAATTTGGGTATTATAATTACTTGTCATTAGCAACTAGCCACATTTGAATTACTAATATTCCTAAACATGAAGTAGGTTGTCATCCCTAATTATATTGCTAGGAAATTATCATAGATTTATATTGTACTTATTGTGACTAGCCAGATAAAATATATAAATAAGATATGAATGTATACTAATAGGTTCAAGCAGTTTTAACAGATAATTATATCGTTGTAGCATTTCACCTAGGGAAGTATCTAGGTTGTCGATTTATAATTATACCTCTAGGAAGGCTATGTAATAATAGTGTCATATTGATGTATTAAATGAATAATCGATATTATCTACAAACTCTAATCTTAACAGGCAGAGGTCACAAGATAAATATAGATAAATATGGGTGATAGCATAAACATCAAGTATCATAATTAAGGATAATCATCAGAGTATCTTACTAGTCATAATCATAGCTAGCCATTAAATAAACTAGAGAAATAAGTCTGTAACTACATCAATTGAATAACTCTAATTAGTGCAACTACATCTAATCATCATTGCTAAATCAACCCTAAATCATTATTACATGTAAAGAGGCATCAACTAATGAGGATATTAAGAACTAAGTCACCTCCTTCGCGACCGTGCCCATGCTAGTCCTACATACGGGGGGTGGACTACAGAGGAACTAACGTAGGTGTCACCTACGCAGACTACCACACGCCCCGGCATAGATATCGGGTGCACTCACGCAGATAAACAAGACATCTAGACACCACGTCTACATATCGCCTATCATCTACCCATTGTACATATGGATAAACGCTATACGAGCAATTACATGAATTCAATAAGATCAAAGTAACTAAACTAGACATATAATCAAAGTAGATAATGACTATTGCAATTAAGAACATATGAATATATTTAGAGTAAAGTTTTCCTAATCTGAATATTGAATACAATAAAGTAACTAAGAACTAGATCTATTACCAAACTCTTGTGCTCCAGCCAGACGCCCGGGGCTCCAGATCCGATGAAGAACTAGATCTCCTCTACTTCTAATCTAGCTAGTTAATCCTATAAACTAGAAGGCTCTTGATGAACTTGAAAGCTCTTGATGCTTGATGGCTTGAGGCCTTGATGAATAATGAATTGGCTCTCTCCAGGGGGGGTCTACCCATGTATTTATAGTCCGGGATGCTGCGTGCACCGCAGATCAAACCGAAGTTAACCAACGGTGGAGATGAAAACCCTAGGCGCCGGGAGGAACCTTTCGGAAGGAGGAGGGTTGGGCGCCGCCGGCGCCATGGTGGGGCCGGCCGGCCCCACCCGGGCGGCCTCCGGCCCCCTCTCCTCCTCCCGGTGTCTTTCCGAGTCTTCCCCGAGTCTTCCCGTGGTGTCCTTCGTGGCGGATAAGTTTCGTGGATATTTTTGCACTTGAATCCCTCGTTTCAGCCTTTTCTCGAAATCTCCCCGAAATTACGTAATATGCAAAACTCGTGGAAATTGTCGATAAATCCCTAGACTAGTGTGTTTTCTTGTTTCCTTTTGGGTGAAAAGCTCTAGTAAAAGTTGACGCTAACAGGTGTCAACAGGCACTATTATTTAAGTCTAGGGTGAGATTATTCAGACATGGAAAGCTACGAAGCAAATGAGAAGGACCATTCACAGTGGTAAATTCATCATTACATAGGGCAGTGACACTTCAAAACCATGAAGGTATGTTATTCAAGGTAAATGGCCAACGCCTTAAAGTTTTTCTAGAACCTTCTAGACCACCTGAGAAATTGGATGAAATTTATTTCTTAACTTTTCCCTAATTTATTAAAAATAATAAAATCTCGTCGCGAATCAAGTCATGACGGAGAAAATCTAGAGAGAAAATGGGCCGAGAGTGCAACCCGCGAAAAGGGCACGGGAGTCGGGTCGGGGGTGGGACCGGCCGGTCCCACCCCAGACCGGTTGGTCTCCCCCGATGCCGCCTCAGGGTCCGTCGCCTCTTATCGTGAAGTTCGTTCAGTTAGGGTTCCGAATATTCAACCGTGATCTGTATCCGCCACCGCCTTATCGCGATAGATGCTCGGGATAGATTAGGATGGAATGACCCTACCCTAAGGAACCAGGACTATATAAACAAGCCCTAGGGTCATTCTCCCCTCATCCCAAGAGCTCTCCTCTCTTAGCCCAAGCAAGGAAGCTCTCCAATCTCTCCATCTTCCACCAAATGGCCAACCCAAGCCTTCCCTACACCGTTGAAGAGCCAGAAGAGGTCCTCCCACCGGGCGATCATCCCGCCAAAGCAGCCGGTGGTGGTGCCAACGGCGATCGTCCTTGGTGCCATCGAAGGAGGTCGCCCGAGCTCGACCTCAAGGAGCTCCACTAGAGGAGGCACGCTTCACCCAAGCCATTAGGGAGGCCAACCATCGCACCTCCAGCTCATCGGCCACTTCTCGGAGATAAGCCTCGCCCGCTCGGTCGCCCCAAAGACATCTCTCCCCCAGGGCACCAAGTTACTATCTGCAAGAGAGGGGGAGAGGCTATTGGGTGTCACCACCAAGTTTGGGGTGGTAACTAGAGCAAAGTACACCACGGAGAAGGAGCGAGTGACTCTAGATGGTGTATGGGTGGATCCCACCAAAGTCAAGTTCAATCCACCACCAAGAGCTGATCCTGAGCCTCCGAAGAAGAAAGCAAGGACTGCACAAGCCCCACGACAACCTCGACTCAACCTAGGCACGCTAGAGACTAGGATAGACCTATAGGGTCGTACGCTATCTAGGGTGCTCAATACCCTAACCACGGCTGTGCAGCGCATAGCTAATCTAGAGCTAAAGTAGCAGGAGATGCATCTCAAGAATAAGGCGCTAAAGGCTAGAGTTGAGGAGCTAGAAAAGAAAGAGTAGAGATAGAGATGTATAGGCACACGTGAGAGTCATTCATTAGTTTGCTAAATTACTAATGCATTTAATGAGATAACTACCATTCTGACCTTATGGCTAGGGTACGGAATTTAAAGTCTACCGACAGGACTTAGACAGAGGTAAACACTTACTCAGTGGGTTCATCGTCTGAGGTAACCTCAGTCAACTCCCCGTCTCGTGATGATGCGTCGCGTGCTTCCTTCCATCTTGCTTCGGTCTCTTTTGCTTCTTTCTCTTCTAGCTTCTGCTCTTCTTCTTTATTCGCCTTCTCCCATGCTTCTAATCGTGCTAGGATCTCCTCCTTTTCTTCCTTGGCGAGCTGGTCCATCCTTTCTGCTTCTTCTGCCCAGTTACTCCAGCGAGGCACGTGCGTGTTCTCTTCTTGCTCCGGGAAGCGATCTTCATATCTCACGACCTTGCCAGAAAAGTCTTCCCAACGACAGTGAGGCTGAGCAGCCTGACGATGTGCTTGGCGTCTTCTCCTGTTGCGTTGCTTCCTAGCCAGTTCATAGTTATTTAATGTTCTGAATTTACAGCGTACCTTTCCGGCAGGTAGGTTGAAGTGGATGTGTCCGGACCCGATGTAGATGTTGGCGTTGGCAGTGTAAAGGAACGGTCTTCCCAAGAGAATCGGGGAATCATCGTCTTCCTGCATGTCAAGGACTAGAAAATCTACAGGTATATATTGTCCTTGAATCCTTACCATGACATCTTTAACAATTCCTTCAGGAAATCTCAGTGATTGGTCCGCCATCTGCAATTGAATACATGTTGGGTATAAAGGTAAATCAAACAATTCTTCGTATACCTGTTTTGACATTACGTTGCAGCCTGATCCAATATCGCAGATGGTATGAGGAAAGGTGGTGTCGTTGATTGTGCATTCAATGATTGGGACACCTGGATCACCTCTCTTGATTGGGAATGGCTTGGGTAGTCGGTGATCATTTTCTGTGTTGATAGCAGTAATTAATTGAGTCGTCTCCTTAGGTGCATGCTTGGTCCTACTCCATCTTCTATTGTTTCTATTGTTCTTCTTCTTCGGTATTGGGTGTGATTCTTGCTCTTCTTGTTGTTGAAATTGCTTTGGGGCTGCAGGAGATTTTAGGACGCGGTTCTTGAATGTGAATCTCTCCTTCTTGTCTTTGATGGACAAGACGATCTTGGCGAACTCTGCATAGATGATGGCTTTTGTTGTGCACAGTGAATGGTCCGCCTGTAATGATGGGTGCCTTCTCATCTACTCCCTGTCTCCATAACCACAAAGTCAATCGGGACATATGATTGCCCCACTCGAATGACAACTTCTTCTAGTACTCCTCGGGGTAGCAAATGGACTGATCTCGCAAGCCGCAAGCGCATGTTTGTGTACAAAGGGGATCATTTAATATTTTCTCATAGATTACCTTGGACATGATATTGACACTTGCGCCGAAGTCACGAGATAGCCTCTAGAAAGTCTGTGACATCCTATGGCGATAGGAATGACAGTCTTCAGGTCTCCCATCTTCTCTCGGTAGAGAGTGGTCAATCCACTATACATCTGCAGGCTCAATATGATATTGGGTTGGATTGTGAATATCAACAAGGTTAGCAGTTTCTAAATCTTCTGGTTGGCCTAGAATCTTGCCTTTCTCTAATGGAGGTACAGCAGCAGCTAACTGAGCTAATTGTGATTCTAATATTTTATTAAAGCTATGTTGATTCTTTATGGCTGAAGCAAAAGTATCCATTCTAGCATGTATGTTTTCCAAAGTTTTATCATTTGATGTTAGCTTCCTAGTCATTTGATCTAGCAGTTTAGATTGACTAGTAACTAATTCTCTTAAAGGCGGAAGGTTATAGTTATTGAAGTTGTTACCTTGGTTGTTACCTTGTCGAGGTTGTTGATTCCACCCTTGATTTTGTTGAGGACGATAGTAGGTGTTGTTGTTGATGAAGTTCACATCCTCTTGCATTGTAGGGCAGCTGATAGCTGAGTGCCCATAGTCTCCACATTCTTCACATGTCATATGGGAATCATTGATGTGTATAACTTCCTTCTTCTCTATGTCGAGCTTCTTCATAATAAGGTCTAGCTTGGCAGTGACTATGTAAGCTTCCTTGAGATGATGGATTTCTCCTCCCTTCTTGCGAGACCGAGTACGTTCTTCATTGCATATTGAGTTTGAGGCCATCTTTCGAGAAGTGCTTTAGCATCGAGAGCTTTAGTGATGGGGAAAGCTCCCCAGGATGCAAAGCATCAATAGACTTACGGGTGCTAGAGATGAGCCCGTGATAAAAAAGTCTGATTAACAGCCACTCCTCTATCCCATGATGAGGACAGGTCTTCAATATAGTTCTGAAATCTTTCCCATGCTTCGTTGAATGATTCATCATGCCGTTGATGGAAACTTGAAATCTTCCCACGCTTGAGCATTAGTTTTGGCTGTAGAAAAGAACTTTGCTAGGAAAGCAGTTGAGTATAGGTCCCATATAGTGTGTTTATCTTTGTTGATATAGAACCACTGCTTAGCTTTCCCCAATAATGAGAATTGGAAAAGTCGGAGTAAAATAGCATCTTTTGATACTCCCTCGATAGTGAAGGTCTTTGCAAATCTCTAGAAAGTGTTGTAAGTGTGCACTTGCATCTTCATGTCCTTTTCCATGAATTGGCTGGCTTGAACCATGGTGATGAGAGCAGGCTTGAGCTCGAATCCATTCTCCCCGGTGTTGACCGCTTGGTCCGATCTAGATGTTTGTCGTTGTTGGGGCAGAGAATTCTCGCAGTGACTTCTCAGCTATGTCTTCAAACACAGGAGCTAGGCTTTCACCTAACTGATCTTCTGCTTGTTCTTCTACTTCTTCTTCAAATTCTTCTTCCAGTGTTGGAGCTAGCTCCCTTAAAGAGTTGGCTTGAGCAGGTGTTCTTGATGGTGACTCGAATTTTTCTCTTATTTACGCAAGCCTTTTCTTTCTAAAGAGTTTCTCCGGATCGTCAAGTAAAGTTCTTTAGAAGAGAAAAACCATTCATTCATCACCCCGCATAAGATAAGAAAATGATAACAACGAAGGGTGTGCCCGATGTAATTAGAGATCGATTGATAATATAAGTTTATCCATGTGTATACAAATGATCAATATGTTCTAAGTTTATTGTGCCTTCCCGCAACGGCGCCGAAATACTTGTTGGCATTTCTAACGTCACTATTAAAAATAGAGATAAATCCTATCCCTAATAACGACACTAGAAATTTGGGTATTATAATTACTTATCATTAGCAACTAGCCACATTTGAATTACTAATATTCCTAAACATGAAGTAGGTTGTCATCCTCAATTATATTACTAGGAAATTATCATAGATTTATATTGTACTTATTGTGACTAGGTAGATAAAATATATGAATAAGATATGAATGTATACTAATAGGTTACGCAAGCAGCACAGATAATTATACCGTTGTAGCATTTCATCTAGGGAAGTATCCAAGGTTGTCGAATTATAATTATACCTCTAGGAAGGCTATGTAATAAACTATTATTGTCATATTGATGGATTAAATGAATAATCGATATTATCTATGAACTCTAATCTTAACAAAAGAGGTCACAAGATAAATATAGATAAATATGGGTGATAGCATAAACATCAAGTATCATAATTAAGGATAATCATCGAGCATCTTACTAGTCATAATCATAGCTAGCCATTAAATAAATTAGGGAAATAAGTCTATAAGCTGCGTCAATTGAATAACTCTAATTAGTGCAACTACATCTAATCATCATTGCTAAATCAACCCTAAATCATTATTACATATAAAGAGGCATCAACTAATGAGGATATTAAGAACTAAGTCACCTCCTTCACGACCGTGCCCATACTAGTCCTACATACGGGGGTGGACTACGAGGAACTAACGTAGCTGTCACCTACGCTTGAGACTACCACACGTCCCGGCATATCAGGGTGCACTCGTAGATAAACAAGACATTTAGGCACCACGTCTACATATCACCTATCGTCTACCCATTGTACATATGGATAAACGCTATACGAGCAATTACATGAATTCAATAAGATCAAAGTAACTAAACTAGACATATAATCAAAATAGATAATAACGATTGCAATTAAGAATGTATGAATATATTTAGAGTAAAGTCTCCTTAATCTGAATATTGAATACAATAAAGTAACTAAGAACTAGATCTATTACCGAACTCTTGCGCTCAACCCGGGCCTGGGGGCTCTAGATCCGATGAAGAACTAGATCTCCTCTACTTCTAATCTAGCTAGCTAATCACTATGAACTAGAAGGCTCTTGATGAACTTGAAGGCTCTTGATGCTTGATGGCTTGAGGCCTTGATGAATAATGAATTGGCTCTTTCCAGGGGGGTCTGCCCATGTATTTATAGTCCGGTGGGATGCGCGTGCACCGTAGGATCAAACCGACTTAACCAACGGTGGAGATGAAAACCCTAGGCGCCAGAAGAAGCTTCCAGAAGCAGGGGCACCAAACCCTAAAGAGGGGCGCCGCCCGGCGCCATGGTGGGGCCGGCCGGCCCCACCTGGCGGGCTCTGCCCTCCTCGCTCCTTCCGGTGTCTTCTGGATCCTTCTTGAGTCTTCCCGCGGTGTCCTTCGTGGCGGATAAGTTTCATGGTTAATTTGCACTTGAATCCCTCCTTTTCAGCTTTTTTGGAAATCTCCCTGGAAATTATAGAATATGGAAAACTCGTGGAAATTGTCAGATAAATCCCTAGACTAGTGTGTTTTCTTGTTTCCTTTTGGGTGAAAAGCTCTAGTAAAAGTTGACGCTAACAGGTGTCAACAACTTTCATATGGTGATGAGTGATATTTCTGAATAATCTGCATGCCTTCCTCTACTGGTACACGCCTTCTGAGTAATCCATCAGCACATACCCGGAAGAGGTATGGTGGATCCCACATGTGGAGACAACTTTCATAAATGAGTCTTTTCTTATTTTCCCCTGGTGGCACGTAACCTGCAACCATAAAGTTGACAATATTCGCGTACCAAGGATCTGTCTTGGTCACTTTAAACAGCATGTCATCTCTCAATGAGTCATTAATAGGTAGTTCCTGTGGTTCTTTAAAATACATCCTAGACAAATGATCAGCAACAAGATTTTCTATTCCTTTTCTATCTTTTATTTCTAAATCAAATTCTTGTAGTAATAGAATCCATCTTATTAATCGTGGTTTAGCATCTTTCTTAGTGAGCAAATATTTAAGAGCAGCATGATCAGAATAGATAATTATTTTGGCTCCAACTAAGTAAGATCTAAATTTATAAATAGCAAAAACAACAGCCAAAAGTTCTTTCTCAGTGGTTGCATAATTTAGTTGTGCTTCTGTCATTGTCTTGCTAGCATAAGCAATTGCATGATGCGTCTTATCTTTTGTTTGTCCTAAGACTGCTCCTATAGCATAATCACTAGCATCACACATAATTTCAAAAGGTAAAGACCAATCAGAGGGTTGAATGATTGGTGCTGATGTAAGTGCTTTCTTAAGAACATTAAATGATTCTAAGCATTCTTCATTAAAATCAAAGGGGGAGGTAGTTGTTCAATTACTTCAATTTTAGCTTTATCTACCTCTATACCTCTTTCTGACACTAAGTGTCCTAACACTATTCCTTCTCTAACCATATAAAATGACATTTTTCCCAATTGAGGACTAAGTGTTTTTCTTCACATCTTTGCAAAACCTTATCTAAATTTTCTAGACAATCATCGAAAGTTTTTCCATAAACCGAAAAATCATCCATAAAACTTCCATGATTTCTTCTATCATATCAGAAAATATAGACATCATGCATCTTTGAAAAGAAGCGGGTGCATTACATAACCCAAAAGACATTCTTCTATAAGCATAAGTTCCATAAGGACATGTAAAAGTAGTTTTGCTTTGATCATCAGGGTGGATAGGGATTTGGTGATATCCTGAATAACCATCAAGGAAACAAAAGAAAGAATAATTTGCTAAACGCTCTAACATTTCATCAATGAAAGGTAGAGGAAAGTGATCTTTCTTTGTTGCTTTGTTGAGTTTTCGATAATAATCTATGCACATTCGCCATCCCGTGACAGTTCTTTTAGGTATTAATTCATTTTTATTATTTTGGACAACCGTCATTCCGCCCTTTTTAGGTACAACTTGCACAGGACTTACCCACTCGCTATGCGGCACAGGGTATATAATCCCTGCATGCAAAAGCTTTAGAACTTCTTTCTTTACTACATCTCGCATCGTATTTTGGAGTCTCCGTTGAGGCACTCTTGAAGGTGTAATTTCTGGATTAGTTGGTATGCGATGGGTGCAAAGAACAGGGCTAATCCCTTTTAGGTCTTGGAGTGAATATTCAAAAACGGCTCTATATTTTTCTAGAACAGTTATTAATTTATAAGTCTCTTCATGAGAGAGTTTATCGCTTATAATCACAGGATATTCTTGATTATTATTTAGAAAAACATATTTTAGACCAGATGGTAACGGTTTGAGCTCAATAGGAGGTTTAGGTGGTTCTAGTAGTTCATCAAGAGGTTCAGGATCAATAAGGTCCTCTTCCTCTTCATCGATGAAGAACTGGGTATCATCTTCTAAATCAGGTTGAATAAAAGTATTATATTCAATTGCCTTAACCTCTTCTATTGAATTTAATTCAGGAAAGGACTCTGCCTTAACATGTACTGTATGAGTTATAGGTATCGAGAAATTAAATCCCTTCCCAAGCTTGATAT
The DNA here is from genome assembly GCA_015844335.1 of Chrysopogon serrulatus. Classification (NCBI taxonomy): domain Eukaryota; kingdom Viridiplantae; phylum Streptophyta; class Magnoliopsida; order Poales; family Poaceae; genus Chrysopogon; species Chrysopogon serrulatus. The sequence continues at coordinate 17,719 of JADLZL010002168.1, forward strand.
TTAATTTATCATTATGACCTTCTTGAAGAAGTTTGATTATAGGTACTCCAATCATTACATCAAAATCCCACACATCAAAGATATAGAAATTTAGCGAAATGCGGAAATCATTAATAACAATAGGAAGTGCACTTAAAACTCCTACACTAGGAATAATGTGTCCTAAACAATTTTTGAGTAATTTGTTTGTAGGAATTAATGGTATGTCTTTTAAGAATTTTCTAGCAAAAGAGTATGACATAATGTTGACTCCTACAACTGGGTTATATAGAGCTTCAAAAGGATATGAATCTACTTGTAACATTATACTAACAGAGAGTGAATCAAGACGAATTATATCAGAGGATTGCTCAGACTCTATCAACCAATCATCACCCAAGATAAAAATCAATTTTCTTATTATTTCTGTAAGAAATTTTAAATTATCAGGATGTGAAAATTGGAATTGAAATCTCTAGATTGCTGGGGTTGCATAATTTTACTATAAAGTGTAGTATTCCCAAATCACTAAAGAAATCATTCTCTATTTCAAACATCCACTCGGCATTTAGAATTATCTTATTAACTAGCTCGGGTTTTAATTCAACTACAGATTGAGATGAATCAAGTAAGAGTTCATTTTCACTTAATTGAGAATTTTCTGCTAGCAACTCTTCTTTTTCTTCGGGGAGATCATTCAAAATATTAGTAAGAATAGTTTTAGCATGTTCAACAGTAATATGGATAAATGCTCCTCCCGAGACCAAATTAAGATATTCTTTATTTTTATCATCAAGGCCTAAAAAGAAATGTTGTAAAAGCATGGGTTCTGGTAAAGCAAGATTAGGTCTAGAATTTATAAAACTATCAAAACGATCCTAAGCCTTGCCTAGCGATTCATTGTTTAATTGTCTGAATCCTATAATTTCAAATCGAAGTTTAGCGACCTTTTCTACTGGGAAGAACTTAAGACAAAAGTATTTTCATAATATTTTCCAATCTTCTTGACTACTCCCAACATGGCGATTATACCATTTCTTAGCTCCGCCCATTAATGAAAACAGAAAGAGTTTCCATCTTAAAGTTTCATTAGCCATGCCTTTAATGCGCTTGAGACATGAACATGTTTGCTCAAAATTAGTTAAATGGGAATAGGGGTTTTCGCTAGTGTTACCAGAAAAGATATGTTCTTGAACTAATTTAATTAACCTCGGGCGTAGCTCATAGCCAGATGATGTGATAGGTTTAGAAGATTCTATTGGCTGGAGGTACGATTCCGATGGTGCTCCGTATTGATATAAAAGTTGAGATTCATTTTCCATAATATTTTTATGTTTGTTTTTAATATAAAAGGGTAACTATAGACTAAGATAGGCTAAATCAAAATCAGCAAACCGTTCCCCGGCAACGGCGCCAGAAATACTTGTTGGTATAAATTAACTGCACCCTAAATAATAATTATAATCAGATTATCCGCAAGCGCATAGATATATACTGATCAGCACTTCACCAAGATCAACCCGGTTTTAATATCGAACCCAAAGGAACAGTAGGTGAATTATGATCTAGCCTAATACTCTTAATCTAAGGGGGTACAAACAATCTAGAAAACTATTGAGAACGAGGAAATAGCTAATGTACTCTAGTTCTAACTACCGGTAAACTTTGTATAATATCGTGTTATCGGACAAGTGACCTGAATAGGAGAAGAAACATAGTAATCTACCTACCAGACATCTATAAGCCTATCTGTCCTATCAACGGGAAGTGGACTACAGAGGATTCAACGTAGCTATAAAGTCACCTACGCGAGCTACCACTATCCGGCTAATCGGGGGACATTCACAAGCAATCATAACCTAGACACCACATCTATGCTACGAAAACTACTCTGACCAAGGAGCTACCCAAATCAAAGTACTCAATGTAATATGAGTTGCAAACCAAAGAACGAATATAAATGACTGCTTACTTGAATCAGAATGGTAAATACAAAAGTACCTTAGAACGCAGCTCCTGGCGAGGGAGCCGAATCCAGACGAATACAGCTCCTGAGGATGCTCCGACAGGCCGGGGCTCCTCCGAATCTCTACTCTTCTACTCTATCTCTCTAATCTCTATCTTGATTGCTAGCCTAGATCTAGTGGATCTCTATCTAAAGCTCTGACTCTTCATCTCTTGATCTGGCCTCCTCCAGGGGAGGTATGGCCCTCCTTTTATAGCCCGGTGGGATCAACACGCGCCAGTTGATCAAACCGACTTAACAAGCGGCCAGGATGAAAACCCTAGGTGGCAGGAGGAAGATTCCAGAAGGGGGGCACCCGCGGCAACCCTAGGGCGTCGGGCGGCCCCATGGTGGGGCCGGCCAGCCCACCTGGTAGCGGCTACGGGCCCCACTTCTTCAGGTGTCTTCTGGAGTATTCCTGAACCCTCCCGTGATATCCTTGCGTCGCGGATAAGTTTCGTGGTAAATTAGCACTTAAATCCCTCTTTTAGGCTTTTCTGAATAATTCCCTGAAAATGCACAAATCACCAAAACTCGTAGAAATTGTTAATGATAACCCTATTCTTATTATAATTCCATTCCTCAGAAAGCAGTAATTGCTAATAAATTTTGGATGATAACAAGTGTCAACACACGGTTTCTTGTGCCCAACCCATGGAGCGAGCTTAGAAACAAGGGGCAAAGCACGCGGAAGTCCTCCGCTGTGCGCTAAGGCAATGTCCGAATCCGAGCACGCTCGATAGTAGAACTAGAAACTGCGCCATTGCTCCCACTTATTCCGATAAGTATGGGCGATAACCCGAATTCGTTTCGACGCCTTCGACACAAAATTGTAGGCCCGAACTTAGCTTTGTCAGCATTGTGAAACAACCCGCTTTTCCACGAAGGGAAAAGACACAGTTTTCGTACAATAATGCAATGGCCTCGAAGGGCTCGTTGCCATCATCGATACATCAGTGGATCAGAGTGCTCATACAGCGGAATATTTAAATAAGAGAGTACAAGTAGCAAGATTTAAGTACTTTATTACATCGCCATCCAGGCGGAATCACACCCACACACACATACGGAAAAGCATAAGATAGGAAGAAGCGTCATCCACTTGCGCGTAGCGCGAGATACCTACTCCTCCACGTCATCCTCGTCGGTCTCCCACTCGATGTCCTCCCCTGAACCACAATGTATCAGTACGGTTTGTACTGGCCACTAATCCCACCCATATGAATGAAGCCCGCTATGTGGTAGGTAGATGCAAGGGTATACAAAAGGACCTATTTGAGGCTCTTGGTTTCCTATGCGTTAACATAATTAAATAGTATTTGTCAAGTTTTAATCCAATTATACCCATAAACCTCCCGTCCATCCCATCCATATCCATCCACACATCACACCACACTCTCACTCAAATCGACGAGGAAGACTCCCGCTCCTCCTCGCCTCAACGGCCCAAGGCCGGATACCACCACACCCCGGGGAAGAGAAGAGAAATGGACTCCACTCCCTATAACGAACGTATGGTTACTCACGGGAATGTCCATGACCGGGGACACGGCTATACGTATAGATCAACAACTCTGCAGAGTGTGTACACCTGGAACCACAAGATCACCATCATCGGCGATGCGCCTCGCCTAGGCTGATACCGAGCCGCCGACTAACAAGCCCAATGCCATTCCACCACTCAGCCCTGGGGCACCCCGGAGTCCACCGGCACGCTGAGACTGTGAGACGTGGTGCCGGATCCCAGAGGGTACCACGCTGTCTCAGGAGGGTGTGGGCCTCGACGCCCGTACCTCCCTACACGAACACCTAACAACCTAGTAGTAATGGCAAGGGGCCAGTTAATCGTCAAGTCGTTTCCCGCCCATCAGGAACGAGTGGTGTGCACGATAGGGTCCCGTGAACCGCAGGAACGCCAAACCAGTCCTTAGGAGGGACTGGACAGGATATCTTCACTTGGGGCCCGAAACCCCGTGCCTCAACGGCACCTCCCGTTCCGGCGATTTGTACCACAAAGGCACTCCTCCCGAAACCTTCTCCCAACACATATACCCGCCACAGGTATTCTCTCGTGGGGAGCGCCCAGATCACACTCCCCCGGCATGGCTCGTCCTCATGACTTGCCCTTGATCCTGCCCAGTCGACACAACCCTCACCACACACCCAAGACTCACGCCAAGATCTCTCCCAAAAGCCCGGTTCCTACATCATTGGCACCACGTGCCGTAGCCACTCACAAACATGATACATCAACGGTAATGATAATATAAGTGAGTAGCATCAAGATAAACAAGATAAGCGCGAGTCTAACCCTAGCAGCGGGTGTGCAGGGGATAGGTTTCGACAAGGCATAGGCTGAAACAAACAATCTACCATGCATCCTATCAACAGCAGCAAGCAACAAATAAATAGAGCGCTAGCATTACTATTTATAGCATGTCTAAATAGGTGCTAAGAGGTTGGGTGGGGACGTGGCACTGCGGTCGGGTCGTCTCCCAGGTCCTCGGTGTACTCGTAGTCGTCTCCTGCCTCAGTCAGCGGCTCCGTCTCTCGAAAAGCGTGACATAATACCGCGTTTAGCTAATGGCCCTATAGAGGTGCACAAAGAAGCAACTGAAAACCGAAAGAAGCAAATGCACTCATGGATAAGCCTATGACCTAGAGCTCATTTTTTAGAAAAATTTGGACACTGGTTTCATAATTTTTGGAGTTAAAATGGATTTATTATGATTTTCCGAAGATTAATACCATATCTGAAAAAAGAGAAATTCATTTTATTATTTCAGAAAAATATAGGTGACACGTGGCAGTCTCGGATTGGCTGGCAGGTTTGGGTCACTGACAGGTGGGGTCCGGTCAACGGTCAACGCCGATGGGCTCGGAGTGGGCCTGGGCGGGGCGGGACGGGGCGGGTTGGGCCGGCCCGGCCCGGACACGTGTCGGCCATGGAAGCGGCCATGTGGTGCCACCGGGCGGGCTTGGGCTCAAATTACGGCTGGTGCACCGTGGACTGGTCTTTGGTGCACACGAGAGCCCTCGCTCGGTCCACGGTGGTCCGCACCCACCTTCTCCCCTCTCTCTTTGGTTCACCGTGCACCGGGTTCACATGACTCACGGGGGAGCCCTTCCCCCTCTCTTCTCTCCGCCCGGCAGAGCCACCGGGCGGCGGCTTGCTCGCGCGGCTTCCCGGGTGGCCCTCCGTGGCCGCTCGGGGCTCGTTGGCTTCCCAACTCCTTGGCGCTTGTGTCAAAGGCGCTCGGCGGGGGCAGCTTTGGCCTCTCCGGGGTCGGGCAGCGGGCACAAAGCTCCACGGCTGCAGGCGGTAACCCGACGCGAAAGCTCATGGCGACGCTGCTGTGTCAAGGTGGTGCGTAGCTCGCGCGGGACTCGGATACGATGCCCTGCGGACAGGGCGGAGGTGGGGCTTGGCCGGTTGTGGCCATTGCTGCCGCGCCGGCGGAAGCTCGGGCGGTCGACGCTACGCCGCCGCCGGTGAAATCGGTGCCAAGGGCGCCTTTTTCTCCAAATTGAGTCGCCTGCCCCTCGTTGAGGCGGCGCCGGCGGCCTTCGTCATGGGCGAGTCCGCCTCGCCGGAGGCGCCTCGGCGGATCTCCGGCGGACGGTGGCGGCGAGGCGTGGGCTGTGGCGGGGGTTCCGGGGCTTGGCGATTGGACGGTTGGGTCCGCGACGGTGAGGCGAGCTCACCTGCTCACCCGCCGTGTTCACCGGCGAGCACCACTAGGCGGAACCGGCCGCGCCACGCGGCGCCGGCCGCGGTGACGCATTTCGCGCGCGTGCGTGTCCAAGCGCGCCGCGTGTGCCCGTGCTTGCGTTCGTGTTCGCGTGCGCTTGTGCCCGCTGGCAGTGGCGTGTAAGGCTCCGAGACGCGGCCTTGAACCACCCAGTGGGGATCGCGCGCGCGGGCCGTGGAAGAAAGCGGCGTGACAATGGGGAAACGGGCGCGATTTTGGCAGGGCATGGCGCCACCGTGGGCTTGGAGGTGCTAGGTAGTGGTGCAGCGGTGATTCGAGCGGTGGTGAACCGGGGCCGCGGTAGAGCCGCGACGCCGACGTAGCCGCTCGGGCGCTATCTTGCGCGCCCGGCTCCGCTGGTGGGTAGCAGCCGCTTCCGGCGCGCCTGGCGCGACGGCTTTTCCCGGCGCCGCCTTCGCGGCCCTCCCTCGGTGCGTGTGAGGCGTGGTTGGTGCCACCAGTGGCGGCGCGGGGGTGGAGAAGGCTAGGGCAAACCGGAGGTGCCCTATTTATATGCGCCCAAGGGCCATGGTGGCCGTGAACGGCGATGGGGAATGCGGGGTACGTGGCGCCATCCAAAGGCCCCCGGCTAGGGGTTTCTAGGGCGCGGAGCAGCCGCTAGAGTGTGGAGCGCCCAATTTCGGACGGCGCCAAGAGAAAAAAGGGCGGCGGCGGTCGCGTGCCAGGTGCGGCGGGGGTCCATGCTCGACGCCATCCGCTGGGCCGCGACGAGGAAAGGAGAGGGGGCAAGCATCGTGGGCGCTGGCGTGGCGCACATCCGCGAGCGCCGCCGCCCCACGAGAAGGGCTCTGGACGGCCGGATGGCGATGGGCTCCTCCGCTTTTTCCGAAAAGTGCAGAGGTAGGCGGGAGGTGGGGGATGACATGTGGGCCCTGGGGCCCGCTCGCCAGCCCACCGCGTGAGAAGAGAGGGGCAGCGCGGTCGCGGGTTGGGCCGGGTGTATGCTGGCCGCGCGCCGAGGAAAAAAAAAAAAAAAGAAGGGAGATGGGAAGTGATGGGCTGGGCTGCGGGTAAGGCCAGCAGGCTGGACTAGCTCGGTTGGGCCGGTTCGGCTTTGCTGGTTTCCTCCCCTGTTTCCCCTCTTCTTTTCCAAATCCCTTTTCCATTTTCAGGTTTCCATTTCCTTCTTTTCTACTAGCTGCAAAAGCATAGCAAGATATATACTTGCATAAGCCTGATGGTGGGGCCTGCCTAGGGTGTGAGACCCACAAGGGTTATACACATGTCACCTCTGCTATTCACTTTATTAGTTTAATTATCGTCACATAAAAATCATAAAGAGGCAAATCATAGCATGTGTGCAAAAAGGTAAAAATGCAAATGCCACTAGACTGAGTATAGGTGCTAATGCAACTTACTAAGGAAGGTTTACCTACATGGCACTCACCATACACGGGTTAGTTTTTGAAAAAGTTTTTGAAAGTTGTGATTTTTGGGTGCTGGTTTAACAGGGATGTTACACATTGTCAGCCTTGGACGGGCTCCGGTGAAGGATATAAAAATGCACGAAAGCATCAACCAAAGCAAGTCGGCCCTGCATCTTCATCGCGAAAGAAAAGACTCCCAAACGTGAAATCACGTTGGGGTTAAGCTGGTGGAGCTGGAGATTGTAACGCTCAAGGACCCCAGTAATAAAATCATCCAAGGGAAATCTCAGCCCAGCTGTGAAATAATCCTAGAACACGACTGCTTCATAGGGCCTCAGCTGCGGAATCTCCTCGTCATCAGGGACCCGAAAGGGAGCAGGCTCGGTAGCAGTCAAAAACCTTCTTGCTACATAGCTCCTCAGCTCTGCCGAATCCACAAGTGATCGACCAAGGTAGAAAGCACCCTTAGAGTTGGGCGAAGTAGTGTAAGTTCCAACTGATTCGGATCCACCTTCATCCTCCGCATCTTTATTGGCATCCGAATCCGTGGGTTCATCTTCCTTCTCTACATCTTGATGAGAGGGGACATCCATTTCACCGGCCCCCACAGTCAGATTCTCCTTCCCCTCCGAGTTCTCAGATGAGGATGCGTTCGAAGAGGATGATCCGGATGTGGAGGGATCCGATGAAGATGACTTGGTGACCCCGGATGAAGATGAAACATCAGCATGCTCTCGCCCAACAGCAGAATCATCTACCAATGAAGCCTCCCGCCCATCTAATTGCGCTCCGCTAGGCGTCTCTACCTTTGACATCTAAATAAACAAAAATCAAAAAGAAAAAGGCTAATGGGAACGAGCGACCCAAAAACAATGCGATAAATCTTCGGAATAAAAGAGTGAAATCAAGAAGAAGAAAGCAAGAAAAGAAACACCGAATGCACGAAACAAGACTTTACCTTGGACAAGCAGGAACAGAAGCAGCCGAAACCAGTGAAGTAGAATCCCAGGCGAAAGGCAGCTCCGAAATGAGGGAGGACGGTGGGAGCTCCGAAATTGACCGAGGCTGGGAAGAGTGAAATGGTGAGGACGGGCCGGGGTTTAACCGACTTATATATAGTCCCTTGAAGGGTGCGAGTACGCACGTCCCGAGGTGCTCACAGCCCCGAGGCACACACGCCCAGAAGAATTCAAACGGGTAAAAAAATAAAAAATAAAAATAGCAAAATAAAGAATCAACCCACAACATTCGTTATAGCCTTCGCCTTCGCATGGGTGGCGCCTTTTGCGTGACCTGCCCCTCAAAAGATGAAGTTCTAATGGGCGCCTCAAGGGGATATTGTTGGGGGCAAGGTGCCCTCATTTGGCCCTCTGTCTCCCCTATAGTGGCGCCGGCACGCCGAATGCGGCAGAACGGACGAAGGAGTGGCGAATGTTGCAGGTCGGGACAACGTTCTCGCTTTCGAAGGATCAGAGACGGCGGGCGAAGCTGGGGCCCGAGGACCGAGCTGAAAGTCATCGCTCAGCATATACAAGATGGTTCGATAGCTGCGAGGCGAAGAGGCGAACGCAAATCGCCGGGAGCGCGGGTTGTAAGACGCGGATCTGGGATGAACTTCGTTGAGGATTTGCATCATCTCAGCTGGACGCCGTTTCGAACGACGCTACGGTACAGCGAAGCTACGGACCGAATACGAGCGGCGAATGGGCGTGCGACCAACGATGGAGTCCGTAACCACGGGCGTCCCATGGGGCCAGCTGAGGAGACCGTGCGCATTCAGGCTGCGAACGCGGGCCGCGAATTCGCGGTGCCACGACGGGACGGCCCCAGGTCCAGGTGTCAGAAGCTGGCCCCGCTACGACGACGACGTCAGCAGTTGGAAGTTCGGAAACGCCTTTAGGGTTTCCGTGGTGGTTGGCACCTTGGCCTAAGGCTACGGGGGTAAAATCGTCTGGTCCCACAGGGTTGGTGACTAAATAGAGGGAGGACAGACCCTGGGACAAGGGAGGAGGAGACCTGAGTGGTTTAGTGCACTTTAGCCTGCCAGTTCGGTGCTCTGACCCGTTGCAATTCCTTCTCCAGTTCGGTAATACAACTTCAGTTCCCTAAAACAACACCTAACTACTTATTTCTCATCTATTCGAGAGTTAAAAAGGTACTGTTGCTCTGATGTGCTATTGTGTGTACTATACTTATCTATGTATTAATTATATTCTAGTGTCAACTAGAATAGAACCTAAGTAATAGAGAAGTACATAGCAACCTTGAACTCTCCTGTTGGCCTCAAGTTAGTTGACTATACATAAATTATAGGATTCTTCTTTGTGTGTGACATTATGCATAACTCTTATTATTTACCACAGCTCTACTTAGGTCTAGTTGATATACTAGTTAGTAGATACATGATGGTGAATTATCAATTTTTTAGCCATTGTTTTCTAATGGTAAAATATAAATAATGATACCTACAATACTCCCGGTAAAATGCTGCAATGGTATTTGATATGTGCGCTTGTGGATACTATTTCTATATTCTACTGGTGGCATGATTTAATACACCTCTTGGTGTTATTGTTCGGGATGACAACTTGGCGTTCTAGTAGCGATGCTAAGCCCACAAGAATTTTTAGCGCTGTTACTAGAGATAACATTAAGAGGTGTCAACATGCTTCTTATCATCTGGTGCAGCATGACAGTGGTATATGAGATTATCACAGGATCATGATGATATGAGTTGGGCGTATTTTGCCAAATGTGTTAATGAGAGATTTGAACCACCAACGCGTCGTAATCCATTAGGAGAATTGGTAGCTTTCTGAAAGACAGGCTCAGTCAAAGAATACATCGAGTGCTTTCTTGAGTTGGTAGCTTGGGTTAGACACCTAGATGATTACAATAAGTCAACATATTCACTACGGGTGTATTGGAACCAAAAGATAGATGTTGAACTATTGAATCCCTAAGATATGGAGATAGCAGTCCCTAGCTCGCTCATATGAGCGTCGTCTAGCAATAATGGCAAATGCAAACAAATCGACGACATCCAAATAGAGCCGTCCCCCCACCACCTCGATCATCAACTACACCAGCAGCGGCAACGGCAGGGACCACACCATCAACTACAACTCCAGCAGTGGATTCTTCCTAAGTTGCACGACCCTTTAACGGCTAACAGCAGACGAGATGGCGACTCGGCGGCAGGCCAGCCTCTCCTAACTACGATGAACCATTTTCTCGCGGTCACAATTGTAAGATGTTATTCGAAATTACAGTAGTCAATGATTTTATAGTAGAGGATACCCCAGATAGCATATTATATGGTTTAGCCGCTACAGCTTTTTTAATTTACAAACCATTGCACATGGTAGGGATGAAAACGGATAGGATACGGACGGATATCAGCCATCACCGATACTACATTTATTTTTATATTTTTGTCCGGATTCGGATTCAAATACGAATAACATCATCCATGCCGGATAGGATACGATTGGACATCGATATCATAAATATGCGATTTGAGTAATCGGATACGAATACGGTATCGGATGTTAAATATCTGAACCCGGATACGAACAGATCTATACACCTTTAAACGAATTCGGTTGAACGGACAGTCGGATAAATATGCGTACCATTTTCATCCATACACATGTACTGATATCATTAGTTTTAAATTTACATACATGCCATGTTACTACAACGCTAAAAATGTCTGATTTACATGTCGTCGGACGGAACATCCGGTCTGAATAGGCGGACTCGAAAGCTCCCCATAGAGCCGGAGGCATGGCCAGGATGTACTGGTCAGGTGGCGCACATGTACATGCGGCGCTGCTTCTCCCGTCCGCACTTTCTCCCCTAGACCTACGGGCAGATCTGCGCCGGCTCCTCTTTAAAAAAAATAAAATAAAAATAAAAATCTCCGCCGGTCTGTACACACACGGGCAAATCCACTTCCCTTCGCTATCCTCATCCCACCAGATCATCCTTTCGCCAAACCGCGACCCAAGCAGCCAAGATCGGCGAATCCATGGCCGCCGCCGCCTCCGCCTTCGCCTCCGCTTGGGAGCTCCGATGTGTGCAGTGCCACTGCCATCCATTGACGCTGGGCGCATGTTGCTGAAGGTCGCCCTCTCTCCTAGTCGAACCGGGGGGCTGTGCCTTTGCTAGGTCCGCGGTTGGTCCTTGTCTGGGTCGCAGCCATGGTTCGTTGCTTCTTATTCGATTTATATTTATTGAGTTCTTTTTCGATTCGATTTTTGGATCTTTGGCCGTTTTCCTTTTCCGTTCTCTTTGGTCGGCGCTACTATTATTCTTTGCATCCAGTACGGATTTAAATCTCCGCCGCTTATATAAATATAAACTGGCAGCAAGCGTGGGGCGTATGTTCTCCGAAGGGAACGCGGTGGAACTGATAGCAGAACCAAATTTTATTTTAAATATAATAAATAAGGTACAGATTTGTTCGAATCTGATCCACATTCGAAGTTTTGGTTGTTGCTGGTATGATACCGATCGGTATCTGGTCCAATTCCGAGTTGGATTATTTCTGACTACTTAAGTACATGTGGGCGCGCAGGGCAGGGTATAGCAGATTGAAGGCAGTCATCATCAGAATTAATAAGGACGGATACATGAATCAGCCGATCTCCAAACGACGCCGTCCAGTGGCGCTCGAGGTTGGCGGTGGCAGCATGATTCCAGACGAGGTGCTGCTGTTCCAGATCCTCGTGCGCCTTCCTGTGAAGTCCCTTATGCGCTTCAAATCTGTTTGCAAGGCATGGTGCGCCACCATAGCCAGCGCTCATTTCGCCCGCCTGCACTTGGAGCTCGCAAGAGCTACGAGCTCATCGTCATCCATGGCCATAGTCCCCCGGCAGTACCATCCAGAACCGAAGAAGGTGGCCTCTGCGTTCGTGCACATCTACAGCTTCCAGCCAGAAGCGCAGGGCCGCAAGGTCGCCAAGCTCATTTTCATGAGCAAGCCTCGTCCCCATGGCATCCCAAAGTTCAGCATGCCCCTGCACTGCGACGGACTGGTCCTGCTCCCCAGCGTCACGGGGCACATATTCGTGTGCAACCCGGCTACCAAGGAGTTCATCGAGTTGCCGCGGGGCACCCGGAATGTGTCGCCGTCATTGGACCAAAGGGTTGCCTTCGGCTTCGATCCTTCTAGTGGCACGTACAAGGTGGCTAGGCACTTCTTGCGCTCATACACCAAAGGGCAAAGATATACAGAATATGACATTGGACATGAGGTCTTGACGCTTGGCGTCGGCGATGGCACAAGAGAGAAGCTGGAATGGAAAGCCACCATTGATCCACCTTACCCTATCCAGGCCAGGACTCCTATTTGCTTGCCGGGATTCTTCTATTGGAGTGCTGTCCAGTCCGTGGCTGACGCTGACAAAGGTAAGCTCGCCACTGATGTTATCCTTCGATTCAGCATGCGCGATGATACCTTCACTGTGCACCCCAATCCTCCATGCAGGAGCTTCCTAAGTCGCAATGACCTTATGTGTGAGCTAGGTGGCAAGCTGTGCTATGTCCACTCCCCCTCCGCGCACGAAGTCTCCATTTGGTTAGCACAAGACGATGGACAAAACAACAAAATTACATGGTCGCTGCGTTGTCGTGTCAATCTGCCCATGCCAAGGCATCTTCGTGTTTTTGCTTGTGCTTCAGCTGATCAAGACACGGTATTCCTCTCCGTGGATGCCCATTACCTTTTCAAGTGCAATCTTAATGATGGATCTCTTAAAATAGTAGTTGCTATGTCATATGGCCTGTCGTATGACCATGGGAAAAGGGGTAAATTTCATCCTTGGTTCATATCCTTTTGTGCATTACATGGTGCCATACGTGGAATCTTTGCTGCGTATTGGACCATGCTAGCCAGCTGAATGTATATTAACAATACCAATAAAAGAAAAGGCATGTTTGAATGCGTCTTGTATGTTATCAAGAGCTTGTGGGAAGTCTCCATTTGGTTAGCACAAGATGTAAAAACCATAATAACATGGTTGCTACGTCGTCGTATCAATTTGCCCTTACAAATATTATAAAAGAAACATGTCTGCCTTATATCTTACTCGTTGCATCTACTAATTCAATAAATTATTACAGGGTTCTGAACTATCACAACAGCACTTGCAGAAACTTAGATTCTGATCCTCCACATTGGCCCTTGCAGCAACCAAACTTTGGCCTTTGCAATGACGTTCAAGCGAAATGTACATGGAATAGATCCCATATATAGGCCGCCACAGCAGCTAAAACACACAAAATACCATTTACTAATCGATCAAATTCAGCAGCATTCCTACAGGCCAGGAACAAATATTGATAAAATGAATCAGAAACAGATATGATGAAATGAATATACCTATAGCACTCAGTCCACAAATCTCTACTATAAGGCACCAATCAAATTTATGCTTAATCCACTCAGAAAATTATCCCCCACAGAGATGACATTCCCTCTATCCACACCAAATTGTGCACCCAAAAAATTCCTCACATCACAGCCCAACGATCTAGATCGAATCTAAGGAGGCTTCATCACGATCCTAAGGTCACAGCCGACTCCAGGCTTCGACGCAGGCTTCAGCGCACCCCCCACGCGCGTTGTACTTGGCGGCCTCCTCCACGACCCCACCACCTGCAAGCAGCCGGCGGCCACGGTTCGATTCCTCAGCACATTCTATTTTTTCTATTTTCTTATACAAAAAAACACCATCCTCTCCATGTCACGACTCCTCCCGTCCCGTCCCGTCCCACGGCTAGGGCACTCTGGATCAGCCGCCGCCCCGCCGACTCCTCCCTATCGGCGCATCCCGTGGCCCTACCGGCGATTCCGAGGCCGGTGGCCTGCCCTCGCTGGAACCCTCACTCGACGCTTCCCCTCATCGCGCACTCCCTCTCCATTCCACCACGGCAGAGGATTCATCTCCGATGACACCCAACTGCAGGCGACGCCAGGTGGTCCCTGCTCTCCCTTTCCTCCCTATTCTATCGTTCAGGAGTTCTTGGACCAAGAACTGCTCTTTCTTGGTAACCTGTGGCTTGTCGTTTTCTCATCTTGTCTAGGGGTTCTTTCATTGTTCAGTCGTCCTAGAGAAGGCAGTCAAGAAGAACGCCCTGATAATCTATTACGCGAGGTAGAATCTCTGTCTATTGACTTGATTTGATGACTGATTGCATGATCTTGATTGTCTGAAGGAGGATGCACATGCATATAAGCCAAAGGTAAACTTGATTGATTGGCACCGTTCAATTTCTAAGTCTAATATGTCATATGTGCATGGTGAAATTACTTTTCCTCGTGTAATGGAAGGGATATATTTTCTAACTACATGGAAAAGTTTTTTTTGTTACTCTGTTGAAATTAATTGGTTGCTCCATCACTTCTAATTGTTCTTTGGGGCTTAAACAAAAATAGGTTCTAGCTTTTCAAATATGGGATGATAGTGGAAGATTTTCCAGTGGTGGAGAGAAAATCCTGAGAGTTAAATCTGCATGCTTTAATTTATAAAATTTGTCACCTAAGCATGAATCACAGATGTCTGCATATGTGAGCTAGGAATGACACAGCTGCAATATAGTGCCATTGCCATACACAAGACAGTTTTGTGGCTTCCTCCATCATACTGATGGGTTTATTGTGATAGCTTCAGAAGAATAGAAGTGTGCTTTGCAAGCAACAGGTCAAGGAAATGGTAATAAAATACAATCTGAAAAGATGAACGAAGGTAGTACCTATTGAGCACTTGACGCTAAATCAAAGAGAAGCCTTAAGAATATATATATATTAGTACCTTGGGAAAAGCCATTTGTTTAAATGGAGAAACTAAAGGGCATATTGCATAGACCAATCAAAGAGAAGCCTTAAGAAAATACAATCTGAAAACCTCTCATTTTGGTTGGAATCTGTAGATAAATGCAATGCTGAAATTGATATTTACTCACACCAGTCTGCTCCTCAGGTTTTGCAGATTTCGCACTTCCTATCATAGATGACAAGAGCAAAGTCAAGAAGGAAATAGATGGCCCCCTTGGACCCCCTCCTCAGCTCTTCGCAAGGTTGGTATTTCCTTGGTCATTCATTATATAGTTTGGCGCTATGCTATTCTAACTGTTATTGTTGTTGTTTTTTTTGAAATGTCAGGGAGGACTTAAATTCGCACCAAAAGCACCTCAGAAGAAACCTGCCAAGGTTGTCCCAAAGAAGTATGTGATTCAGTCTACATTTTATTTCTCCTTACCTGGATGTCTTCCATTTGAGAGTGCATAATTGGGGATTTTGATGTGTACTGAGATTCTACTGTAACTTGACAGGGAACCAGTTGAGGATAGTAAGGAGGAAGCTGTGGACAAGGAGTTATTGATGAAACTTAAGATGTCGCAGGTACTAATTGTTCTCTTTGGTTCTTTGACAGTGAATTGTCGTATATTGATGGCAATGGAGGGACTTGTTTTATGTCGTCCTTCAATGCTACTGAAACTGCCTGCTGCTGCGCTGATCAACAACTCCCTGACCAAATCTGGGCAGCTTGGGACTGCATTGTTTGGTGCGATGCTCCCATCTCTCGGCGGAGGGACCACCAAATTGCACTCTATGAAGAACATAGGTCCATCTTGTACCTTCAGCTCGTCTTCTGATGACAATGGATACATGGCTGGGAACTTTAGCAAGAGTGATGAAGATTATATTAATTATACTGTGCTAGAAGCAGGTAATTCTTCAGACAAGGTGGTCTTCTTTTATATGGAGAATGCCATGCTACATTCAAGTCATACTTAGGCTTTGTTTATTTGCTACTCTGCACTTAATTTTCCAATGATCAGTTGCTTGACTTTCTATGTTCTGCTCGATTACCACAAGTATCTTGCTATATGAATACAAAATCTGAATGCTTTCTATTGCAGCTTTGTAGTTTTTATCTTGTAACTGTACTGAAATTGAAGCTATTTTTTTAATTGATTTGGATTTCGAAGCCCATATTATTTTTTTACTAAAGACTGTTGGCAGTGACGAATGCATTTGAGCACCTTCTTATAGTTGTTCCTTGACTAATAATCCTCTATATTGTAGCATGGTAGTTTTCTCCCATTTTAATTGGACTGTACTGGATTTGGAATTCTCATATTTGGATATGGCAAGGACTCAGTTTTGGATAAGGCCCATCAGCTCTTTTATTTGGTGCTCATAAATTAACAATTAAACTATTGTGATTATATATATCTATGTCTGTAAGCCAATCTTGCACCTCACTATCTAGCATAAGTTATATCAGCGTATTTTCAAGAGAAGGCAAGAAAATATATAGAGATGAAGGCCGGTTTTTAGATGGGGTGATTAGCTTTCTTTGTTTGCCAAAGGATTTAGCCTGTGCAGTTCCTGTTATTTGATGGCTGGCCTACTCTTTTGTTGCGTACTATATGATGGAGTATGACAAGTATCACTAGCTACTGTATTGGCTTCTCTGCACAGACCGATCATTTAATTTCTTGATGGGATCTTAGCTGTTTGTTAAGAGCCAACACACTCATATCACTGACATGGCAATTCTTTGACATTCCATTGGTTAATCTGTACTTCCTCTGTCCCTGAAAGATTCAATTTCTAGAGTTGTCTTAATTCGAACTTTTCAAACTTTGACCGTATTTCTAGAAAAAAAAACACTAAAATTTGTGGTACCAAATTAGTACCATTAGATTTATCATATGACATATTTTCATAAGATACTTATTTTATGTCACAGATATTGATGCTCTTTTCTATAAAATTAGTCAAACTTAAAGAAGTTTGACTGGCACGGATTCTAGAAATTGACGATTTCAGGGACAGAGGGAATATTAAATTAATCTTAACAGAATGGCATGATTGTTTATAGTATTGATTGACTTGGCAAGGGCAGACTATCACAAATGTTGGAATTTACCTTCCACAACCTGCGTTCTCCAAATGGTCCAAATGGACAGCTCAGAATTTTGTCAAAACTAAACAAGGAACTGGATGAAGACCACACAAAAAATATTGTATATAAAGATGTGTTGAAATGGTGATGAGTGTTAAGTAATATTATCCAAACATGTACACAGCCATGGACTATCTCTGTTTTGTTTGTTTTCTTGAAGCAAGAGTCAGGTTACAAGTAACTGTGACTTGGAAACTTGCTGCTCGGGGGTAATATATTTATTTTTAGGAATTTAAGTTATGATTAGAGCTCATAACTTGCTGTTCAGAGCATGTATTCGCGATTGCTGTTCTGTGCAGGAATGAGCGATTACCTTTGATTCAGATTCAGAAATCTGAATCAATCAATCTCTAAGCTGTTAGCTTTATTTCAAAGATCTCAAACAATCACTGTCATTTCTTAAGTTAGATGGCTGCAGCATGATATGGTTTTGTCAGTATTAGCTCCGAGCCTTTCAAAGCTTTGGATGTCAGGTCTTTGTTCTCTAAGGTATTCCTGCAATTTATTTGGCATATGCAATTCATTTGGATGTCAGGTCTTTGTTCTCTAAGATATTTTCATTTTTATGTGTTCTGCAGAGCATGAATTACCAAAGAGTCTTGTCTCGAGACTCTGCCAACAAGTGCAAGACAAATTTGCTTTAGTAAGAACCAAGAAGCGTACTGAACCTGAAGTTTCAGTCATGTGATGATGTTCAGTTCATAGGACAATTTGCTTGTTTCTAACCTGCAATTGAATTGTACCAAATGAATCTCAAATATAGTACTGGATGCAATGAATTTATTAAGAGTTATATGGTCGATCACTGTAATGTTTTGTATAGGAGTATATTCCAAGTCTGCTTCATGCTTGCAGATTGGATGAGTTCTATGTCTGATCATTTGTTTTATCACAAGGAGGATATTTTTCTTACTGCAAATTTTAATAAGAGAATCAATCCTTGTACGCAAGTAATTTTTCTCGATACAGGTTAATTATTTCTTCTTCAACCTTAAAAAATTAATATCACTATTTATTTATGTGTATCCTCTAAAATGAAGCCGTAGCGTTAGCACGGGCATCTCATCTCAATATATAAAAGTTGCACAAACCCCCGGCCAATGGGACCGTCCACGTCACCTGAAATTGTCCCAGCCGTCTGATCTTCGGTTCGATGGTTTAGATCGTTTGAATAGGATTCTTATATACCGTAGCTTCCACTTTACTTTCTAGCTTTTGGCCCGTCCTCTCTGCCCTCTCTCTCCCTCGAACTCTCCCGAAGCGGCCAGACCGACGGCGCTGGCCAAGACCACGACGCGGTGGCTGCGGCCGCCATCGTCGTCGTCCTCCTCCCTTCCTCGCGTCACGCCCGGCCAGGGCAGGCTGCGGTCGGCGCCGCTTCGTGGCCCCCGGCGGCGCCACGTCGAGACACGGCGTGCTTTGGCGATGGCCGCCCCGCTCCTCCTCCCCCACGGCAAGCACCGACGCGGCCCGCTGCCGCGCCCGCAGCGGGCGATGGCGTGGTGGGGGTGGCGGCCGCTAGCCCGACATAGCGGCGGCGCCCGTCGAGGACGCCGCCACTCCCTCGCCCGGCGTCGCCGCGGCCGTCCCCACGGGCGCCCCTCCCGCAGCGATGGCGCCAGCCATCTCCACGGTCTCCATCCGGTGGCGGTGTCCCGGCTGGCGGCCGTCGGCGAGGGACCAGCGCGCCCGGCGGCCCGTTACAGTGTCGCCAGGCGGTGGCCTCGGCGGAGACTGCGCGGTGGAGGGCGCGACAACCCCCTCCCGATGCAGGCGGGCGATGACCACCGGCGGGGGCGTGGGGGCGGCTGCGGCCGCCCGTCCTCTTTTCCCCTCCCAGGCGCCCGGCCACCGGCTCACCGCGCCGGCCGTTGGCGGGGGCCCGCGGTGCTTCCGTGCGGCGGCGCTTGGCGCGTGCGTTGCGACCGGCGGTGGCCATCCGCGCCCACGGAGGGGCGCAACCGGGGACCCGCCGGTGGCCAGCGCCCGGCTTCCTCCCGGTCTGCTTAGCGTCAGGCCGAGCTTGGGTTTTGCCCCCTCCTCACCGGCGACGCAGCGTCCCAGCTTCGGCGGATGGATCTCCGGTACCTCACCCTCTTCTTCTTCTCTCTGTCTCATGGTTCCTCCCCCATGCACTGCTTCCCCATCGGGCAAACCCGGCACGGGGCAGGCGGCTTGGCGGCCCTCAACGGCGGCAGCCCTGGCACCGGGCGTCCCGAGACAGCGGCCCGGCCACAGCAGCCCAACACGGGCGTCCCCTCCCAACACGGTGGCGCAGCAGGCGGTCACCCGCGCGAGCAGCCTGACCGTGGTCGCCCGCAGGTGCGTGCTTGTCTCTTCCTCTTCCCCAACTACAGCTCCGATCTATGCCTGGCTTCTGCGGCAGCGCGTCACCTCTCTTCTTCTCCGTCTGCCCACTGGTGCATCACATCTCCGACCTAGAACAGCGTTGGTTAAGCCCAGAACGGCTATGTCATCCAAGGTCTGGTATGAATTTTTGTACAGCGTCAGCTGCATCCTGGTGAGCACATTCCCATTTAATTTCGTTGCCTTTGTACGATCAATTAATGCTCATTTCTCCTGGCTTGAACAGCTCAATAGAAAGCTTTAGTCGCAAATGCTTCTTCAGTAGTACGTGCTGTGAACAGAGACTTGATTTGGGGATTTTTTTTTTTTCAGTTTTTCTACTCTGGTGGAATAGAGAACCTATTCATTATCTGTGAAAGGACAGCTGTTAGGTGCTGATGGATAGATCTAACACAGTTGAGTAAATGACAAATTGTCTGCTACGATTTGGACATGCAAGTCTCATTTTGCTTTCTGTTATTACACTGCCCAGATGCAAAATCAAAGATTGGCGATAGTGAGAGGGAGGGATTTTATGTTTCCTATTACTACGTATTGTAGTTTTGTTTCATATTTGGGTTCTCAAACTCATCAAGAATTTCTGTGAATATTGCAATCATTACTGACTTCTTGTTTCTGTCATTTCAGGGATACCTATCGTAATTGAGTAAAAATCAGCTTACCTCAACATATTGATGCATCCTATAGTTGTTGTGCCCCCTTAATATCTACTGGTCGCTCTCATTATCCATGTTAATATTTATTTGTATGGGGCAAAGTTCTTTGGTGGGCGAGCGGAGCCATTGAAGATAGTGTGGCTAGGGAAGGAGGTAATCTCA
Organism: Chrysopogon serrulatus; assembly: GCA_015844335.1. Taxonomy (NCBI): domain Eukaryota; kingdom Viridiplantae; phylum Streptophyta; class Magnoliopsida; order Poales; family Poaceae; genus Chrysopogon; species Chrysopogon serrulatus. The sequence goes on from JADLZL010002168.1 coordinate 38,011, forward strand.
AAACCATCTCCCCAAATTTCAGTTACTAAAGATTACACTGCTGCCTTTGTTTAGGCCCTCGAGTCACTTAGCATTGGTGAAATGATGAGTGCAGGTACCATGCTAATCCATGTCGACGGTTTATACAACATGATGTAAATTAAACTGAAGTTACTGTGTTATATATTTTTATTGGAATCAGGATACCTGCTTTCAGGGGGGATAGTACTAGAATGCCGGGGATTCCATTTTAAGGAACGTGACCTACACCTACGCGGGTTTCAATGCCTGAAAGTTAAGTAGTGCATCAACTTTCACAGTTTACTTTTATATTTTTGGTCATGCAATCCTTTGTTTCAGAATTTATATACTTCAAAGTTTTTACATCCTAAAATTTTTTTGTTCAAGTGCCACCTTTGTCAGATTATGCTACCAACAGATATTTGTTGATTTAGACAATATTATAGTAGATATATTTTCATCGCAATCCCAGTGTTTGGTTCTGTAATCAGCATATTCTTTACTTCTTGAACCAATACAAGGATGCATGCAATCCCAACCCAGGGAGCCATGTAATGGACTTCAGACTGAATTCTTTTTAGTTGCCCTTGACAGCTTTAGTTTGAGTTGGTGGATCCTTTTAAGAATGACATTGCAGATTTGGCGATGTACGCAGCATGGTGGATTGTAGTTCCAAAAGATGAAACTGAGAGTTTGAGACCTACCATTCATATCTATACAAGGTTAGTATTTTTTTTCCCCATCTTATATGTCCACCCTGCGAAAAAAATGCCTTTCCTTTAACTGAGTAACTTTTTCCTTCCTACCTAATAAGTCTAACAGATTGTCAGCTCTTCATGTGAAAATTTTCACTGCCGGTGAATCTCGGACAACGAACCTAACTACAGTTCTTCTGTACATTATTTCAATACAAGAATGCAGTTTGCAGAAATAGGTCTGTATGCACATTGCACAAAAAAAAACACACACACATTTTACTGCCCCTGCATTTGTACGTTGTTTGCACTATGTATTGCTCCTTACCTGATTAATTCTTTCAGAAACATATACATACATGATCTGTTTTACTCTATTTCCTGATTCATGACATCTTCATTAATTTTAATACCAAGCTTTCCAACACCTGCTGCTGTCCACTTGCCATGTTCCCACATGATTCGCACACCTCGGTCTTCCCTCTGTGCTTTGTTTATGAAGTTCACTGCATTTTTATACATTATTTGTGCCTTACCTGCTTGGTCTGACGACATTGATACAAGTATCTTCAGGGCAGCAAATTGTTCAGAACTTTCTTCCAATGTGAGTACTCTGAATTTAAATGATTGGTTCATTAATTACTATGTCATCCTAAACTTGACACAGGAATTGTAAAATTTTGTAATGAATGGTGCAATGGTCCACTCTTCTTAGGTAAGAAATGGTATAGCCAAATTCATCATTAATTTACCGTATGGTCTGACTTGCAGTGCTTTTTGCACGTAATCTTTTGTTAACAACCTGGTATTATGTTGAATCTGACATAGGATCATGGTGTCTTTTGCTTTCACCTGTTCTAATAGTAGCTTCTAAAACATGACCATCTTAGCGATATAAGCTTCTGCCTTACTGCCTATGTTGCCTTTTAAAAAGCGATCACCTTATCAATTTACACTTGCACCTTACTACCTATATTTTACAGGGGGAAAAAACTGCTTCTTTGTATACCTAATCTAGCTGCGAAACATTAGATGCAACTGAAAATACACGTTTGCTCAATAGACATCCATGCTGACGGTCCTTGCTATAGACTCATGTGATTTGCAGTGGTTGACCGACTATAACCACTGGAGGCAACCTCCACGCCATTTAGAAGAAGCGTTGGAAACAAACTCAACTGCAGCCATCCATCAGTCACGTTTTCTGCAATTGGCGACATACACAGGACCTCTTCACTAAAGAAGCATTTCTTCCACCATACTAAAGGTATCTACAATCTCATACTCAGGATCTTTGTGGCCCCTTGTTATGCCATATGTGCTATTTTTTTGGAAGCCGACAGTTGGCTCATCAATTTTGTTATTATTTTTTCCCCATCATTCTCATAAGCCATACAAGCTCTGAACTACATCAACGTGTTGCTGCTCAGAGTGTAGGGCAGACCAGGCCAGTATACAGTGAGCTGCAACTAGGACAAAACCTTTGACACCTCTACCGGCTACAGCAGCTACCAGCTCAGGACACTAACAGGATTTGTTGCTGCAAATTTCCATTCGTTGATCATGTTTGACTCAGATAAAAAATTTATCATGTTCCTTAACAATTGGTAAATTCACATCCGTTTTTTTTTTCCAGCCCTCTCTTGAATATCTCTTTTCAAATTCACAAATGTGGTTTCAAACATATCCATGCCATACGAAATTCCTGAAAGTTTCAAAGATTTGGTAATCACTTTGATATTATGAAATTAACCTCCTGTAGGATTTACAGTTTTCCATAGTTGGCAATAACTATTAGTCAATCTAATTGCAGGCGCGCAGGAGCGCGCATTGCACTAGTTATACTAGTTGTTGGTTAGGTAGCTGATTCAAAACGTATACAATGTCTTCTTTTAATTGCCAGGCAACAAAAAGAACCCAATAAACGAACAAAAGAAATGGGTAAACTTACAGCATTCAGTTTGCTATTATTGAGCATGATACAATGCGTTTTCTAGTCGTAATTGCCAAAAGAACACAAACCCAAGTAAAGACTAAAGAATAATAGAAACGGAAAAACACGCTAAGGGTGGTCACAAGAATAAATCAGCATAGAGCCGGGAGACCCAATTTAGCTCACCTAAGACTGTCTCCAATAGAACATCCAAAGCGCAATCCAAACGCAAAATCCATCGCCACAGTGTTTTGCATACCCAAAAAGCGCTCCAACAAGAGACGCAAACAAAGTACGCGTCCGAGGAGAGAGGGAATGCAAAGATGCGTCGTCTCGAAGAGACGACGCAAAGTCTCTCCTTCGTAGTTGTGGGCCCGGCGCGGTGAGGCGGACCGCAGCGGCATGAGCAGCCGGCACAGTGACGAGCAGCCGCGGCGAGGTGAAGGAGGCGCGTGGGACCCAGCCAAGGAGGAAGAGGACAGAGGTGAGGGTGATGAGGAGCAGGGGGAGAGGAGAGCGGCCACCGCCGAGATCCTGCCACCGGCCGTCGAGCTCACCGCGAAGAAGAGGGAACGAGGGAGGGCCGATTCGCCCTCGTCGCCACCGTCAAGCCTCGATCTAGCACCGTCGAGCCTCGATCTAGCGCCGCCAAGCCTTGATCTGCCACCACCGCTCTCGATCTGTGGCCCCTGCCCCTGCGTGACGCATCTGGAGGTGGAGGCGCACGGCCGCACCGCCACCACGACAAGTGGGCCGCCCCACAACCCACCGCGCGCGTCCCACGCGTCATCGGTAGGAAGAGAATGAGAGAGAGGAGGGAAAGAGGGACGGCGCCGGTGAGGCACAGTGAGGAGAGGGACTTTTGCATCTCCGTGTTCTGTTGGAGAACATGAGCGCTGGGTTGGAAAACCTTTTTACTGTGCGGAAGGCAAACCGGCAAATGCGTCTGGGTTTGCGTTGGGTCCGTTGCGGACAGTCTAAGCAAGCAAAGAAATGTTCGCGCGCATGGAATCAAGGACAGCTAGCGACACATCCAAACACCCTGCCTACTCTCATTCCTAGCCTAGCAAAGCAGCACAATGCTTGGTGAAGAATCCAAGCATTACCCAGTTTGCATTAGGTAACTGATTCAAAACGTGCTACAATACATTTTCTTCTTGTAACTGCCAAGCGACAAATCCAAAAATTTTCATCTTGAACTAGAATAGGCTGCGCGGCTTTGCCGTGCGCCCTGAGAGAATTGACCAATTTGCGCTTCAAACTATTCTGATGTGCCAGACGTATTGCAAGCGACACTCATGATATTAATATTAGAGTGTGAGCTGAGCCAAATCAAGAGGCCCTGGTGACCTGGTCTTGCTTGACAAAAACACATCAGAACGTCATATGAGAATATAAATGTTAAAAGAATGCCATGTGAGCTGAGCCAAATTGTAGTTCTATGAAAAGAAGAGGCCATAAACATGGATCGGAATCATTCTTTTTCTTAATCATCAGAATGTCATGAGAATTACATAGAAAAGAATGCCGGTAGGCGTCGAGAGTGCCACACATGAATAAATCAGGTGGACACCATAGATAAAAAAAAATTGTAATTGATAGGTGAAAATGATTTGCCAAAGAAAAAGATACGTTAGTACTTACACATTTTTTATATATATCTTTTCTTGTCGCCTTTTTTTTCTTGATCAGCGGTCTCGTGGTGGAAGTGGGCGCTCGGGTCTGTTCGTTTGATATACGTATACGGCAGTAGGAACAGGGTAAGTCAGGGTGTGAACTGTCCTGTGCTGTGCCTATATGATTTGTTCTAGAAGAGACCGGAGTAATCGCTAAAAGTTGCCATCTAATGGATGGGAAATTATTGGTGACGTGGCTTTTTGTAGTGTCTGAGCTTGCACCATAGTTTCCATATAGAAAGATGCATATATCCATATCTTTATTTTACTAGGCAGCGTGTCCGTGCGTTGCTACGGGACAATTAAACTTATCTACTAAAAAAATATGTCACACGATAAGACAACATTGTGAAATTAAATATCGATGATGTTGATTCAATTTGTTGCTCAAATAAGAAAGTTTTTCGAAACAATGTTGATGCCAATAATGAAGTTAAAACGACACATGAATTATTAGTAAAATAATACCTATGTGTTGCAACAAAAAAACAAAACAATATCATGACATCCATTTTAATAGGAGCAACAAAAACCACAAGATGTTTAGGAGCCAAGCCAAAATCAAGATGCCACGAGATGTTTAGTAGCCAAGCCAAAATCAAGGTCATAATAATTTAATTTTGCACGTGTGCTATAAACGACAATAACAAAATATGACATTTTTTTTCAATCTCTGCAATGAGTAGTTTCGTAGCACATCATTGCTTTTACCCAAGCACAATAATGATCCCTGAACGAATCAATTTGGCTAGCTACCAAGAGAAGATTTGTAAAAAAAAATCACATATTAGAGAAACCAGTGTGGACAATAAATTTCATCGAATATATTTCTGTATGATCAATAAATTTCATCGAATATATTTCTGTATGATTAGAACCTTAAGCATCACATATGTAAGCTCACAAATGTCTATCAAAAAGTGGATGCTCACTGTAAACTATGTCATCATGGCCTCTTTTGAATAATACATTTATCAACCAACACAAATCAGTTTAGTAATTTTGATACCATTAAACATTTATTTCCATATGTTATTGGTGCTACATGTGTGCTCCATCAATCGAGAAGAACATACAGGAGATAAGCAATTATTACATGTTTTGGCTAACAAGCAAGAAATAAGGTAAGCTTGTTTAGTAATGCACAAAGCACATAAAAGAAAACACGTTGTTTGTTGGTCCACCACTTATAGCAAATCCGAATCCGAACAACATTATGTTCCATGAGACCAGGTTCCCATTGACAATGGGCACTGGACATATTAGTACCACCCTCCAGCCCTCCACATCCCTGCACTTGGCATTCATGTCCATCAAGCTGTTGGCCACATACAAGTAGGATGCAAACCATCCTTCCACTTGCTAAGAGACGCCGCAGCAGCCCCAAATGTGAAGTCACCTAGACGGATGTGTTCATGTGCCAACATCTTTACAAATAGAGTGACTGCTGCACCAGCACAGCTGTTCGTTGTAAGTCCTCCGATCATTGCTGTCCATGAGATGACATTAGTCTTAGGTACACTTCTGAAGACAGAAGTTGCTTGTTCTACATAAACAAGCTTCATATGTAAACACCAATAAGTGAATTCCACAATACAATGGTCTACACCTCCTTGTACTCAAAGATCCACACAACATCATCAAGCAAACTGAATTTAGTATACAGGAAAATCAGGGAGTTACTGACCTTGGCCATTACATTCCATCCACTCTGCACTACAATCTTGTGAATTGCATATTCAGCAGATGGGTGGAGCAGCTCGGTGCAAGCATCAACAAGTGTGCAGAGTGTTGCATCATCACAGTTCGGCCCCACCGTCCGCATCATGTTGAAGAGAACCAAGCACTGGGCAGCATTGCCGCTGTGTGAAAACCCATAAGAAACGTGTTCAAGGCAACATTATGTCTGTTGACAACAACCTTAAGCATAGCCAAATGGTAATAACTCAAGCACACTTCTACTTATATGATGTAGGCTAGCATACAAGAAAATGATGGGCCACGCAAAATCTCAATAGACAAAACTTCAAATGTGAAAAGACAGCCGGAAGACAAATGGAAACTAAAAATATGGTAACTTAGAGCGAAATGCTTTCTAAGCTTCTTTAACTGGAATCTGTCAGCATGCAGAAGACTGGGCTCCTGATTGTATCATAATCTTCAGAAATCGCCATTGCCTAGTGCAAGGAATTGGCAGCAGGGGACTGAAGAAGAAGTCAGTGGTGTGGTAAACCTGCTACATTTGATTGCGAGAATTGGCAGCAAAGGAATTAATAAGAGAAAGCATGTAACTGAAACCTGCATGAGATATCATTCCAAAATTTAGTTTTAGCAGTCCACAACACAGGACTTATAAGCTTGAACTGTAGAGAAACGCATATACATATAAAAGAGCATACAACAGTGTATGAAAAGCCACAGTATAAGCAGCAGGGCCGGGGCTTGCAAATGCAGAGAAGGCGCGGTATAAACAGCAACACCTAGCACCAAAGCTTATCCAAATGCACAGGCAACAACGAACACATTTTTTATATATGGACTGAATGCATACTATTGATTAAACAAATATATTGTGTTAAAGAAAAAAGGCATAGCAAAATCAATAAATTGATAGAAGAAGAATATGCATATATCAAGATCTAGACTTATCAAAAAGGAGAATTGTCTCACACTAACTCATTTTTCTTTTATCAGCTAAAGATTCTTCAAACTGCTCACGGTCAGCCAAGCTCAGTCGACCTAGGAATCAATGGAGTGACCACATAATATAGGAATCTCAAGATTTATTTTCTTACGAACAATATCTATTCATGGGTTATGATGGACTGACACATCTTTTTTCCCTGATGATTACTTAAGTTGATAAATTTCATCAAAATTAAGACATCAGACTGCATCAGTAAACTGATTTCAAGAACACGATTACACATTGAGCAAAAAAATTATTACTGTCCCTTGAGGTTCATAGTAAACCAAAAAGTGTTGGTGAACAGGTTGGCAGGTTGCTATTTAGCCCTGTAGCCCTTTTTTCATTTTTTAATCTAGCTATGACTAATCCCTGCTACTTAAAAGGAGAAACCGGGAACAATAAGTATGACATGAAACAATTATCTCAATAATGAACCAGAACCTATTTGTAGGTTTCATTCAGCAACCATTGTTTTTCTTCCATCCAATGCTGCTTAATCTCTGCTACTGAAAAAGTCCAACAGAGGGAACCATGTTCCCAATCTCAGTGAATTTGTTCTGAAAAACAGGCAAGCATAATTGCATTCAGAAAAAAAAAGACAGATTTGGTATAGCGGTAAAGGGGCAGCTAATTTTTTTAAGCTTGCTGTATTCTTGGGGTCATACAAATAAAAAAAAATTAACAAGCACTGTCACATAAGTGGAAGAGCTCCTTAGTTGCTGCCATCCATACAAAGGGAAAAACAGAAGAAAAAAAAAAGACCAGGGTCTAACATCACGAACCTGGAAGGAGAGACCAGCCCTTCGCATTAACGAGCACGTCATCAACCTGCGCCATCTCCTGCTCCTATCTCCCTGATCCCTTACCCAATGCCGGCGGCGGGATGGTTAGCTTGTGCGGGGTGAAGGGATTAGCCTGAACGCCAGGAACAGAGGGGAGGTGAGGCTTTGGTTGCAGAGAAACTCACCGGAGGGCGTAGTGTTGATGGTCAAAATTTGACATCAGGTACATATTTGTGTTTAACAAATTTTGTCAAGGAATTTATTTTGACAGGTACATGGAGCCGCTGTTAATTCAAGGCTGTTTGCGAGAGTACTTGTGTGGGCTATATCGGAAAGCATGCGTGTATCAAGAAAGAAGGAGAGCAGAGTCCGATTAAAGCATGAAGTGATTTTGAGTTCACGGGTGATGACTTAAGTTTGGAATTTCTTGCATGTTATTAACCGGACAAATTCACAAATCACATACACAAGGATTAGGAGTCGGATTAAAATCCTGGTGCATCACGTACATGCTTGATGAAATTTGATTGGCTACGGGCCCAAGATCAGCAAAGAAGGAAATAATTTCCCCGTCTTAGTGGAATCGGAGTCATGGCAGTTCAGGAGATCAAGCTGGCCGGAGGATTAGTATTCATGCGGTGATTAAAGAAAAGAAGGAAAAGGTCCTGGGAGTCCGGTTAGGATTTCTAATACACGTATGCATGCATATTTGGATACGGAAGGTGCTCTCGTAGTTGGTTGATCGTGGACAGGAAGGATTCGTCAGTTCCGACTCTGTTTGTGCACCTTAGAAGTTTGTACATGGAAAGACCAGCCGCCATATAAATATAAAGGGTGACGGCCGATTGACAATACACAATCGACATATCAATCTACTACATTATTTTTTGTATCTACTATTTTCTCTTAGCTCTAGTTTTTTCTTCTTGGTCTTCGTTGCCGTCTACGTCGACAGCGAGCACAAAGGTCCAGGGGCGGTCAGGCCGACCTAGGGCAGCCCATAAACGGGGGTCCCTCCCGGGGCGTGGGGTGTCGGGTTTCAAAGCTCTCGCCGGCGTGTCTTGCATATCGCGCTCCCGACGAGACTCCCCTTGCGACATGTCTTGCGCATCGCGCTTCGTCGCCCGGGGCACACGGTGGCGTGTTCGTGTGCGAGCACACTTTTTGGCGACTCCACTGGGGAAGAAAGATCAAGGTACATCTACACAGCCGTCCATCATGACTGGCAGCAAGATCCCAAAGCCCGGAGAGATCAGCACCGAGAACATCATCAAGCCTAGCTTTGATGAATTGACTGAAGGGCATCGCCAAGCTTACGAGGCATACAAGAAGAAGCGTGATGAGGAAGAGATGGAGATATATCTCGCCAACTTCAGCAAGGATCGTCAAGGCAACATCACAGCTATTGGAGACATCACGTTCCCTCCCTCGCACAAGGAAAAGGTAGAAGAAATCCCTGTAAGTGGACCTTTTACTCCTGAAGTTGCTGTTCTTTTATCATATTACTGAGGGAAACAAGCTTGTATGCCAATATTTTTCAGAGATTATTAATGCTAAAAATAATACGCCTACATCATCTACTGATCATATTGGTACATCTGCTAGTGTAGAAAACCCAAAAGCAACAACACCAATTAATGCACCCGGCAACCGAACCGCCAAAAGAACAACCCCAATTTGGCATGCCGGTGAATTTTTTCCTGGACAACAAAGTAAACCTACAGGTCAGATAGTACCTACATATACTCAACCTATTATGAGCTTACCACTTTTTGGAACATCGGCAATAAACATGAACATATCAAGGCCCCAGCCACATTTTATTTCATCGCCGATGTCGTCACCACAACCTACAACAGTAGCCTAGAGTCTTCTATAGCTCATCTCCAACTCAGCAGCCACGTCCACGTGTTTTGATCATAATTCTGGGAAGAAACAAGGCGTGTGAATAGCGTGGAAAGGGTCTTGCATGCCGTCATAGCTCAGAACAGATCATGCCGAAAGGTCATGACTGGCAGCAAGATCCCAATCGAGGTTGGGCTTGCATGTTGTAAAGGGGAACATCAATCAAGATTTTGGATGATCTGCACTATTCTTGAACCTTGTTCTTCATTCTAAACAAGTTACGGCATACAATCTATGAAAAATGAGGAAGAGATGGAGAACTTATATATTTCGCGGGTTTATCCTCAAGATCAAAGTCCTATCATCGTCAATTTCCAGATTTGCCGTTGCAACATCACAGCTGGGAGAACATGGTGAGGGGAAGCCACCATATTACTCGACTTGCCTCCGTTACGTCAATCCCTCAAGTAGGTGAAATCGGGTTCTATGGATGAGCTCCTGAAGTTCTTGCTGTTCTTTTGTCTTTACTGAAGGGCTGTTTCATGTTTCGTTAAAATTGCCTTTATCTGCTGGTTCTTACGAGGCATACAATTTAAGAACAACCATCCCATTTTTCTAATGGTTCAGCTTGTTCAGAGAAAAATTTATTGATGGCTAAAATAATACTTCAGCAATTGTGCATGTACTTTGGGATCAGCCAAGGCAAGATCACAGCTATTTACATCTGCTCCCTGTAGAAAGCAACCCAAAAGCTGATTTTTGCATCCATGGCTTTTTAGTTTAGGGATAAACTTTGGTGTTGTCTTTTCCATTTTTCAAAGAACTCCAACGGATTTCAATCCCTTTTTTACATGAACCAAAGTAAACCTACAGGTTCTTAATACATATACTCAACCTGAGGGAAACAAGCTGCATAGAGTTGTTGCTACTACCACTATTTTTTTAATCTCGGGCTGCTGTGAACATGCTTTAAAAGCTAAAAATAATACTGCCAACATCATCAAAAATTGCTTATGTTGGTAAAATGGTGTTGGAACATCTGCTAGTCTAGATTCTTTGGTGGTTTAAATCGTGAATATTCTTGATTATAAAAGAATGGCGTAATTTTTTTTCCCCAAAGCAACAACACCAATTAATGGAACAAGTAGCTAGAATTCCTATTTGGCTTCTACTAACAACCATTAAAATTTGGCAGGATGGCTAATGCTGGGTTGAAAGCCCTGATCCAAATCCGTGGCGGGCTACCCTAACCTTCTTGTGCGGCGTGTGTTAACAACAAAGATTCCATTTGTTTTTTTCTCCATCATTGATAGCGGGGAGTTGCAACAATTTGGTGAAAGTAAACCATATACAGGTTCAATAATAGTGGTACGACTAAGGATTAGTGGCTCTACATATACCTATGCAACCTATTTTAATGAGCTTTACCCACTAATTTTTGGAACATTCGGCTAAACATGAACATATACAAGGCACCCAGCCTAACATTTTATTTCATCGCCAAGATGGAGTCGAGGGCGACCAATTCAGAAAGGAAGGATGACTTTGAACCTACAATTAGCAACAAGCATTCCTATAGATCATAATTCTCTCATACGACTTTTTGGAATATGCTGGAAGGAACGACGATGCCGTCAGTTTGGCCACCACAATTTATAGCTTCGCCCAAGTTTAGTTTTATGGAAGAAGCTTTAGCAAAGATGAAGGATGATCTGCATAAGATGTTTAATCCTATGCCACCACAATTTATACGCCAATATGGAAGAAGCTTTAGCAAAATGAAGGATGATCTGCATAAGATGTTTGTTGAGTCGAAAAACCGAACGTTAGAGGGCGTACCTATCAAAAACCATACCCATCCCAGTTTGATTCTATTGCTTATCCTCAAGGTTATAAGGTCCCTGAATTTTCTAAATTTAATGGTGAGGATAGCAAAACCACATGGGAACACGTTAGTCAATATCTTGCTCAACTAGGTGAAGCGGGTTCTATGGATGAGCTGAAAGTTCGTTTGTTTCCTTTGTCTTTAACTGGTACAGCTTTTTCATGGTTCTCTGCTTTATCTGCTGGTTCTATTACTACATGGTCGCAGCTAGAACAAAAATTTCATGATCATTTTTATAGCGGCGATAATGAGCTTAAGCTATCACATCTTACATCGGTTAGGCAAAAGCATGACGAATCAGTTTTAGATTATGTTAAAAGATTTAGAGATGTTAAAAACCGATGCTATAGTCTTGTGATTGGAGAAAGGGACTTGGCTGATCTTGTGCTTTAAAAACTCACATCAAAGAAAAATTAGAAGGCTATGACTTGGCTGATCTTGTGCTGAGTTTGGCTGATCTTATGCTTTAAAAACTGATCGTCCTCGCATGCATGTTATTGATTATAATTCTAGTTCGGACGATGAAGTTGATGTCTATGCTGCTGAGTTTGTTTGGCCCTCAAAGGCCAAACCATATGCTTGTAGTGCTCTTAAGCCGATTCGCAAGAATCATGAAGAAGAGATGAAATTTACTTTTGATATTGCTAAATGTGATAAGATTTTTGATGCTTTGTTGTAAGATAAGCTTATTAAAATTTCACATACTTTACCGCCGTTTGAAGAGCTGAAACGGCGAGCTTATTGCAAGTATTATAATTCTTTTTTCTCATGCTACTAACGATTGTAATGTTTTTTGGCGACAGATCCAATCGGCTATTAATGATGGACGATTGAGTTTTGCTGAAATGCAAGTTGACAAGACTCCCTTTCCAATGAACACTCTGAATTTAGAAGGGAAGAAAGTGTTACTTCGGCCTGAGCAAGCCGAAGCCGCTAAAGGAAAGACAAGTGTTGTTATCGGTGAAGCTAGAGTTATAACCGCCGGTGACAAAATCTTGGGAAGAGAGGTTGTGCTTGAGAAGGCCCCCAATGGCAAGGAGACATTAAAAATCACTATGAAAACTTCTGTACCTGGGGGGCAAGTGCAGCAAGGAAGTCATTCGAAATTTATCAAACCCAATAATCCAGAGATTGGAAAGTGGAAAGTGATGAGGCAAAACCGCAGCAAAAGAAAATGAAGCCAACATTCGATATGCTGCTGTCCAAGTATGCCAAACAAGCGGCCGGTTCTAGCTCTAATCGGCCATTACAGTTGAAACGTCCAAGGTCGCCTCCACGCCAACAATTATTTCAGCATCAACATGGACCATGGGCTCCTGCACCATGGATGGCGCCACCTCCCTATGTGCCATATTATGGAAGATATTACTATGAAGGATGGGAGCAGCCCCCAATGGCTCCATATGCTTTTCATCCTGGGTGGGCAGCAGCTAGAAAGTCTGTATTTGAGAGGCTAACTCACTCTACAAATGGCCGTTTGGATAGTGGTACTAATCGGCAAACACAAGTGTCTCCAAAGGGGAAGATGGTGAGGCAAGAATGGCGTCCTAAGTCACCATGTGCTGAAATTTCAGAATTAGTAAGCAAGCAAGAATGGATATCTACGAGTGCCAATGTCATCAGAATTGGTACTAAAGATGTGGAGATTAAGGACTTGGGTAAAGGGCCGATAATTATTGACGATCCGGCACAATCTGGTGGTGTTGTGGCTGCTGTACAATCAGGTGCAGCAGCTAATGATCATGAAGCTAGTATGAGCGGCACCAAGAAAATAGATCCTAGATATACCCAGCCCGTATGGTGTCCTCCTGGCTTGTCTAAAACTAAGAAGAGAAGGCTGCAGCGCATGAGAAATCAGCAAAGGGAGGAGGAAAGAAGGGAGAAGCAAAGAGATGAATTTTTCAGCCAAATTCGGCCGGTCATTAATCCAAAACAAGTTTGGAAGCCTAAGGTTGATGAAAAAACAGCAGCACCTCCACCTATTACAGCAGTTTTTACTCCAACTCAAGAAGTGATTGAAGCTATTCCCATGTCACCCAAGTCACCTACAGCAGCTCCTTCATCACAGGCACCAGTATTTACCTTGGGAGATGATGAAGATATGGTAGATTTTGAGCCAACACCCAATAGAGAGAGTGCTTTGGGAGATGATGAAGAGATGGCAGATTCTGAATCAATGCCCAGCAGGGAAGATATGGATATGAATATGGTTTATTACTTACCCGCTGAATATCGTGCTATTGATGAAGAAGGAGAAGTCGCCCAGCTGGATTTTGGTCCCAAAAATGCCATTTTTGAGAAGTTTAAAGAACCGGTGAAACACTTGAAGCCATTGTACATCAAGGGTCATATTAATGGATCACCGGTTGCTAAGATGCTTGTTGATATGGTGGGGCTGTGATCAACCTCATGCCATATTCGGTTTTCAAAAAATTAGGACTGCATGATGAAGACATGAAGAAGACCAATATGGTGCTCAATGGCTTTGAAGGCAAAGAACAAACAGAGACCAAAGGAGTTATTTATGTGGAGCTTACGGTGGGAAGCAAGACATTGCTTGCTGCATTCTTTATCGCTGAGGTACAAGGTAATTACAATGTGATTCTAGGCTGTGACTGGATACATGCTAATCAGTGCGTGCCATCTACCATGCACCAATCTCTGATCCAATGGGTTGAGGACGAGGTGGAGATAATTTATGCAGACACATCGGCTTGTGTTGCTTTGGCCGATGCTATTGTGGATTGGCAGCATTCGGAAGCTACTTGTTTGACGGGACGTAGTAACCTTCCAGATTTTGATTTTCTAAGTGCTACAAAAAATGGTTTCGTGCCCGTCATGTTAAAGCCGATTGGTGCTAATCGGCTCAAAAATATTTAGTGCATAGATGGATCCTAGATCAGATTGGTTGCAAAAGCGTCTGGAAAATTATTGGTCTCAAGAGAACTATATGCATGAATCCATAGAAGAGCTAGAAAATATGGATAAGCTAGGACAAGGTTTCACATCGGCCGATCCACTAGAAGAGATAGACATTGGTGATGGATCAGTTCCTAGGCCGACTTTTATAAACAAAAATCTGAAAGCCGATTACAAATTAAAGTTAATCGAGCTATTAAAGGAGTACGTTGATATCTTCGCTTGGGAGTACCATGAGATGCCTGGCTTGAGCCGAGAGTTAGTGGAGCATTGGCTGCCCATTAAGAGAGGTTTCAGACCTTTCAAACAGCCGGCTAGAAGGTTTAATCCCAAGATGTACGATCGGATCAAGGAGGAGATCGATCGGTTGCTTAAAGCTAATTTTATTAGACCTTGCAGGTATGCTGATTGGATTTCTAATATTGTGCCCGTGGAGAAGAAAGGTTCCGGCAAGCTGAGGGTGTGCATTGACTTCAGAGATTTGAATAGAGCTACACCTAAAGATGAGTATCCTATGCCTATAGCCGATATGTTGATCAACGATGCATCTAGACATAAGGTCATTAGCTTTCTTGATGGTAACGCGGGGTATAATCAGATTTTTATGGCTGAGGAAGACATATACAAAATGGCTTTTCGCTGCCCCAGGTTTCTTGGTTTATTTGAGTGGGTGGTAATGACCTTTGGTTTGAAGAACGCTAGTGCTACATATCAAAGAGCCATGAATTTAATCTTCCATGATTTGCTTAGGGTTATTTTAGAGATTTATATTGATGATATTGTTGTCAAATCGAATGCCATTGAACCACATTTAGCCGATTTGCGTTTAGCTTTTGAAAGGATGAGAAAGTATAACCTGAAAATGAATCCTCTAAAGTGTGCTTTCGGTGTATCGGCTGGGAAGTTTTTGGGCTTTATCATTCATGAACATGGCATTACACCTATCCTTCGGTTGAAGAGTGATGCTGATTTTACTTGGGGGGCAAAACAGCAAGAAGCATTTGAAAAGATTAAACATTATTTGGTTACTCCACCGGTATTAAGAGCACCCAAATCTGGACAACCGTTTAGGCTTTATATTGCAGCGGAGGATGGAGTAATTGGTGTTGTTTCGACACAAGAAACTAAAGGAAAGGAGCATGTTATTGCATATTTGAGTCGGCGTTTATTGGATGCTGAAACAAGGTACACTTTTATTGAAAAATTATACCTTTCACTATATTTTGCTTGCACGAAATTGAGACATTATTTATTATCTAGTACTTGCATAGTAGCGTGTCAAACCGATGTCATTAAATACATGCTGCATAGACCAATTCTTAGTGGTAGGATTGGTAAGTGGGCTTATGCTTTAATTGAGTATGATTTGGCTTATGAACCTTTGAAAGCTATAAAGAGCCAAATTGTTGCTGATTTTATTGTTGAACATCAGATTGATGATAGGCATAGTGCTGATTTAGACCTTGTTTCTTTAGTACCTTGGAGATTATATTTTGATGGTTCAGTTTGTAGCAATGGCCAAGGTGTTGGTGTTGTTTATATTTCTCCACATGGTACTATTTTTGAAGCCTCATGCCGCTTAGAATTCTTTTTGCACAAATAATCAAGCCGAATACGAAGCTTTGCTATTCGGGCTAGAACTGTTGGCTGCTATAGGTGCTACACATATTGAGGCTTTTGGTGATTCGTTATTGGTAGTGCAACAAGTATCTAAGGTCTTTCAATGTTTCGACGAATCACTTAATATTTATCTTGATACATGTCTAGATATTATTGCTACCTTAGATTCCTTTAGTATTGCTCATGTATCTAGACATGAAAATTGCAGAGCAAATGAGTTGGCGCAGCAAGCATCCGGTTATCATGTTCATCGTGGCATGTTTCACATCTCTCAAGAGCCGATGTCTTGTTTTGCCAACATAGGAAAGGCCGAACCGCAGCCCACCGATTTGGCCACTAATTTTAAATCTTATGCAGGGGAGGACAACGATTGGAGGAAGCCTATTGTTAATTACTTGCAAGATCCTAGTAAGAGGATAGACAAGACGGTTCGGCGGATGGCTTTCAAATATACATTAAAATATAAATTAATTGACAATGATCTTTATCGCTGAACTATTGATGGTATTCTTTTGAAGTGCTTGGATGAGGACCAAGCGAGAGTTGCTATGGGAGAGGTACATGAAGGCATATGTGGTACACATCAGTCGGCACACAAGATGAAGTGGTTGCTACGGCGTGCTGGTTTCTATTGGCCGACAATGATTAATGATTGCTTTAGGTATTACAAGGGGTGTGAAGCTTGTCAAAAATTTGGTAATATTCAGTTAGCTCCTGCTGCTATGTTGCATCCTATTGTCAAGCTGTGGCCATTCAGAGGTTGGGGATTGGACTTCATTGGACAGATTCATCCTCCATCATCGAAAGGGCATCGGTTCGTGCTAGTTGCTACTGATTACTTCACCAAATGGTCTGAAGCGGTACCACTCAAAAATATGACACATGTGGAGGTAATCCAATTCATAACCGAGCACATTATCCATAGATTCGGCATTCCTCAAACATTAACTTCAGATCAAGGATCTTCTTTCATATCGTCACAAGTCCGTGATTTTGCCGAATTATATAAGATAAAGTTGCTGAATTCCTCTCCATATTATGCCCAAGCTAATGGACAAGCAGAGTCTACAAATAAAATTTTGATCAAGCTCATCAAAAAGAAAATTGAAGATAATCCTAGAAGATGGCATGAGGTGTTGTCCGAGGCTCTTTGGGCACATAGGATTTCAAGGCATGGTGCAACTAAAGTAACTCCATATGAGCTTGTGTATGGACAAGAGGCCGTTTTACCTGTAGAGGTAAATCTGGACGCTTTGAGATTAGCTAAGCAAAATGACTTATCGGCAATGGATTTTTATAACTTAATGATGGATAACATTGATGAGGTTGCTGATAAGAGATTAGAAGCACTAAGGGCTATTGAGAAAGACAAGCTAGGGTGGCCAGAGCATACAACAAGAAGGTCAAATTGAAAAGCTTTCAAGTAGGTGATTTAGTGTGGAAGGTGATTTTACCAATTGGTTCAAAGGATAATAAGTTTGGGAAGTGGTCACCAAGTTGGGAAGGTCCTTTCAAAATTGCGAGAGTGGTTCCTGGGAATTCATATTTGGTGGAGTCATTGCAAGGTACTTTGCTGCCTCGTGCTCTCAATGGCAAATATCTGAAGAAGTTTCATCCAAGTATGTGGCAAGAAGCTTAAGCACAAATGGCCGATACTTTGTTATCGCCCTTAGAACAAACATAAACATGGCCGATATTTAATTATTGGTGTGTTGACATCGTCCTTAGTCTTAGCATAAGAAAGAAATATTTTTTGGCATGCAAGCTTTGCCAAAAAACAGGGGGGCATGTGTTGATGGTCAAAATTTGACATCAGGTACATATTTGTGTTTAACAAATTTTGTCAAGGAATTTATTTTGACAGGTACATGGAGCCGCTGTTAATTCAAGGCTGTTTGCGAGAGTACTTGTGTGGGCTATATCGGAAAGCATGCGTGTATCAAGAAAGAAGGAGAGCAGAGTCCGATTAAAGCATGAAGTGATTTTGAGTTCACGGGTGATGACTTAAGTTTGGAATTTCTTGCATTTTTTTAACCGGACAAATCACATACACAAGGATTAGGAGTCAGATTAAAATCCTGGTGCATCATGTACATGCTTGATGAAATTTGATTGGCCACGGGCCCAAGATCAGCAAAGAAGGAAATAATTTCCCCGTCTTAGTGGAATCGGAGTCATGCTAGCAGTTCAGGAGATCAAGCTGGCCGGAGGATTAGTATTCATGCGGTGATTCAAGAAAAGAAGGAAAAGGTCCTGGGAGTCCGGTTAGGATTTCTAATACACGTATGCATGCATATTTGGATATGGTTGATCGTGGACAGGAAGGATTCGTCAGTTCCGACTCTGTTTGTGCACCTTAGAAGTTTGTACATGGAAAGACCAGCCGCCCTATAAATATAAAGGGTGACGGCCGATTGACAACACAAAATCGACATATCAATCTACTACATTATTTTTGCATCTACTATTTTCTCTTAGCTCTAGTGTTTTCTTCTTGTTCTTCGTTGCCGTCTACTTCGTCGTCGACAGCGAGCACAAGGTCCTAGGGGCGGTCAGGCCGACCTAGGGCAGCCCATCGCCGCCGTTCTCCCTGATGGGGTCCCTCCCGGGAGCGTGGGGTGTCGGGTTCCAAGAGCTCTCGCCGGCGTGTCTTGCGTATCGCGCTCCCGACGAGACTCCCCTTGCAACGTGTCTTGCGCATCGCGCTCGTCGCCGGGGGCACACGTGACGTGTTCATGTGCGAACACGTAGGTAGGCTTGTCCGCAGCGTAGGATGTGGAAGGCTCAAATCCTCGGTGCCGCCAATGACGCCGTCATCGAGGTGAACGTCATGGCCGGCGCGGGCGCAGGGCTGGGGTGTGCGGCGCGGGGCGGCGCTGGCGGCATCGGGCGCAGCCACCTGTGGGCGGGCGTGGGCGGCGTCGCAGCGACCTCTGGCGGCGCGGGAGGGTGTGGCGTCAGCGCGGCCAGCTGGTGTGCTCCAATGCAGAGGCGGGAGGATGAATCGTGGGATCAAGGTGAATGAATGGCAGGAGCTCTTTCCTTTTGAATCGCACAGGACGATGGGGCCATTCTACTCGCCGGATCGCACAACAAGGATCATGCAATTCCTTTTTTTAGCGGTGTGACGATGTGGTTTTGCGTTCCTGATGCATGGGAAAGGAGGAGATCGCGTGATTGCGTTTCCTTCCGCTGATTGTGGCTATCAAGAGCAAGGGCAGGCGCTTCTTTCCTTAGTTGTCCAGTTACTTTTTAGTTGTCTAGGAAAGAAACCACCGTCCGTCGGGTATAAGGAAAGAGGTCGCAGGCAGAACGAAACTTTTACCGCACGATGAGAGGAAGGCATCGCATGGGAAGGGGAGTGGCAGCACAAAAAAAATTACCGCACCAAAAAAATTGTCTCCTCTTTGTTCCTTTTATTTGTATAATATAATTGTATAGATAGATATAGATATAGATTTGACTAAGTGGCCCAATTCAAAAGGCAAAATGATGGAGAAAAATAATTGGCACATAACAATCCCATCTTAATCCTCCAAAATTACTTGCCAGATGCCACTGATTTTGCTTTGGACACAGGATGAGTTGTTACGTGTCATTTATTAATTATTGTGTTGGACTTCATTTGAGCTGGTACTTGTACCATTGAAGTTTGTATTTATTTTCCTCAATCCTTGAACTTAGATGAGTAAGATTTTCTAATTTCACCTCCAAAACTAACAAAAGCAACTTTATTGAGAAGCAGCTAATGTGCAAATGATTAGGAAACACGGTAAGAGAAGCATATGTGCAAAGAAAAAAAATAGTGTTTTATTCAACCAACACCTTTGTCTAAGCAAGGATAGATCTATAGGGGGGCTGGGTGGGCTCTAGCCCCCCCTAGAACGTTCGTCAATGGAGTTTAGAGGAAGACATAAAAGCCACAATGAAAGAGCAAACCACCAAGAACCCGGATAAAGGCTCAGGGGCTACAGTTTCAAGACATTATTTCTATTCAAGAACCTCCAGCTCTTTGTCTCAAAAAGCAAGAGGCTCGGGGGCTACACTCATTGAGTGCGCCTATGGGCGCACAACAACCAGAAGCCATCACCCGACTACTTTTAAGGAAAGGAATTCAGGCTTGGGGGCTACAATTTCAAAGCCATCATGCTACTCAAGACCCTCCAGCTCTTTGTTCCAAAAAGCAAGAGGCTCGGGGGCTACACTCAATGAGTGCGCCTATGGGCGCACGTTAACCAGAAACCACCACCCGACTACTTTTGAGGAAAAGAATTTAGGCTCGGGGACTATAATTTCAAAACCATCATACTAAAGACCCTCCAGCTCTTTGTTCCAAAAAGCAAGAGGCTCGGGGGCTACACTCATTGAGTGCGCCTATGGGCGCACGTTAACTAGAAGCCATCATCCGACTACTTTTAAGAAAAAGAACTCGGACAAAGGCTCGGGGGCTACAGGGTATACACCCTCAACTTTTTTCTAAATTTTCAAGACCCTCCAGCTACTTATAAATAAATAGCAAGAGGCTCGGGGGCTACACTCAATGAGTGCACCTACGGTGCACAACGAAAAGGAGAAAAAAATTCAAGAAAGACCACTTCAAAGCATCACTCAACCAACAAGTTGTTTCCCGAGTTCTACTTAGAAATGCTTGGGGGCTTGTCAATGCGGGACCAAGACGGTTCCCCATCAGTATGACTCCCATCAGGACAGACCCACAAGACAAAGATAGAAGGACCGGTTCTGAGTAGAATATGTCCTGCCCTAATCAGACAGATAGAAAGTAACTTTTGTAATAGGAATAGAACTCTCTCTACTAAGTCTGACTAGGATTAGAACCAAAGCTCTGGCTCTTTTCTCTCATAAAAAGGAGCCAGAGCACCTTCTTTGTAACAAGCAATAGCAACACACAATCATACGTCAATCCAACGCAAAAGGCCAAGGCCGACTGGAGTAGAACTTTTACTCGACGACGAGGGCTCGAACCAGGATAAACCGAGTGTCTCTTGCGCAACCGCCGAGTTCTAGTATTCGTCGAGATCCGAATCAACTGCTACAGGAACCCCTGGCAGGCTATCGGTAGCTAAACACCGACAGTTTTCTAAAAGTTAGAACCTCTTTTTGAAGGCTAGCTACCTTGGAGATGGGAAAGAAGTGTAAACAGAATTCAGAGTATAACATTTCTCAATCACCTTGCATACTCCCTACGGCTCGATTATACCAACGTTTAGCTTTTCCCTGTCAAGGAAAATGGAAAAAAGCTTCCATCTAATAGTCTTATCAGACATGCCAGCAATGCGCAAGCATGCACAGGTCTGCTTGAATTCTCGTAGATGTAAGTATGGGTTTTTCGTTACCTTCTCCCGAGAAGGGTTTATCCCGAATCATTTTGATTAGACACGGGCACAACACATAGCCAGGTGTTATGATAGGTTCATTAGATTTTAGTGGCCCGAAGCTTTCGCGCATGCCATAAAGACAGATAGGAATGGAATTAAAAGCATCCATAAGGATGAACACAAAAATAATAAAGAAAATGGGATAAAATAGAAAAAGATAAAAGTATAATACAAGATTAAGATAAACTAAATCAAAATCAATAAACCGTTCCCCGGCAACGGTGCCAAAAATGCTTGTTGGTATAAATTAACTACACTCCTTTAAATAAGATTTAAGTAAGATTATCCGCAAGCGCACAGATATCGTACCAATGTCACATTTTACCCGGAGGTTTTAAATATCATGTCCACAGGGAACAGTTGTGATGATGATAAAGTCTATAGACCTAACCCAACAATTAGGCAAGATAAATATCGAGAAAGAGGAAATAGCTAATGACTACTAGTTCGACAACCGGTATGCTTTGTATAATATTGTTCTAACTGGGCAGTAACCTAATAGGAGAAGAAACAGAGTAATCTCCTACCGGCACTTCTGGGGGCGCCTATCAATCCTATCAATGGGAAGTGGACTACAGAGGAACCAACGCAGCTATCACCTACGCGGACTACCACTATCTGGCTAATCAGGGGACATCCACAAGTAAACCTAGCCTAGGCACCACGCCTACACTATGGAATACAACTTCAACCTACAGGGTCCTATAGATCAAAGTACTCAATATAAGTTGCAACCTACAGGGTCCTACAGGGTCCTATAGACTCTCTCCTTATCATAATGTTGTTCCTGCATAATTACACTCCAACAAGAAAACCAAAACTCGAGGCTCGAATTTAATAAGATGTTAGCAATCAGCCAATAAGCAATTGATTATTCTTATGAGTTAATTTCAAATTGACAAGTTTTAGCAGGATTCTCTTTTTAGGATTTTCTAGTTATGTAGAAATTAAATATGTGTGCATGATGTATAGTTATATTTTTATGCCACCATAGAGAATATTTATTCTTATGGGGTTTAGGCTTTTCATAATGCAAGAAAGTAAACATAGGAGCTATTATTATTATTATTATTATTTATTTTTTTATGCCACCACAGTAAATATTCCTACAGGGTTACCACAAGGTTATTCACGTGGGGCTTTTAATATTTTATGATGCAGTAAATAAAGCAATAAAGATTTTTATTATTTTTTATTTTCTTTTTTAATATTTATGAAGATGAATATGTTAAGGTAAATTTATTAATGTAGATAGGAATACTAATTAATTAGATAACTACCATATTACCTTATGGCAAGGGTACGAAATTTAAAGTTTACCGATAGGTCTTCTTCTTCCACTCTTGTGTATCTCTCCATCTTAAGAGATGGAGGTCTTGGTGGTTGCATACCTCTAGTGATGATGATGTCACTTTTGTTCTTTGGTTTAGCCCATAGGTTGAAGTAGAGCTTTAATACTAGCTGGCAGCATCTTGCTCAGTGTGCATGTTCACAGAACTTTTACTTGTAGAATTAATAAACTTTGCTCGATGTGTTGTCCTGTTTGCAACACCAAGGCAGCGATCAAGTGCATGGGCTCTGCTGATGAAAAACACCAACAGAACCAAATTTATCCCTTTATTTATTTTTTTATCTATCCTTAGGCATATTGAACAAGATAAAGTTGGTGTCACATAAATTATTTACTTATGTCATGGGTGGTAAGATCAGAAGATTAAGCATTTAATGTTGCATTTAAGTTCACATGGCAGAAAAAAATGAAATTGCCTAGCCAATGGAAGGATTATCCATCTTTCCAAGATCAAATATAATAGTTTAGCTTGTTTGGTTAAGACTGAGATTAAGAGAACGGTGCCACAAACAATTTTAAAGAACAAAGCATATTGAGTTCATTAGGTTAATCAATTTAAGTTGTAACTCTAACATGTTTGTGTATTTATGTGCACCAAGATCAAGAGAAGAGCAGTGACCACTTATCTTAGAATATTTCCTTCATTATTAGAGCGTGACGGCACTAAGTGATGAAGGGTAGATGACTGGTGGTCCTTCCTCTTATATCATGAGTTGTTTATGGATATCTTGTCTCCTCTGTTGCACTTATTCTTTTGCCATCTTTTGCTACTTTGATCTTTTGACTCTTTTCACTCCAGTCATTATTATGCACGCAACAGATTAGTGGACAATACATACCCGAAAGAGTATACAAATTTTAAACATAGGTTGCTTGTCCAGTATTTTATTTTGTTTCTGTCTATGCTAATGAAAAGATAGTATTGATATTATTTTAGCATAGATCCTGTTTTTATATAGGCATGGCTTGAGGTAAAGTAACTTGTAGTAGAAGATAAAGTGAATGAATCATTAATGCTCACAGTTCTTTTATTCGTGATGAATGAGCTGTATCTTCTTCTATAAAGTTATTAAAGTTCAGCATATTTCTGTCTCATCTCTAATTCAAATTCGTCTCATGACTTACCCAAATTAATTTTCAAAATTTCCTACAGGGGGTTAGTCCACAAAATATTCAATGTCTACTTCAGTATATTATCAGTTCAAAAATCGACCTAGACACCACGTCTAATTTGATTTAGGAGCACCACGCTTAATTTAAAAGCCTTTGGAAGTCAAATCAACACAATTTAAACTAAGCACCATGCCTAATTCAAAAGCTATATGAAATTTCTCCAAACATTAAGCATACTATAGCAAACAAAGGTAATATGAAAGTTTATAGAGTGTTATTCAAACGGAGATGAAAGAGCATGATTAACAAGTTGAATAAAGGTAGAGACAATCAATATTAGCAACATAGAATTTTCTAAATAAGGCCATTCCCCAAGCTTGAATTTTGTAAGGCAGATTTAAGTTTGGATGGATTTGCATTATGATAGGTTAGTCATACCTGGCTGCTGCCGTTATTCACTTTCTCACTTCAAACCTAAAATGGTTAGAGACAAAAATACCAAAGGAATATTTTAACAATTATATTTCTATGCTAAAGGTGCAAGCTCAATTCATTTTTTTTTAAGAGTGGTTATTTTGGGACACAAAGTTGTTCTTGGAAAACCTTCTAATTATTGTACGTTGAGTTTGTGCGGCGGTTTCCTCTAGAACACTAGCCTTTGTGCGCCTATATCAAGATTACAACGAGATCTATAATATTTATGATAAACATATGCATCTACAACCACCCTTTTAATGATTTTATGAACAGGTATAAAGAGGGGGTTGAAGATCTCGTGTGTGGTAATATTATAGAGACCAAAAGATTCAGAAGATTTCTCATATGACCATGGATTCGATGAAGTGTTTATGAGATAATTCCTATGCTCATCGATGTGATTTCCTTTTTTAAACTCCAAGGGTGTTTCTTCATGGATGTCTGTAGACAACAAATTTGCCTCTATTATTTCATATCTATGACATTTATTGGATATTTTATTTTCTAGAATTTTCCATGAATTGATATCCCTAAGGTTGGTCTCTAAAGCTTTCTCTAAACTTGGGTGAATTCTGCTTATTAAAGAAATTGATTTAAGCTCACCATTTGAATTTAAACCAAGTTTAGATGCTAGAGCTAAAGCTTCGTCCTCTTCTATCCATTCTTTTACAATAGCATATGTATTTTTAGTATGTTCTATGCATTCCTGCCATTGTCGTTGCTCTTTTTGGGCATTCCTATGTCTTTTATTCTTGAGATGTCTTGATAGATTTATAGGGTCTTTATAAAGTTTAGTAGAAAAAACATAAAAAGATTTATTGGGGTCAAGGATGGGTTTAGAGATGGGTTCAGAGACATTTATTGTGGGCATAGAAGGGGAGAAGATAGAATTTACTCCTAAGCGGCTTGGCTCTCCTTCTATGGCATCACTCGACATGCCATCCTTGAACTCTCCCCAGTGGCTTTTATGAGGGAAAACAAGTTGACGACACTTTTTCCAAAATACCCTTCTGAGAAGATCTGATGTGTATTGATTTACGAGCTTCTTAGCTAATTAGAAGTCTAAATCATCAAGATGGAATTTCAAAGGTTTAGGATCGATAGCTAAATCTTAGAAATAAAATGATTGTATTTTAGCTACCAAGAATGGACTACAGAGGAATCAACGCAGCTATAAAGTCACTTACGCGAACTACCACTATCCGGCTAATCAGGGGACATCCACAAGTAAACCTAGCCTAGGCACTATGCCTTCACTACGAAATACTACTTCAACCAAGTAATGACCAAGATCAAAGCACTCAATATGAGCTGTGAACTTAAGAACAAATAAGAACAACTGCTTACTTGAATCGGAATGGCGAATACAAAAGTACCTCAGAACGCAGCTCCGGGCGAGGGAGCTGAATCCGAAGAATACTGACCCACGAAGAAGCACCGACAGCGGAACTCCTCCAGAATCTCTACTCCTCTACTCAATCTCTCTAATCTCTAAACAAGACTAGATCTAGAAGAACTAATCTCTCTAATTGCTACATCTAGATGAACTAGAACTAGATCAACTAGAGGGAACCTAACCCTAATTATCTAGAGAATATGAAGCACCGGGGTGTAGAATGTCTTCAGGGAGGGGGTCTGCCCCTTTATTTATAGCCCGGTGGGATGAACGTGCGCCATTGGATCAAACCGATATGGGCAACAGTGGAGATGCAAACTCTAAGACGGTAGGAGGAAGCTTCCAGAAGGGAAGCACCGCCGAAAACCCTAGGGCGCCGCCCGGCCCTAGGGTGGGGCCGGTCGACCCCACCTGAACCCCTCTGTGGGCCCCGCTGCTTCGGGTGTCTTCTAGACCCTTCCTGATCCTTTTGGCGATATTTTCCGTCGCGGTTAAGTTTTGTGATAATTATGCAATGTAATCCCTCTTTTAAGCTTTTCTGGAATAATCCCTAGAAAATATAGAATATGCAAAACTCGTGGAAATTGTCAGTTAAAACCCAAGACTAGTATGTATTCATGTGCCCTTTCATGTCTAAAGTTCTAATAAATATTGACGTTATCCACCATCAACAACTATACTCTGGTGTAGTAGATTCTTCATTGATCTCTTCTCCCTCAGTGTTCTTTGGAAGTTGATACCTTCGGCGTTGATGTCTCCTCCTAACGTGGGTTTTTTTAGACTATTCATGATTAGTATATCTATTGAAGTGACAGTGTACCTTCTCCCTTAGGAATTGGAACTGGACTTGGCCTGATCCAATGTAGATGATGGTGTTGGTGGTTTTGAGGAACGGTCTCCCAAGGATGATGGACACGTGATCTTCTTCATCTCCCATGTCTAGGATCATGAAGTTAGCGGGGACATAGTGATCTTGAATTTTTATCATAATGTCTTTCGCTATTCCCTCCGAGAATCGTGTTATCTTGTCCGCCAGCTGTAGCTGTATATATGTTGGGAATAATGGTGTAGGCAGTCATATGTTACCTTTAACATTATGTTGATGCCTAATCCAATGTCATGGAAAGCATTGTAGAAGATACTCTATCCAGTAGTACACTCAATCGTTGGCACACCCGGATCTTCCTTCTTAGTAAGGAATGGTGGAGCTAGGAGATGGTCGCACTTGGACTCAAGTGCATTGAACACTTGGACTGATTTCCCTTTTTGCGTCCTATTTGGGTTCTTCTTCTTTCCTTTTGGAGCATTTTTCTTTTTGCCCCAAACATTTGTTGGGATGCATGGAAAGTATGCTCGCTATGGATGAGCAGGAGTTTCTAGGATATTATTCTTGAAGCTGAACTTCTAATTTCTATCCTTGATAGTGAAACAGATCTTCACATTGTCTGCTACTGATGGTCGTTAAGTACCAATTCTAACCGTCAACTAAATATAAAAAAGGCATAAATATAGTCACCAACATAAACTTAGGGGTTTGATCTAACGAGTTCCATGAGTTTTGGTGAATCTATGTTTCTATAGAGGTGTATCAGAAAAAGAAGCAAAAGAGGACCATTATGTTAGGTTAGAACCACCTCAAATGATGAATTAGAGT
The DNA here is from genome assembly GCA_015844335.1 of Chrysopogon serrulatus. Taxonomy (NCBI): domain Eukaryota; kingdom Viridiplantae; phylum Streptophyta; class Magnoliopsida; order Poales; family Poaceae; genus Chrysopogon; species Chrysopogon serrulatus. Next base: position 65,442 of record JADLZL010002168.1, read on the forward strand.
GCACCATTGTGAAGAGCTCATCGAGACAATCAAAACGGACATATCATTTGCCATATTTGGAGTTCCGGATGAAAAGATATCAAATTCGCAATGAGCACCAACACTAGAAGATTCTAGAAGACACCAAAAGGCGACCGACCGAAGGAGACCCGGAACGGGCCCGGAGGTGGACCGGCTGGTCTAGGGGTGGGACCAACCAGTCCACTACTTTGGACTTTGGGCCCCCCGCTTTGAAGGTCAGTTCCCCACCGCCTTAGGGTTCGCATCTGAGCTGTCCCTTAAGTCAGTTTGATCCAAGGGCTCACGTTGCACGCTCCAGCCTATATAAGTAGCCCTAGACCCTCTCTCCCTGAGGCATCCCTAAAACCCTAATTCATAATCTCTGAAGTAGGATCTGAGAGGTTTCCCTTGAATGGACAAACCTCTCTAGAGCTAGCAATTCAAGAGAAGAAGATTAGTTCTACAAGTAGAAGCTAGTCTTATATTTAGAAATAGTGAGATAGAGTGAAGGAGAGAGTTTTGGAGGAAGTGCTAGCCTGTCGGTGCTCTCTCTATGACTTGTATCTGATGGAGTCAAGTTCTTCGGGGCTTGCCTCTGAGGTTTCTCTGGTTAGTGACTTCTAATTCAAGTAAGTAATGTTATTTACCTTGTTATTCTGGTTTACGACTTTTTTGATATTCTCTTCCTAGGGGAGCAGAGTAGTATTCTTAATGCAAGCGTGCTGCTTAGACTTGGGTGCTCATAGATGCAGCCTATCTTCTGGACCTGTGGTAGCTCACTAGGGTGACTTTATAGCCTTGTTGAATCTTATTTAGTCCATATCCTGTTGCTAGGCCAGGTAGGATTCAAGGTTGTTAGAAAGAACATACTATGCTTGTGCTCTTTCTAATTTACCTCCCCAGACGAACATAGTAGGCATATCTTGCCGGAGTCAGGATTCGAAGACCTTAGTGATCTCCTCTATTTCTCAGCCCCTTGTTGCTACTCAGTGGTTAAGTCTTGGTTTAGTTACCCTCTCTCGTCTTCCCTTGGGTTCGACTTAAAACTGGGTTACATCTAGTGAAGTGCTATCACGGTATCCATGCGCTTGCAGATAACTCTGTGTGCGTTAACAAATACCAATAAGCATTTCTAGCACCATTGCAGGGGAAGACGTTTGCCGAGATAACTCCAAACCAAGCTTAACCGTGTACCATACTTTTATCTTTCAATTGTACTATACCTCTCTTTACCTTTTCTATCTATACGGATCCCACCAATTCCACAACTATCTTTCAATAAACCTACGCGAGCCCACGTTCATGGCCAAAACCATCTGCCAGCCATGAGCTACGCCCGTGTCTGATTGACATGATTCGAAAACAATCCTTCTCGGGAGAAGGTGATGAAAACCCATGCTCACACCTACGAGAGTTTGACCAGACTTGCGCATGCTTGCATATTGCTGGCATGTCTGATAGGACTTTAAGATGGAAGTTGTTCTCGTTCTCCTTGATGGGAGTCCCTCCTGGCATGTGGGGTTTCGAGTTTCAAGAGACCTCGTCAATGTGTCTTACGTATCGTGTTCCCAACGAGGCTCCTCTGGCGACGTGTCTTATGTATCGCGCTCCGAATGTGCTCCTCTGATGATGTGTCTTATGTATCGCTCTCATCACTTGAGGCACCAGGTTCCGAGTGCAAATATACTATAGGCGTCCACGGACCTAAAGTTAGCTAGACCCTATACAGAGCGATCTAGCTCCTTACCAGTGTGCTAATCGCAATTCGCGTCAACAGTTTGATTTACCTTGAATCCTAGAATTAAAACACGGACCGCGGGCACAGCAAAAAGCCTTAACATGTGGGTGAATATAGAGGCAAAGGCAGGTTTGTGGTTGGGTGTCCACCATTTGATGGTTAGTGTAACACCTCTGGTGTTGGGCTCCCTAAATCACATGCATTAACTGGCCATGAGCATCATCATCATCTCATATATGCATGTGTATGACAAGTTATTATGCATTTTTCCATGTTTGAATTCATGTAATGATCAGTTCATGCTTGCTATGTTTGATTGATGGTATGTCATGACTTACAAAGTGCCACATGTGCTCTACAGTAGCTTAACCATGCTTAGGACATTTAATAGAACAATGTTTGTATTAAGCACTTTGCCTAATTAAGCTCCTAGGTGATGGTTGACCTTAAAAGGCCTTCAAAGCTACTTTGTTTGACTGTTTCAAAAGTGCAAGCTAGGAACTTTGCATGGCAGTGAGTCCTAAACAAAAGTTGTAGAGAATTTAGTAAGGAACAAACTTTGTTTAAGGCTCATGTCATGAAAATGTGCACAAGATGCTCGAAAATACACATCTTTGCTGAAAACAGTGCTGATTCCAGCTCTGAAATTTTGGCTAAGTCCTAAACAGGTTTTCAGTTTGTTTTTGGGGTAAGTTGCAGCTCTGTAGTTTCACTTCTAGGCCGAACCAGCTCAAGTGAGTGTAACCAAAGTCGTAGGTCTTCTATCAAACTACAACTTGTATTACTGAAGTTCTGTTTGGATCGGCTTGGTTTGGGAGTTACAGTGGCCTGAATGTTGCAGTTTCAGTCGTTTTCGATTGAATTTGAATTCAGTTCAGCTCTGGTCAGTGGCCGACCGTGGGCAGGGCTTCGACGCCGCGTGGCGTTCACGCCCACGCGTTGAAGGCCACCTCGCCGCGCCGTGCAGAAAGGGAAGAGGAGGTGCGCGACTCTGCTTCTTCTCCCTCCCTTTTCCATCTCGCTCGCGCTGCTCTCACTGCCTCCTCCCTCTTCTTCTTCCCGGCGCAAGAGCGCAGCTGCGGCGCCGCCGCCGTAGTCTCGCCAAAATTCCCGGCCACCACCGCTTATCCATCCAATTCCTCCGTACCGTAGCTCCGCCATGGCTCCCTCTTGGCCTACGACCTAGCCCCGCCGACCTTCATCGCTAGGTGAGAGCGCACGGGCCGTAAACCGCCGTGACCGCCATTGCCGCCGCCGAGCTCGAGCTCGACGCGGTTATGCTTGTCCAGGCCTCCCCATCCGTCCCTCCCTCGTTTGCGTCTCTCCTTAGGTCTAGGAAACTAGTATCGCGATCATCGAGTTCTTCCGTGCAACCGTCTTGCGAAACACGGCGGGACGCCCAGCGCTTCGCGTCGCGTCGCCGTCGCCCCGCTGCGGCGCCGCCTTAAATCTGTGTGCTCGGTGAGCACCCAAAACCTGCCCTAGGGTTTCGCCTAGCGCCGTAGAAGCTTGTTCGAGGATAGTTTCATGCCGTCGTGGCCTTCACCAGCGAGCACGCCGCCATGCACGGCTTAGAGCCGCCATTAAGCGCCCGCCGCCTTACCTAGAAGCCGAGCACCCCACCTTTACCTACCTCGCTGGATTCACGGCGATGTGAGGAGGCCAACGGTGGTGGTCTCGCCGCCGGCAACCTCGCCGACGGCGAAGCTCTCGCCTGTTGACTGGCCGCCCCCCTGCATCGGCCGACAGGTGGGCCCGTTGGCTCCGGGGGCCCCACGCGTCGGTGTGTTTAGAAATTAGGTTTTATCTTTTTATTTCTAGAAATTGTGCTAAGTTTCATAAATTCATAACTTGAGTTAGGTTTGTCGAAATGGTGTGATTCCAATTTTGCTGGGTTCCTGGAGGTGTCTAGTTTTTATTAAAAATATAAAACATGGCATGTTCTATAGTAGAAAGTGCTTGGTGTATTTATTTTTTTCTAGGCCTTGCAAATTTGTTAAATGCATAACTAATTATTAATTTATGCTAAAAATGTGAAACCAGTGGGATTAGCTTTGTTTTGACATCCTCTGTCTATGAAAAATAATGGTTCGCATGTGAACATGTTTGGCATGGCAGTTTGCTAAATAAGTTGATTTGATGTCTTGCTTTGTGAGATATTTATCATGTTTTCGATATACATGCTCTTGAGGTGTAAATTGGTACACTGTTTATTGGTGATGTGATGATGTTAAGAAAATTATGAAATCTGTTGTGTGATACTTTTCAAATAGATTTGTGAATTATCCTCCTTTAAGCTTGTGTAGCTTGTTCTTTTGCTACAGGGAGTTGTACTTATAATTTTAGGGTGAAATTTGAACTGTGGTCTATGTGAGCTTTAAGTACTCCACTAAAATTTTTGTAGATTTTTCTGGGTACTTTTACTATGTGCTCAATTGTGCCCTTAAATATGGTGATTAAATAAAAAGGGTATTTTAATTAATTGTTTTAGGGTGGCTTGTTGGTTTTTCTATCGATCATTAATCATGTTTTAACTATTGGTTAGGTTGGGTGAGCTTAAATGGCAAGTTTGAACTTGAGTAAATAATTAATTCTCCAATTTAAGCTTTTCTGGACAGCTTGTAGCACTTTTGGTTTTGCATACTTTATATGATGTTTTCTGGCTTGGTGATCTATAGCAAAGTGGTAGATGATTTCATTATCTAGTTGCTGTTAAAATTTGAGAGCATTTGGTTAAGTAGTTTATGAGTTATGGTTGTACCTTGCGAAGTTCCAGAAAAAGGGTTCTTCTCTGAAATTCCTGGGCAGATCTGGGAAATCTATTTGTTGGACCTTTTTAAGTTGTGAATCTGTCTATGATGTCTAAATAGGAGTGGTAGACAATTTCGTAAGCTTTCCAGAATGTACTCTTGCATGTCTTTTGGATTTATAGAACTCTAGTTACAGTTGTTCTTCTCAACCGCTGTGCCTAGGTCAGAAATGCTGATTGTGTTGAGCGATTGTTTACCTTTATGTATGTGAAGCTATACTATGTAGATGCTTTGCTAATTAATACAAGTGATTAGGTGCAGGTTGTAATTCCTTAACTGATGATGAAAAGTTATATCTTGACTTGCTTGGTGAGTAATTGAGTTCTTTAGAGAGGAGATATGCACCTACTCTGTAAATTTAAAGTGATTTGAATAGAGTCATCACCCTAGGTGGAGGGTTTATTGTTGTTGCTGATATTCGTTCTCATACATGGTCATCATTTGCATTTATTATGCTCATTTATGCATTGCATGCCATAGGTGCTCCGAAGGGAGTAACGCTCCTGGAGTTGGGGGAGTTGCAGTCGGAGGAGGACCAGCAGCCCCAGGAGGAGGAGCAGCAAGAGCAGCCTACCGGAGAGGTTCCCGAAGGAGAGTTGCTTGAGTGCCCTTGTCACGAGCCGTCGACGTTTGTGAAAGGCAAGCCCCGGAGCATTCTAAGCCTCCCACCTTTGATAAAATCCAATTGAGTACTTTATGTTGTTTATTGCATTAAGTATAGGAGTTGTTTGGAAATACTTGCTGCATAAGTATCCTATCCTTGTCCAGTATATATTATACACTGAATCCTATGTCCTAGGTTAGGACCGATACAAATGCTTAGCCATGCTTAGACCGGTAGAAGTCGGGTGATTTCCTGCCACCCACGAGCTATAGGTTGTTACTCTCTGGTCACGGATGGCTATATGTGCTTTCATGGAAATGAACCATGTGTTAAATTAAAAAGAAGACCGGGCAGGGGACGGTGGACCCTGTCGAAGTCGCTTAAGGACCGGAAGCGTTATGCGCGCACTTGGCCATGTTGAACGCAACCCAGCACATAGTTGGCCGGACCGGAGTGTCGACCGCGTGGCCGAGTAGCTCAACTCAAGGCGGGAACACGGGGGCGGTTGGGCAATTCGCGGGAAGTGGCATACTAGACCAAGGGCAAGCATGTATAACTGATCCTGGCAGCGTCCTTGGGTTAACATGGCTTGAACATCCTGGCTACCGACTTTCCGGTCTTGCCGACGCGATAACCGGGCCCGCGTCTGAGTTGTACCAAGGGTAACCTAAGATGACCCTAGCTAGGTCATGCGGGTGTGTGTTGGGAATACCCCTAAGCTCAGTTGGAATCGATTCGAATCGCCGTCTCTCCCGGATAGTGAGAACTTGACCAAGCATCCGGCAACCGTAGAATTCATTAAATAATGATGGTTCTAATATTGATGATGATCATGATGAAAGCTGTACTAAACTGGATATGGTTATTAATGCTTGTTATAATAAAGTGATTGTTTAGTACAGGTGCTCACCTAGTTGGTAGGCTAAAATAATTTAATCTGCTGCTAGTATCATAACATGATCCCCTAATGCTACTTATGCTTTTATGCAAAAATGAGTCAGCCAGCTCCACCAAAGTAAGCTTTGCATAATCCTTGGTGTCATTTATTTCTGGTTTATGACGGGTAAGTCTAGCTGAGTACATTCTCGTACTCAGGGTTTATCCCCTCTTGTTGCAGATGATGTTCTCTATAACGGCTTACGCAGGTATGTCTTCATCCCGCTAGGGATGATGACTAGGTCTCGGGCAAAGATCAGTTCTGCTATCTTATCATGTGCTTTTGTGGGATGAACTATGAATCTGGCATGTATTTGAACTAAGTGTGGCGTACTCTGATGGTTTTCAAAACTATGTTGTTTCTGCTACTTCTAAACTTATGTTGTAATAACTAAGTACTTCGGTATGTGATGCTACTTGCGAACTTATTTGTGAACTCTGATGTAACAATTGGTAAGTTATGTTGGATTGCGTTCGATCTTGGTTTGTATGTTGTTGGTTTGAAATCCTTCGAGATTTTCGGACTAGGGATTATATGGGCTCAAGGGCGAAATCAGTTGCTTCGGCGATTGTTTTTGCGTTTGTGCTCTTATAATTTGGTCGGTTCTGTTACAGTTAGTGGGCAGTGGAATCGCCTTTCGTTTCTGAGATCATTTCTTCGGACGACCACTTTCTTCTTTGTAGCAACCAGTCAGCAGGATGGACGTTGAAGATGTAAAGCAAGAGGACATATGTTTTTTTGATCTATTAATAGAGTTTTAATGATATGCATTATATATATCTCGTTTGAAGTGAGTGGTGGTCCCTCCGATCACTACTGAAAACAGGGGCTTTGCCGAAGGCAAATTTCTTTGCCGAGGGCTTTATATCGGGCACTCGGCAAATGAACTCTTTGCCGAGGGCCATTCAAGGCAGCCCTCGGCAAAGAAAGGCCCTCGGCAAAGAGGCCTTTGCCAAGGGCCAGGGCCCTCGGCAAAGCGACACCTTCGGCAAAGAAACTCTTTCCCGAGTGCCCGGCCTTCCGCAAAGATAACCATCGGCAAAATAGCCCGGTGGGGTCACGGCAGCTCATGCCATCGGTCTTTGCCGAGGGCGGGACGTTAGGCTCTCGGCAAAGGTTTTTAAACTTGTCTTTCCTCAAATATCTTTTTTTTTTTAAAAAAGGGTCTTTGCCGAGGGCCAAGAGGTAGGCCCTCGGCAAAAGAGGTTTTAAACGGTGACTGTCAAATTTTTTTTTTTGAAAAAAAAATGTTCTTTGCCGAGGGCCAAGAGGCGGGCCTTCGGCAAAGAGTATTTAATCTTGCCTGCAGTTAAAATTTTTTTTTCAAAAAAAATGGTCGTCTTTGCCTAGGGCCAAAAGGAAGGCCCTCGGCAAAGACTTTTTAAACTTTTCTCCTCTGTCAATTTTTTTTCAAAAAAAAATAGTCTTTACCAAGAGCCAGAAGGGGAGCCTTCGGCAAAGACCTCCTTTGCCGAAGGCCATACTGGCCTTCGGCAAAATTTTTTTTTTACCCCAGTTTTTTTGGGTGCTATAATACATTGTTTTAGGCCTAATTTTAAAATTTGGGCAAATTTTGACTTTTTATATATTTCCTCAATTTATTTCTATTCATTGATTTTTTTGAGTATTTCAAATTTGAAGTGCAAGTACATAGAATATTGCAATGTAGCATTTCGAAAAATATTATTCATGGTATTTGGTGTATGTTGAATCGACCTCACCTCAAATTTTGCGCATCTTCTTCACCTAACATGGCGAGCCCCTTGCTTAGAAAAAGTGTTTTAAAATTATATAAAATTCATGCTAAGTCCAAAAATCACGAAACTTATCGGGTGTCATTTTATTGTACATGTACGCCGTGGTAAAAAATTTAGAAGATTCGGACTTAGCATGAATTTTATATAATTTTAAAACACTTTTTCCAAGGGGCTCGTCATGTTAGGTGAAGAAGATGTGCGAAATTTGAGGTGAGGTCATCGATGGGGATTCAACATACACCAAATACCATGAATAATATTTTTCGAAATACTACATTGCAATATTCCATGTACTTGCAGTTCAAACTTGAAATACTCAAAAAAAATCAATGAATAGAAATTGGGCCTAAAACAATGTATTAAAGCACCATAGGGCCAAGTATGGCCCTCGGCAAAGGGGTCTTTGCCGAGGGCTCTCCCTCGGCCCTCGGGGAAAGAGTATTTTATTTTTTTAGATTCTGTATGCATAACAAAAAATAAAAAAGAAATTCTTTGCCGTGGGCCGCTCCGGGCCCTCGGCAAAGAGCAAACCCTAATGCAAATGGGCGGCCGGTCACCCAACCACCTCTCTCTCACTCTCCCTCCCATCTCCCACACCCAACACCAACCCCGGCCACGGCCAACGCCGCGCCCGCCCAGCCCCAGCTCCGGCCACCGCGCTGCCCGCCCTCGCCCCCTCGGCGGCCTGGCGCGCCCCCAGCCCCCCCGCCCTTGCCCCGGCCACAGCGCACGCTTTGCCCGGCCAGTGCGGCCCTGCCGGCCTCCCCCGCCGTCGGCCCGCCCGCCAAGGTAAGCGCCGCCACGCCCGCCGGCCCCACCCTCGCCGTCCCCTCGCGGCGCCGCGGCTTTCCCCGTACCGCGCCCCGCCCGCCAGCAGCAGCCACCCCACGCCGCCCGGCCCCACCCCACGGCGTTCTGGCGCCGTCCCGCCCATCCCGCGTCGAGCCGCCGGCCCGCCCGCTTCAGCGGCAGCCGCCGTCCCGCCCGTTCAGCGCCATCTCGCTGCCCCAGGCGAGGCCCTCGATCGCTACGCCCTGCGAGAAAGGAGGGGGAGGACGAGTGGAGGATGGGAGGAGGAGAGAGAGGGGAAGAGTGGAGGAGGAGGAGGAGTTCATCCACGTGCCACGCTGTTCGTCCATGTTGTCCCTGCCCGTCGTCGTTTCGTCGGCGTCGCCCTTCCCGTGCCGTCGTTCCGGCGAGGCATCGGCCGACCCGATGACCGTCCACGCGCCCGCGGCCGTTTGTCCACGCGGTCCGCGGCCGTTTGTCCACGCGGTCCATGGTTGTTCGTCCACGCGGTCCGCGATCCGTCGACGCGATTCGTCCATGCGATCCGCGGTCTGTGGATGCGGCGCTGCTAGTCTGCTTGCACCGCCCTGACTCACCACTGCCCCGACTTGCCACTGCCCCGCTAGCATGACTCCACCGCCACCCTAGGTATAAATATCCTCTCGTCCTGTATCGTTGTCATAGGTCGCGTAAACCAGTTAGATGTCTCCCATCTGAATGAGATACGGTTGGGGGCATGTATCCGACCGTATCTGTTTCGGATTGTCCACGTTTTTTGGACAGCCCGTGGATGCGTAGATGAGGTTAGTTTCCATGGTTCGCTCCGGTCCGAGATAGACTTTCGGCATCACCTCCCTGTTGTTCTCTGGATACACACTCTCCCTTTTAGGACGTGTATTGGGAGAACAGCAGGGAGGTGCTGCCGAAATTCTATCTCGGACCGGCGCGAACCATGGAAACTAACCTCTTCTTTGTATTTGCAGGTGGGATTAGGACCTATCCTCACCTAGTAGAGAGTAGGAACATCACGTAGTTGCAAAGGATGGTCACATTAGTCATTGTTATGTATGTTAAAGGATGGAGGACCGTCAGTGGATGTACACGGGCCGGAGAGGCCCGAGAGATTACGACTTTGAATGGGTGAAGGAGGTAGAAGGATTCTTGAATCAAGCATTTGGCGAGAGTGCTAGAGGACATGAGCTAGTATATTGTCCCTGCAGCAAATGTGACAACGTGAAAAGGAGAGATAGGGACACTATGGGTAGACATCTTGTGTACAATGGATTTACACTGGGGTACCACCGGTGGATCTTCCATGGTGAAGCCGATCGTATGAGGCACGAGGTAGTGAGACCACGCCTCGAGGCTTTTGATGATGATGCCGGGTAGCAGACATGCTAGATGACTTTCACCAAACTCAGTTCGCTGAAGAACGTGAAAAGGAGGAGATGGAGACGGCCGCAAAGGCCTTCTATGCAATGATGGACTCGGCACAGAGACCCCTTCATGACCATACTGATGTTTCTCAGCTGGATGCCATTGGACACATAATAGGGTTGAAGGCCGAGTTAAACCTGAGTCGAGAAGGCTTCGATAAAATGTTGGCCATGTGAGGCACCATGCTACCGGTGGGACACATTATGCCGAAGAACTTGTATGAGTCGAAGAAACTCCTTTGTGCACTTAAGATGCCGTATGACAAGATAGATGTTTGTCTAAAGAGGAAGACATAAAAGCCACAATGAAAGAGCAAACCACCAAGAACCCGGATAAAGGCTCGGGGCCTACAGTTTCAAGACATTATTTCTATTCAAGAACCTCCAGCTCTTTGTCTCAAAAAGCAAGAGGCTCGGGGCTACACTCATTGAGTGCGCCTATGGGCGCACAACAACCAGAAGCCATCACCCGACTACTTTTAAGGAAAGGAATTCAGGCTTGAGGGCTACAATTTCAAAGCCATTATGCTACTCAAGACCCTCCAGCTCTTTGATCCAAAAAGCAAGAGGCTCGGGGGCTACACTCAATGAGTGCGCCTATGGGCGCACGTTAACCAGAAACCACCACCCGACTACTTTTGAGGAAAAGAATTTAGGCTCGGGGACTACAATTTCAAAACCATCATACTAAAGACCCTCCAGCTCTTTGTTCAAAAAAGCAAGAGGCTTGGGGGCTACACTCATTGAGTGCGCCTGTGGGCGCACGTTAACCAGAAGCCATCATCCGACTACTTTTAAGAAAAAGAACTCGGACAAAGGCTCAGGGGCTATAGGGTATACACCCTCAACTTTTTTTCTAAATTTTCAAGGCCCTCCAGCTACTTATAAATAAATAGCAAGAGGCTCGGGGGCTACATTCAATGAGTGCATCTACGGTGCACAACGAAAAGGAGAAAAAAATTCAAGAAAGACCACTTCAAAGCATCACTCAACCAACAAGTCGTTTCCCGAGTTCTACTTAGAAATGCTCGGGGGCTTGTCGATGCGGGACCAAGACGGTTCCCCATCAGTATGACTCCCGTCAGGACAGACCCACAAGACAAAGACAGAAGGACCGGTTCTGAGTAGAATACGTCCTGCCCTAGTCAGACAGATAGAAAGTAACTTTTGTAATAGGAACAGAACTCTCTCTACTAAGTCTGACTAGGATTAGAACCAAAGCTCTGGCTCTTTTCTCTCATAAAAAGGAGCCAGAGCACCCTCTTTGTAACAAGCAACAGCAACACACAATCATACGTCAATCCAACACAAAAGGCCAAGGCCGACTGGAGTAGAGCTTTTACTCGACGACGAGGGCTCGAACCAGGATAAACCGAGTGTCTCTTGCGCAACCGTCGAGTTCTAGTATTCACCGAGATCCGAATCAACTGCTACGGGAACCCCGTGGCAGGCTATCGGTGGCTAAACACCGACAGTTGCCTAAAAGTTAGAACCTCTTTTCGAAGGCTAACTACCTTGGAGATGGGAAAGAAGTGTAAACAGAATTCAGAGTATAACATTTCCCAATCACCTTGCATACTCCCTACGGCTCGATTATACCAACGTTTAGCTTTTTCTGTCAAGGAAAACGGAAAAAGCTTCTATCTAATAGTCTTATCAGACATACCAACAATGCGCAAGCATGCACAGGTCTGCTCGAATTCTCGTAGATGTAAGTATGGGTTTTTCGTTACCTTCTCCCGAGAAGGGTTTATCCCGAATCATTTTGATTAGACATGCGCGCAGCTCATAGCCAGGTGTTATGATAGGTTCATTAGATTTTGGTGGCCCGAAGCTTTCACGCATGCCATAAAGACAGATAGGAATGGAATTAAAAGCATCCATAAGGATGAACACAAAAATAATAAAGAGAATGGGATAGAATAGAAAAAGATAAAAGTATAATACAAGATTAAGATAAACTAAGTCAAAATCAGCAAACCGTTCCCCGGCAACGGTGCCAAAAATGCTTGTTGGTATAAATTAAGTACACTCCTTTAAATAAGATTTAAGTAAGATTATCCGCAAGCGCACAGATATCGTACCAATGTCACATTTTACCCGGAGGTTTTAAATATCATATCCACAGGGAACAGTTGTGATGATGATAAAGTCTATAGACCTTACCCAATAATTAGGCAAGATAAATATCGAGAAAGAGGAAATAGCTAATGACTACTAGTTCCGACAACCGGTAAGCTTTGTATAATATTGTTCTAACTGGGCAGTAACCTAATAGGAGAAGAAACAGAGTAATCTCCAACCGGCACTTCTGGGGGCGCCTATCAAGCCTATCAACGGGAAGTGGACTATAGAGGAACCAACGCAGCTGTCACCTACGCGGACTACCACTATTTGGCTAATCAGGGGACATCCACAAGTAAACCTAGCCTAGGCACCACGCCTACACTACGGAATACAACTTCAACCTACAGGGTCCTATAGATCAAAGTACTCAATATAAGTTGCAAACTTAAGAACGAATAAGAACAAATGCTTACTTGAATCAGAATGTTGAATATAAAAGTACCTCAGAATACAGCTCCGGGCGAGGGAGCCAGACCCCGAAGAATACAGCTACGAAGAAGCGCCGACACGCCGGAACTCCTCCAGAACTCTTCTCCTCTACTCTATCTCTCTACTAGTCTCTTCTAGTTGCTACATCTATCTTTTAGTCTCTAGAGAAGAGAGGTTGTCCATTTGAGGGACACCTCTACAACTCATAATAATGGTGCACAAAAATATGAGGGTCTACCTCTTTATTTATAGCCTAGAAAAGCCTCCCATCTTTTCTGGACAGACGATGTGGTACTAATTCTTCCGCTGTTTGCTCTGTTGGGCTATTATACATTCAACTTAGGCCTTTCAATCATCCCTCATGCGAGCCCACTCAAGGGAGCAGCTTGGGCCGCCTTTCTTAGACCTCTATCATGCCATACGAGCCTCTTCTCACGTCATGGGCCTTGCTTGGGCGTGGGGCCCATTAGTGGTAATTCTCCTTTATTTGTAAAATTAATATCTTTTCACTCCAGACTCCGAATATAGCAAATGATATGTCCGTTTCGATCGTCTCGATGAGCCCGTCACAATGGTGTAGTCCAAATCATCATTTGAGATACTTTTATTTGATGAAAAATTACATATTCCTATAAAACAAGTGAGAACACCAAAACTCATGGAACTCGTTAGAATCAAAACCTACAACTATGCTTTGTGATTTATTTTATATCAAATTATGCAATAGTTGATGGTTATATTTGGTACTTAACGACCATCAACAATGGTGAAAAACCTTCGGGCCAATTGAACACTCGATTGTTGGTTGGCCCGGGTCCTCCTTCTCAGTGATGAATGGGGGGTCCAGTAGGTAACCATTGTGAGTGCGAGGCTTACCAGGCCTCGAAGTGACCATTTTTACAGTTTTGAGGGGTGTTTCAGGTTACCTCAGGATCTTTCCCTCATTATTAAAAGGAATAGCAGCAGCTATTTGAGCTAATTGTGTTTCTAGCATTTTATTAAAGCTCAGTTGATTTTTAACAGCAGAAGAAAGGTTTTCTATTTTAGCACTTAGAATTTCAAACATTTTATCATTAAAAGACAACTTTTTATTTAGATTTTCATTAATTTTAGCTTGGCCTAGTGCCAAGTCTTTTAAGGAGGGTTGATTCGAATTGTAATAGGGATTAAAGTTTGAATTACCTCCTTATTGGCGGGGTTGATTATTCCATCCGCTGTTATTCTGTTGGCGATACCCGCTGCTGTTGTTGTTGATGTAGACAGTATCTTTGCGGGTTTTGGGGCAGTTATTCCCCAAATGGCCAACATTGCCACAAACTTCACACGTCATGTGTGAGTCTATAGCCTGGACGTAGCCCTTCATCATGGCATCCTTTTCTTGGGCTCTCTCGTACAGTCGCTTGCGCAGAAGGTCCATCTTGGCGGATAGCATATCTGCCTCCTTGATGGTATGGATACCCTTCTTGTGGATTTGGGACCTTTCCTCTCCCCATCCTTGATTGGAGAGTATTTTATCAATTAGGGCTTTTGCCTCATTGATGGTGAGTGAGAGGAATGCTCCTCCAACAGCAGCATCGAGGTGACCTCTTGACATGGGATTAGCCCATCATAGAAGGTCTGCTGGATCATCCAATCTACCATCCCATGGTGAGGGCAGACTTGGATGTAGTCTTGTAGCCTCTCCCATGCTTCTAGGATGCTTTCTAGGCTGCTTTACTGGAATGACGTGATCTTCCCTCTTAGGGCAGTTGTTTTGCCCAGAGGGAAGAATTTTGTAAGGCACGCCGCTGAGCACTTGACCCAGGTGTCAACAGCTTCCTGGTCCTTGTAGAACCACTGTTTCGCCTTTCCCGTGAGGGAGAAGGGAAACAGAAGGAGGCAGATGGCCTCCGGTGTGACGTCTTTAATGACGATGGTGTCGCACAGCTCCACGAAGTGTTGGAGATGATCGTTGGCGTCCTCACTTGGCAAGCCACAAATGTGCTTGCCTGCACCATGGTGATAAGAGTGGTGCGGAGTTCAAAGTTCTTGTCATCAAGTTTGATAGTAGGCCCAGTGGGCACGTTGGCAACATTGGGGACAGAGTACTCGCGGAGTGACTTTTCAGCCATATCGATGTTGGTTGACGGTGTGGGGGGTGACCGGTTCGGTTGTCGGTGGAGTGGTTGAGGCAGAAGCGATACGAGACTAGTTCTTTCTCAAGATTGCCTTCGAATTGCTAGTGAAGTTCTCCGGCAGAACGAACTCAGTCATACACTATCTGTTTTCATCCACAACAGGAGAAAACAAGTAGAATTATCCTGTATGAACAAAGGTTATTCTATACATGCATATATTCATGCTCATGTTCATCCTAGAGTCTTTATTAAAGTCTTCCCCGGCAACGACGCTAGAAATGCTTGTTGGCATTTCTTAACATCATCACTGAGAATAGAGATAGAATCTATCCCCGGCAATGGCCCTAAGAAATACTGTTGTGGCATTTCCTAACATCGCTGCTAGAGATACCTTTCTAGTGATAGTTTCAAAATAGTCTGGCATGGCCCCTGGGTTTACCGAAGCTAATCTTACCTTTATCATGAGAGTAGTACTTCTAACAACACTAGGATTATAGCTTAGATGATCAATACTTTAGAGATGCAGTACGGCGCTCTTTCGGTATTCCTTAGAATTGACATTGAAGCCATGTTCCTAGCTATGATATCGTGAACCGTCATACGATAACTCATTGCAGGTTTTGGAAAAATATCCGCAAGCGCACAGAGATTATCATCACAACATTTTTGACCTTGGAGTATTCCAAGGTATCATCTTTATATTTTCTCAAAGGAAGGCTTAGTAAAGACTTCTAATATGGACATGCATTTGAATAGTATACTTACATAAAATAGACCAATGTCATAACAAGGGTAAACAATAATAATTTAAGTGATAGTGGACACACACACATATATAACCTACTCTCAAGTGGGGGAAGGTGGTGGCAGCAAAAGAATAAAAGAATATCCTACAGGAGCAATGATCCAAATACAGTTAAGGTCTAGAATATAGTTAGTCATACAAATACATGAGTTAAAGATAAAGCTATGCATGAGATGGATCAAGAGGCCACCGAGTACTGGTCTGCCAGCAACCTCATGTGACAATTTACGTACTCCTACACCATAGCCGAACGTGAGGGAATATGAGGGACAGACGTTGCTGTCACCACCTACCGCCAACCCCACTACCGTGGACTATGAAATGCATCCACCAACTCCACTATGCTCGGGCACCATGCTCACATATAGAGAAGCTACCCAAGTCTCCCTAGGTCTCCCACCCTACGGATGGACAAGTAAAGAACTTGGGGTCTATCCTAAGATACGATGATCCACCACCCTAGCATAGCTCTATTCCTAATCATCTCAATGTATGAATGATTAAGAACAGAGCTCTACATACTATGATCATGGTACGAAAACTATGAACTAGTCTACACACCAAGAACATAGAACAAGAATTACTAGCTCTACATGTTAAGATCAAACCACACAAACTATGGACTAATCCATGTAGCAAGATCAAATCATAAGAACTTGACTCTAATTCTAGAACATAACTATATTTATCAAAAGAGAGGAAGAACATGATGAGAAGAACTTGATTCATACCAAGAACAAACCTAGATGTTCCTCTCCTCTTACAATTTAGCCTTGCTCCTCTAATCTACTAAGGACTAAGGAAAAATGGTAGAATACACTTGGAGTAGTGAAAGGAGAGGTGTGGTGTGTATTGTGTGAGATGGGGTCTCCCCCTTCTTTTATATTGGCTTGAGGTTGGTTCTAGGGACGAGGGGTATTAATGCCTAGCCAAACCACCTTCTACACCGCCTTAGCAAACCGCCAGAGAAAGATGGGCTAGGCTAGGCTTCCTGGGGGTGTGGCCGTACCCTGGTACGCCCGCACTAGGGGTGGCCCCCCTCAGGCCTAGCTTTGGTCCACTTGCTCTTGGGTGTTCCTGGGCTCCTCTCCCGTGGGGGGTTGGCCCAGTATACATGTAGAGTTGGGCTTTGCATTATTTTGTGAATTACGCTTTATCAGAATGCGCATTCCTTTGACCTTTTCCATCTTCTTCTTGTATGTTTCCTGAAAATCAATGATACTCCAATACAAGTGGAAATAAGTCAATAGCAAAGGTATATGTGAGTAATATATGCTAAGTATCCCCTTTTTAGATCATAGTTGGTGGTGTAAGATTATTGATAACGACCGCCAACAATGATGCTGATGCCCTGGGGTGGCCTTCCTTTTATAGCCCGAGGCGATGAATACGAGCCATTGGATCAAACCGACTTAAGGGATGGTGGAGATGCGACCTCAAAGGCAGTAACAAACCGACCTCAGAAGGTGGCTGACAGGTGGGCCAGGTGGGGATAGGCTGGTCTGCAGGTGGGACTGGCGGTCTCTCAAGCCTCGCCTCGGTGCAGTGTCTTCTCTTGTCTTCTAGAGTCTTCTGGTGTTCCCATTCGATCCTTTTTCGCATTTTACTTTGACATGTGGGCCCTTGGTTGCGTCTTTTCTTTTTTATCCCTGCAGAAATACTGATTCACCAAAAATCATGGAATTCTATCAATTAAGACCTTATACCTATGTTGATGATCTCAAATATGTCCTTTTTAGTGCTTAGTTGACAGATAGAATTGGTAGATAACGACCGTCAATAACTCCCCCAAGCTTAAACTTTGCTAGTCCCTTAGCAAAGTCAAACTTAGAAATGATTGTTAATATGGATATGTTTTAGCATTGTCATAACCTTAAAGTAACTTCTCAAAAGTATACCTGCATTCAAATAAAAATTTTCCTCCAAATTCAAGCAAAAACTGAACTAACATTTCAAACTTACTTATATTACCTTTGGCCATGAGGCTTTTTAGCTTTTACTTGGGCCTTGAGTAATCAAAAGATAGAAAGATCAAGCCAAGCACTATGTCTCAAGCTCTTCGCTCAACCATCATTATGAAGTTTTTAGAGATTTTCAAAATAAAACTCAAAGCTTTCTTTGTATGACACTCTCAAATCTCTCTTGTATGTGGTATTTGTGGACTTTCACCAAGGCAGCAATGACGCTATGCCTTTCTTTTCTTTATACAACTAAAGCTTATGTGGAGCTCATAGGTATGGAGAAAACATGAAAGAGCATACTTGCAATGCATATATTGTAAAGTCAAACAATAGATCCGAAGAGAAATGAGGCATACAATCGAATCAAAATGTGCAAGTGTATGGATATATGGTGGATATCTGGTGGTAGTGATGAAATCTAATTCTACTATGCTTCTAAAAACTTATCTCTCTTTTGAAACTTGAGAACTTTGCCAGAGCATCATGAGCTATTTTTATTCTCTCTCTCTCTTTCTTTTTTCTCAGGGAGGCGGACATCTAAGTACCCATTGTTTTCTTGGACATTTGTCCATTTTTTAACTCCCTCTCTCTTTTCTTTTTTTCTCCTTTTTTCAATTGCTTTTGCTAGCTCATAACACTCCTTTTGACAACAAAACTTTTGAGAGATAGTAACAAGAACTTGGAGCATTTATTTGGGTGGATGGGAAATCTTTTTTTTGGTGTTCTCTCCTAGGGTAGGAGTAAAATATTTTTAGGTGGATCTAGATGGAATAGCATATTGTTGCTCCTACTCTAGTGTAGAGTAGTGTATATTTGGGTGGAGTTTAAGTGGATCTTGATTTTAAAGCATAACAAATCTCTCGTAAGGGTCACAAAGGTTGACAAAACTCAATGCAAGATAAGCAGCATATATGTAGAAGTTTATCTAGCCTATATATCGTGTTTGGCTCAAGCAGGAATGTAAGCTTTGTCATACAGGAACTCATCATGTAAGTTTTTGCATTTTTTTAAAACATAATTCTCAAGAACTCCAGTGTTAGTTAGAATAAGATAAATAGTAGCTCAAACTCTCTCAATCATATCAATCAATCATCTAGACTTAGCTCAAGTATATGCAACCCACAAGTTTCAGGCTCAAAGCAAACCTTCATGTCAAAACAGTCTAAACCAAAACTTAGAAAAGTCTAAAAACTAGGCACTTGAGAACAAGCTAGTCATCAAAGCTATTTAAAGATCTTCCCAAGAGCTCATTTTATTGACTCAAACCTAAACCTAAACACATATTTTTATTTTTTTAAAGACTCAAACTACAAAGACTCTTAAAAGCATGGACCTTTATGTGCCTATATGTTTTTAGTATTTTCAAAGACTATAACAAACTCAAAAATCATGTATAGATACTTATCTGGATACATAGGGGATGCCTTCCCCCAAGCTAGTTATTGTCGTGGTTGATCAATGAAGATGAGCAGTCCTCACGGAGGAGCTCATATCTTAAGAGCATGTGTCATTGGAATTTTTCAGCTCTATCAAGAAGTTGGTTCCTTCACACAGTGAGTAACTGTATGTTGGGGATGTGTCTTTTGAGTGAAGACGAAGGTGCTTGAGTGATCTAGCTCTTGAAGTCATCCTGCAGAAAACTTCTATAAAACACCAAAACTCGTGGAACGGGTAAGATAAAAGCTTAGCAAGAAGCCGGTTCGATGTTCAGTATAGCAACATTGCAACAGGATGCTTATCTCGATATTATTTTTGGATTTTCTATTTTATATGCAGAACATGATATTTTTGTTATTTTTGTGCCACCACAGCAAATGTACCTTTAGTTTTTTACACTTCGGGTCCATCCACATGGGCTTCAAATCTTATAATTCATGAATACTATAAGTTTTTATTTTGATTTTCTATGCAATGCTAGTGCAGAAAATAAACATGTTAAAGAAAAATAATAAATGCAATGTAGGAAAGTAAATATGGATAACTACCGATGTAACCTTATGGCAACGGTTCAGATTTTCAAGCCCTCCGGACAAGATTTCTTGTCACGATCATTCTTGGGGTACCTCATCTGGTCTCGAGGGTTGGGACTCGGATGATCTCTCCTCTTGTGATGAAGTTACCACCTCCTTCCACACCTGCTTAGGCTGGGGACTATTGTTGGTATAAATTAACTGCACTCATTTAAATAAGATTTAAGTACGATTATCCGCAAGCGCACAGATATCATACCAGTGTCACATTTTACCCGGAGGTTTTAAATATCGTATCCACAGGGAACAGTTGTGATGATGACAAAGTCTATAAACTTAACCCTATAATTAGGCTAGATCAAATCAAGAAAGAGGAAATACCTATTGAACTCTAGTTCTGACAACCGGTAAGCTTTATATAATACCGTTCTAACTGGACAAGTAACCCGAATAGGAGAAGAAACAGAGTAATCTCCTACCAAGCACCTATAAGCCTATCAGTCCTATCAACGGGAAGTGGACTACAGAGGAATCAACGCAGCTATAAAGTCACCTACGCGAACTACCACTATCCGGCTAATCAGGGGACATCCACAAGTAAACCTAGCCTAGGCACCACGCCTACACTACGAAATACTACTTCAACCAAGTAATGACCAAGATCAAAGCACTCAATATGAGCTATGAACTTAAGAACAAATAAGAACAACTGCTTACTTGAATCGGAATGGCGAATATAAAAGTACCTCAGAACACAGCTCCGGGCGAGGGAGCTGAATCTTAAAAAAGAATACAGACCCACGAAGAAGAAGCACCGACAGGCTCGAACTCCTCCAGAATCTCTACTCCTCTACTCAATCTCTCTAATCTCTAAACAAGACTAGATCTAGAAGAACTAGTCTCTCCTAATTGCTACATCTAGATGAACTAGAACTAGATAAACTAGAACTAGATCAACTAGAGGGACCCTAACCCTAATTATGTAGAGAATATGAAGCACCGGGGTGTAGAATGCCTTCAGGGAGGGGGTCTGCCCCTTTATTTATAGCCCGGTGGGATGAACGTGCACCGTTGGATCAAACCGACATGGGCAACGGTGGAGATGCAAACCCTAAGGCGGTAGGAGGAAGCTTCCAGAAGGGGAGCGAAGCCAGAAACCCTAGGGCACCGCCCGGCCCCAGGGTGGGGCCGGCCGGCCCCACCTGAACCCCTCTATGGGCCCCGCTGCTTCAGGTGTCTTCTAGACCCTTCCTGATCCTTTTGGCGATATTTTCCATCGCGGTTAAGTTTTGTGATAATTATGCAATGTAATCCCTCTTTTAAGCTTTTCTAGAATAATCCCTGGAAAATATAGAATATGCAAAACTCGTGGAAATTGTCCGTATTCATGTGCCCTTTCATGTCTAAAGTTCTAATAAATATTGACGTTATCCACCGTCAACAACTCCCCTAAGCTTACCTTTTGCCAGTCCCTTGGCAAATAATCTAGGTCTAATTATTAAAATATTTAGATCAGGAGTTGCTGCAATACTTTTATTTCTTTTAAGCACACTTGCTTTTAAACATAAATTTTCCTCCAGTTTAGATAAAACTGCTCTAACTTTCAAACTTACCCATTTTACCTTTAACTATGGAGCTTTACCGCTTTTGCATAAGTCTTGAACAATCGAAAGATAGAGCAATCAAGTCATGCACTATGTCTCAAATTCTTCACAGTACCAATATTCCAGAGTTTTGTAAGTTTTTGAAATAAAACTCAGAACATAATTGTATGACAACCTCAAGTCTCTTATTATATATGGTATTTATAGATCTCACTGAGGCATTAATGATGTTATGCCTTCTTACAACTAAGGATTTATAGTGGAGCTTACAGGAGTGGCAATAACAAGGATAAGCATACTTGCAATTCATATGTTGTAAAGTCAAATAATGGATCCACAAAGAATCGAGGCATACAATCAAATCAAGATGTGCATGTGTATGGAATATGGTGGATAGGTGTATATATGGTATTTAGTGGCTAATCCTAATTCTACTTTTGCTCTTTGAAGATAACTCCCTCCTTTAAGACTTAGAACTCTTCGCAGAAAAATATGGGCTATCTTTATTCTTTCTTTCTTTCTCTTCTTCTTCTTCTTTTTTTTTTTAACTGGGAGGCGGACATCTATGTATCCATTGTTTTAATTGTTGGGATACTTGTCCATCTTTTACTCCCCCTTTTTCTTCTACTCTCTTTTTCTCTTCTTTTTTTAATACTTTTTGCATAGCCACATGCATCCTTTGAATATAAATAATTAGAGAGATAATGATAAGAACTTAGAGCAATTAATGGAGGCTGTCCTATAGGGTATATTTTTGGGTGTTTTACTCCCAGTGTAGGAGAAAAATATTTTTGAGGTGGATCTGGATGAAAGTAAAAATGACTGCGCTTACATCCCAGAGTAGGAGTAATGCATATATGGGTGGAGTGTGTAAGTGATCTTGATTTTAAAAAGCATGACAAGGCTCTCGTAAGGTATACAACAAAGGTTGACTAAACTCAATGCAAAACAAGCAGCATGAATGCGCAAGGGTTTTCCTAACTCTAAATGTATTATATGGCTTTGGTAGGAATTCAAACTTTATCATACAAGAGCTCATTATGTAAGATTTTGGGTTTAAAATAAATCTCCGAACTTAGTAATGCTAGGAATAAGATAAATAGCAGCTTAGACCTTCATGTATCATATCAATCAATTACCTAGACTTAGCTCAAGCATATGCCTCCACAAATTTCAGGTTCAGAGTAAATTCTTATATCAAAGTAGTTATGTCCAAAACTCAAGAGAATTTATGTTTAAAAACTAGGCACTTAAAAGAAATTACTGTAGAGCAACTATTTATCATCTCCAAGACAAAATTTTAATGTTTTCTAGTTTTTATTTGACTTTAGACACATTCTATGATCACACCTTAATACATAGATAAGTATTTTATTTTTTTTTTATTTTAATTTATTATTCATCTTTTGTTTCTATTGGACTCACAAGACTCTAAAGATATGGACCTTCATGTGCCCATATATTTTTGGTATTTTTATGACTATATAAAATAGACTCAATAATCGCCTAGGTATAGTTACCTGATAACTAGGGGATGCTCCTCCCCCAAGCTAGATGTTTACAATACTTGGTGTTGATGATCTTCAGAGTGAGCTAACTAGCAGCGCTCCTGGTAGGTGCCACTAATAGACTCTCTCCTTATCATAATGTTGTTCTGCATAATTACACTCCAACAAGAAAACCAAAAACTCGAGGCTCGAATTTAATAAGATGTTAGCGATCAGCCAATAAGCAATTGATTATTCTTATAAGTTAATTTCAAATTGACAAGTTTTAGCAGGATTCTCTTTTTTTAGGATTTTCTAGTTATGTAGAAATTAAATATGTGTGCATGATGTATAGTTATATTTTTATACCACCATAGAGAATATTTATTCTTATGGGGTTTAGGCTTTTCATAATGCAAGAAAGTAAACATAGAAGCTACTATTATTATTATTATTATTTATTTTTTTTATGCCACCACAGTAAATATTCCTACAGGGGTTACCACAAGTTTATTCACGTGGGGCTTTTAATATTTTATGATGCAATAAATAAAGCAATAAAGATTTTTATTATTTTTTATTTTCTTTTTAATATTTATGAAGATAAATATGTTAAGGTAAATTTATTAATGTAGACAGGAATACTAATTAATTAGATAACTACCATATTACCTTATGGCAAGGGTACGAAATTTAAAGTCTACCGATAGGTCTTCTTCTTCCACTCTTGTGTATCTCTCCATCTTAAGAGATGGAGGTCTTGGTGGTTGCATACCTCTAGTGATGATGATGTCACTTTTGTTCTTTGGTTTAGCCCATAGGTTGAAGTAGAGCTTTAATAGTAGCCGGCAAAGCATCTTATTCAGTGTGCATGTTCACAGAACTTTTACTTGTAGAATTAATAAACTTTGCTCGATGTGTTGTCCTGTTTGCAACACCAAGGCAGCGATCAAGTGCATGGGCTCTGCTGGTGAAAAACACCAACAGAACCAAATTTATCCCTTTATTTATTTTTTATCTATCCTTAGGCATATTGAACAAGATAAAGTTGGTGTCACATGAATTGTTTACTTATGTCATGGGTGGTAAGATCAGAAGATTAAGTATTTAATGTTGCATTTAAGTTCACATGGCAGAAAAAAATAAAATTGTCTAGCCAATGGAAGGATTATCCATCTTCCCAAGATCAAATATAATAGTTTAGCTTGTTTGGTTAAGACTGAGATTAAGAGAACGGTGCCACAAACAATTTTAAAGAACAAAGCATGTTGAGTTAATTAGGTTAATCAATTTAAGTTGTAACTCTAACATGTTTGTGTATTTATGTGCACCAAGATCAAGAGAAGAGCAGTGACCACTTATCTTATAATATTACCTTCATTATTAGAGCGTGACGGCACTAAGTGATGAAGGGTAGATGACTGGTGGTCCTTCCTCTTATATCTTGAGTTGTTTATGGATATCTTGTCTCCTCTGTTGCACTCATTCTTTTGCCATCTTTTGCTTCTTTGATCTTTTGACTCTTTTCACTCCAGTCATTATTATGCCTGCAACAGATTAGTGGACAATACATACCCGAAGGAGTATACAAATTTTAAACATAGGTTGCTTGTCCAGTATTTTATTTTGTTTCTGTCTATGCTAATGAAAAGATAGTATTGATATTATTTTAGCATAGATCCTGTTTTTATATAGGCATGGCTTGAGGTAAAGTAACTTGTAGTAGAAGATAAAGTGAATGAATCATTAATGCTCACAGTTCTTTTATTCATGATGAATGAGCTGTATCTTCTTCTATAAAGTTATTAAAGTTCAGCATGTTCCTGTCTCATCTCTAATTCAAATTCGTCTCATGACTTACCCAAATTAATTTTGAAAATTTCCTACAGGGGTTAGTCCACAAAATATCCAATGTCTACTTCAGTATATTATCAGTTCAAAAATCAACATAGACACCACGTCTAATTTGATTTAAGAGCACCACGCTTAATTTAAAAGCCTTTGGAAGTCAAATCAACACAATTTAAACTAAGCACCATGCCTAATTCAAATGCTATATGAAATTTCTCCAAACATTAAGCATACTATAGCAAACAAAGGTAATATGAAAGTTTATAGAGTGTTATTCAAACGGAGATGAAAGAGCATGATTAACAAGTTGAATAAAGGTAGAGACAACCAATATTAGCAACATAGATTTTTCTAAATAAGGCCATTCCCAAGCTTGAATTTTGCAAGGCAGATTTAAGTTTGGATGGATTTGCATTATGATAGGTTAGTCATACCTGGCGCTGTCGTTATTCACTTTCTCACTTCAAACCTGAAATGGTTAGTGACAAAAATACCAAAGGAATATTTTAACAATTATATTTCTATGCTAAAGGTGCAAGCTCAATTCATTTTTTTAAGAGTGGTTATTTTGGGACACAAAGTTGTTCTTGGAAAACATTCTAATTATTGTACGTTGAGTTTGTACTGCGGTTTCCTCTAGAACACTAGCCTTTGTGCGCCTATATCAAGATTACAACGAGATCTATAATATTTATGATAAACATATGCATCTACAACCACCCTTTTAATGATTTTATGAACAGGTATAAAGAGGGGGTTGAAGATCTCGTGTGTGGTATATTAGAGAGACCAAAAGATTCAGAAGATTTCTCATATGACCATGGATTCGATGAAGTGTTTATGAGATAATTCCCATGCTCATCGATGTGATTTCTCTTTTTAAACTCCAAGGGTGTTTCATCATGGATGTCTGTAGGCAACAAATTTGCCTCTATTATTTCATATCTATGACATTTATTGGATATTTTATTTTCTAGAATTTCCCATGAATTGATATCTCTAAGGTTGGTCTCTAAAGCTTTCTCTAAACTTGGATGAATTCTGCTTATTAAAGAAATTGATTTAAGCTCACCATTTGAATTTAAACCAAGTTTAGATGCTAGAGCTAAAGCTTCGTCCTCTTCTATCCATTCTTTTACAATAGCATATGTATTTCTAGTATGTTCTATGCATTCCTACCATTGTCGTTGCTCTTTTTGGGCATTCCTATGTCTTTTATTCTTAAGATATCTTGATAGATTTATAGGGTCATTATAAAGTTTAGTAGAAAAAGCATAAAAAGATTTATTGGGGTCAAGGATGGGTTTAGAGATGGGTTCAGAGACATTTATTGTGGGCATAGAAGGGGAGAAGATAGAATTTACTCCTAAGTGGCTTGGCTCTCCTTCTATGGCATCACTCGACATGCCATCCTTGAACTCTCCCCTGGCTTTTATAAGGGAAAAGAAGTTGACGACACTTTTTTCCAAAATACCCTTCCGAGAAGATCGATGTGTATTGATTTACGAGCATCTTAGCTAATTGGAAGTCTAAATCATCAAGATGGAATTTCAAAGGTTTAGGATTGATAGCTAAATCTTAGGAATAAAATGATTGTGTTTTAGCTACCAAGACTTTTTGTGTACAGTTCGAAAGTGATAAGTTATCCCGAATCATATTAATTAGACATGGGCACAGACTCATAGCCAGGTTTTATGATAGGTTCTATAGATTTTGGTGGCCCAAAACTTTCGCGCATACCATAACGACAGATAGAAATAGAATTAAAAGCATCCATAAGGATGAACACAAAAATAATGAAGAGAATGGGATAAAATAAGAAAAGATAAAAGTATAATACAAGATTAAGCTAAACTAAGTCAAAATCAGCAAACCGTTCCCCGGCAAACAGCAAAAAAAAATGCTTGTTGGTATAAATTAACTGCACTCCTTTAAATAAGATTTAAGTACGATTATCCGCAAGCGCATATATATCATACCAGTGTCACATTTTACCCGAAGGTTTTAAATATCGTATCGACAGGGAACAGTTGTGATGATAACAAAGTCTATAGACTTAACCCTACAATTAGGCTAGATCATATCAAGAATGAGGAAATAGCTATTGAACTCTAGTTCTGACAACCGGTAAGCTTTGTATAATACCGTTCTAACTGGACAAGTAACCCGAATAGGAGAAGAAACAGAGTAATCTCCTACCAAGCACCTATAAGCCTATCAGTCCTATCAACGGGAAGTGGACTACAGAGGAATCAACGCAGCTATAAAGTCACCTACGCGAACTACCACTATCCGGCTAATCAGGGGACATCCACAAGTAAACCTAGCCTAGGCACTATGCCTACACTACGAAATACTACTTCAACCAAGTAATGACCAAGATCAAAGCACTCAATATGAGCTGTGAACTTAAGAACAAATAAGAACAACTGCTTACTTGAATCGAAATGGCGAATACAAAAGTACCTCAGAATGCAGCTCCGGGCGAGGGAGCTGAATCCAGAAGAATACAGCCACGAAGAAGCACCGACAGGCTGAAACTCCTCTAGAATCTCTACTCCTCTACTCAATCTCTCCAATCTCTAAACAAGACTAGATCTAGAAGAACTAATCTCTCCTAATTGCTACATCTAGATGAACTAGAACTAGATGAACTAGAACTAGATCAACTAGAGGGACCCTAACCCTAATTATGTAGAGAATATGAAGCACCGGGGTGTAGAATGTCTTCAGGGAGGGGTCTGCCCCTTTGTTTATAGCCCGGTGGGATGAACGTGCGCCGTAGGATCAAACCAACATGGGCAACAGTGGAGATGCAAACCCTAAGGCGGTAGGAGGAAGCTTCCAGAAGGGAAGCACTGCCGGAAACCCTAGGGCGCCGCCCGGCCCCAGGGTGGGGCCGGCCGGCCCCACATGAACCCCTCTGTGGGCCCCGCTGCTTCGGGTGTCTTCTAGACCCTTCCTGATCCTTTTGGCGATATTTTCCGTCGCGGTTAAGTTTTATGATAATTATGCAATGTAATCCCTCTTTTAAGCTTTTCTGGAATAATCCCTAGAAAATATAGAATATGCAAAACTCATGAAAATTGTCAGTTAAAACCCTAGACTAGTATGTATTCATGTGCCCTTTCATGTCTAAAGTTCTAATAAATATTGACGTTATCCACCGTCAACAACTATACTCTGGTGTAGTAGATTCTTCATTGATCTCTTCTCCCTCAGTGTTCTTTGGCAGTTGATACCTTCGGCGTTGATGTCTCCTCCTAACGTGGGTTTTCTTAGGCTATTCGTGATTAATATATCTATTGAAGTGACAGTGTACCTTCTCCCTTAGGAATTGGAAGTGGACTTGGCCTGATCCAATGTAGATGATGGTGTTGGTGGTTTTGAGGAACGGTCTCCCAAGGATGATGGACACGTGATCTTCTTCATCTCCCATGTCTAGGATCATGAAGTTAGCGGGGACATAGTGATCTTGAATTTTTATCATAATGTCTTTCGCTATTCCCTCCGAGAATCGTGTTGTCTTGTCTGCCAGCTGTAGCTGCATATATGTTGGGAATAATGGTGTAGGCAGTCATATGTTACCTTTAACATTATGTTGATGCCTAATCCAATGTCATGGAAAGCATTGTAGAAGATACTCTATCCAATAGTACACTCAATCGTTGGCACACCCGGATCTTCCTTCTTAGTAAGGAATGGTGGAGCTAGGAGATGGTCGCACTTGGACTCAAGTGCATTGATCACTTGGACTGATTTCCCTTTTTGCTTCCTATTTGGGTTCTTCTTCTTTCCTTTTGGAGCATTTTTCTTTTTGCCCCAAACATTTGTTGGGATGCATGGAAAGTATGCTCGCTGTGGATGAGCAGGAGTTTCTAGGATCTTATTCTTGAAGCTGAACTTCTAATTTCTATCCTTCATAGTGAAACAGATCTTCACATTGTCTGCTACTGATGGTCGTTAAGTACCAATTCTAACCGTCAACTAAATATAAAAAAGGCATAAATATAGTCACCAACATAAACTTAGGGGTTTGATCTAACGAGTTCCATGAGTTTTGGTGAATCTATGTTTCTATAGAGGTGTATCAGAAAAAGAAGCAAAAGAGGACCATTATGTTAGGTTAGAACCACCTCAAATGATGAATTAGAGTGCACCATTGCGAAGAGCTCATCGAGACGATCAAAACGGACATATCATTTGCCATATTTGGAGTTCTGGATGAAAAGATATCAAATCCGCAATGAGCACCAACACTAGAAGATTCTAGAAGACACCAAAAGGCGACCGACCGAAGGAGACCCGGAACGGGCCCGGAGGTGGACCGGCTGGTCTAGGGGTGGGACCAACCGGTCCACTACTTTGGACTTTGGGCCCCCCGCTTTGAAGGTCAGTTCCCCACCGCCTTAGGGTTCGCATCTGAGCTGTCCCTTAAGTCAGTTTGATCCAAGGGCTCACGTTGCACGCTCCAGCCTATATAAGTAGCCCTAGACCCTCCCTCCCTGAGGCATCCCTAAAACCCTAATTCATAATCTCTAAAGGAGGATCTGAGAGGTTTCCCTTGAATGGACAAACCTCTCTAGAGCTAGCAATTCAAGAGAAGAAGACTAGTTCTACAAGTAGAAGCTAGTCTTATATTTAGAAATAGTGAGATAGAGTGAAGGAGAGAGTTTTGGAGGAAGTGCTAGCCTGTCGGTGCTCTCTCTATGACTTGTATCTGATGGAGTCAAGTTCTTCAGGGCTTGCCTCTGAGGTTTCTCTGGTTAGTGACTTCTGATTCAAGTAAGTAATGTTATTTACCTTGTTATTCTGGTTTATGACTTTTTTGATATTCTCTTCCTAGGGGAGCAGAGTAGTATTCTTAATGCAAGCGTGCTGCTTAGACTTGGGTGCTCATAGATGCAGCCTATCTTCTGGACCTGTGGTAGCTCACTAGGGTGACTTTATAGCCTTGTTGAATCTTATTTAGTCCACATCCTGTTGCTAGGCCAAGTAGGATTCAAGGTTGTTAGAAAGAACATGCTATGCTTGTGCTCTTTCTAATTTACCTCCCTAGACGAACATAGTAGGCATATCTTGCCGGAGTCAGGATTCGAAGACCTTAGTGATCTCCTCTATTTCTCAGCCCCTTGTTGCTACTCAGTGGTTAAGTCTTGGTTTAGTTACCCTCTCTCGTCTTCCCTTGGGTTCGACTTAAAACTGGGTTACATCTAGTGAAGTGCTATCACGGTATCCATGCACTTGCAGATAACTCTGTGTGCGTTAACAAATACCAATAAGCATTTCTGGCACCATTGCTGGGGAAGACGTTTGCCGAGATAACTCTAAACCTAGCTTAACTGTGTACCATACTTTTATCTTTCATTTGTACTATACCTCTCTTTACCTTTTCTATCTATACGGATCCCACCAATTCCACAACTATCTTTCGATAAACCTACGCGAGCCCACGTTCATGGCCAAAACCATCTGCCAGCCATGAGCTACGCCCGTGTCTGATTGACATGATTCGAAAACAATCCTTCTCGGGAGAAGGTGATGAAAACCCATGCTCACACCTACGAGAGTTTGACCAGACTTGCGCATGCTTGCATATTGCTGGCATGTCTGATAGGACTTTAAGATGGAAGTTGTTCTCGTTCTCCTTGATGGGAGTCCCTCCTGGCATGTGGGGTTTCGGGTTTCAAGAGACCTCATCAATGTGTCTTACGTATCGTGTTCCCAACGAGGCTCCTCCGGTGACGTGTCTTATGTATCGCGCTCCGAATGTGCTCCTCTGATGATGTGTCTTATGTACCGCTCTCATCACCGTAGGCACCAGGTTCCGAGTGCAAATATACTATAGGCGTCCGCGGACCTAAAGTTGGCTAGACCCTATACAGAGCGATCTAGCTCCTTACCAGTGTGCTAATCGCAATTCGCGTCAACAGTTTGATTTACCTTGAATCCTAGAATTAAAACACGGACCGCGGGCACAGCAAAAAGCCTTAACGTGTGGGTTAATATACAGGCAAAGGCAGGTTTGTGGTTGGGTGTCCACCATTTGATGGTTAATGGGCAGTGGAATCGCCTTTCATTTCTGAGATCATTTCTTTGGACGACCACTTTCTTCTTTGTAGCAACCAGTCAGCAGGATGGACGTTGAAGATGTAAAGCAAGAGGACATATGTTTTTTTGATCTATTAACAGAGTTTTAATGATATGCATTATATATATCTCGTTTGAAGTGAGTGGTGGTCCCTCTGATCACTACTGGAAACAGGGGCTTTGACGAAGGCAAATTTCTTTGCCGAGGGCTTTATATCGGGCACTCAGCAAATAAACTCTTTGCCGAGGGCCATTCAAGGCAGCCCTCGGCAAAGAAAGGCCCTCGGCAAAGAGGCCTTTGCCGAGGGCCAGGCCCTCGGCAAAGCGACACCTTCGGCAAAGAAACTCTTTCTCGAGTGCCCAGCCTTCCGCAAAGATAACCATCGGCAAATATAGCCCGGTGGGGTCACGGCAGCTCATGCCATCGGTCTTTGCCAAGGGCTAGACGTTAGGCTCTCGGCAAAAATTTTTAAACTTATCTTTCCTCAAATATCTTTTTAAAAAAGGGTCTTTGCCGAGGGCCAAGAGGTAGGCCCTCGGCAAAAAGAGGTTTTAAACTGGTGACCTGTCAAATTTTTTTTGAAAAAAAATGTTCTTTGCCGAGGGCCAAGAGGCAGGCCCTCGGCAAAGAGTATTTAATCTTACTGCAGTTAAAATTTTTTCAAAAAAATGGTCGTCTTTGCCTAGGGCCAAAAGGAAGGCCCTCGGCAAAGACTTTTAAACTTTTCTCCTGTCAAATTTTTTTTTTCAAAAGAAAATAGTCTTCCCGAGGGCCGGAAGGGGAGCCTTCGGCAAAGACCTCCTTTGCCGAAGGCCATACTTGGCCTTCGGCAAAGATTTTTTTGTTTTTACCCCAGTTTTTTTTTTTGGGTGCTATAATACATTGTTTTAGGCCCAATTTTAAAATTTGGGCAAATTTTAACTTTTTATATATTTCCTCAATTTATTTCTATTCATTGATTTTTTGAGTTTCAAATTTGAAGTGCAAGTACATGGAATATTGCAATGTAGTTTTTCAAAAAATATTATTCATGGTATTTGGTGTATGTTGAATCGACCTCGCCTCAAATTTCGCGCCTCTTCTTCACCTAACATGACGAGCCCCTTGCCGGGAAAAGTGTTTTAAAATTATATAAAATTCATGCTAAGTCCGAAAATCACTAAACTTATCGGGGTGTCATTTTATTGTACATGTAGGCCGTGGTAAAAAATTTAGAAGATTCAAACTTAGCATGAATTTTATATAATTTTAAAACACTTTTCCGGCAAGGGACTCGTCATGTTAGGTGAAGAAGATGCGCGAAATTTGAGGTGAGGTCATCGATGGGGATTCAACATACACCAAATACCATGAATAATATTTTTCGAAATACTACATTGCAATATTCCATGTACTTGCAGTTCAAACTTGAAATACTAAAAAAAATCAATGAATAGAAATAAATTGGGGAAATATATAAAAAGTCAAAATTTGCCCAAATTTTAAAATTGGGCCTAAAACAATGTATTATAGCACCAAAAATGGGCTAAAAAACCAAAAAAAAAAATTTTGCCGAGGGCCATAGGGCCAAGTATGGCCCTCGGCAAAGGGGGTCTTTGCCGAGGGCTCTCCCTCTGGCCCTCGGGAAAGAGTATTTTATTTTTTTAGATTCTGTATGCATAACAAAAAATAAAAAAAAATTCTTTTGCCGTGGGCGCTCCGGGCCCTCGGCAAAGAGCAAACCCTAATGCAAATGGGCCAACCGGCCGACCCATCCACCTCTCTCACTCTCACTCCCATCTCCCACACCCGACCCCAACCCCGGCCACGGCCAACGCCGCCCGCCCGCCCCAACCCCGCCGCTCCGGCCGCCGCCGTCGCCCGCCCTGCCCGCCGCCGTCGCCCCTGCCCCGCCCTGCGCCGGCGCGCCCGGCCCGCCCCGCCCCGCCCACCTGGGCGGCCCCAAGCCACAGCGTGCCGCCGCCCCACAAGACGGCCGGCCAGCGCGGCCTGCCGACTCCGCGTCGTCGGCCCGCCCGCCAGCGGCAGCTCGCCGCCACGCGCCGGCCCCACCCCTCGCCGTCCCGCGCGTCCCGCCGCGCCCGCGCCTTCCCCCGCCGCGCCCCGCCCGCCCCAGCAGCGCTTCGCCCACGCCGCCCGGCCCGCCCCATAGCCGTCGGCCCCACCCCACGATGTTCTGGCGCCGTCCCCGCCCATCCCCACGTCGAGCCGCCGGCCCGCCCCGCTCACGGGCGCAGCCTTGCCGTCCCGCCCGTTCAGCGCCATCTCGCTGCCCATGCAGAAAGGAGGGGAGGACGAGTGGAGGACGGGAGGAGGAGGAGAGAGGGGAAGAGTGGAGGAGGAGGAGTTTCGCCCACGTGCCCACGCTGTTCATCCATGTTGTCCCTACCCGTCGCCGTTCGTCGACGTCGTCCTTCCCGTGCCGTCGTTCCGGCGAGGCATCGCCCGGCCCGACGACCGCCACGTGCCCGCTGCCGTTCATCCACGCGGTCCGCGGCCGTTCGTCCACGCGTCCGTGATCCGTCGACGCGGTTCGTCCATGCGATCCGCGGTCCGTCGATGCGGTCCGCCCTTGCCCCTCGCCCGAGTACAAGGTAAAGACCGCCTGGTTGTCAGCCATCGCGCTGTTTATGTCGTAGACGGCCTTTGTGCCTCTCATTGTGGATATGTGGGCCTTTGTGCCGTAAATGTTTGTGTCAGCCATCGAGCCGGTGGTTTTCCTGCAGGTTTTGGGAACCTCCCCATATAGAGGAGGTTCTACTGAAATTTTGAACTTATACTGTTGTTTTCCTTCTATTGCAGAGCAGCGGCTATTGAAAGGGCTCCGGAGTACCCTGATCGTCTTCGTCGGTGCTGCTAGTCTGCCTGCACCGCCCTGACTCGCCACTGCCCCGACTTGCCACTGCCCCGCTAGCATGACTCCACCGCCACCCTAGGTATAAATATCCTCTCATCCTGTATCGTTGTCGTAGGTCGCGTAAACCAATTAGGTGTCTCCCATCCGAAAGAGATACGGTTGGGGCGTGTATCCGACCGTATCTGTTTCGGATTGTCCACGTTTTTTGGACAGCCCGTGGATGCGTAGATGAGGTTAGTTTCCATGGTTCGCTTTGGCTCGAGACAGACTTTCGGCATCACCTCCCTGTTGTTCTCTGGATACACACTCTCCCTTTCAGGACGTGTATTGGGAGAACAGCAGGGAGGTGCTGCCGAAATTCTGTCTCGGACCAGCGCGAACCATGGAAACTAACCTCTTCTACATATTCGCGGGTGGGATTAGGACCTATCCTCACCTAGTAGAGAGTAGGAACATCACGTAGTTGCAAAGGATGGTCACATTAGTCATTGTTATGTATGTTAAAGGATAGAGGACCTTCAGTGGATGTACACGGGCCGGAGAGGCCCGAGAGATTACGACTTTGAATGGGTGAAAGAGGTAGAAGGATTCTTGAATCAAGCATTTGGTGAGAGTGCTAGAGGACATGAGCTAGTATATTGTCCCTGTAGCAAATGTGACAACATGAAAAGGAGAGACATGGACACTATGGGTAGACATCTTGTGTACAATGGATTTACACTGGGGTACCACCGGTGGATCTTCCATGGTGAAGCCGATCGTATGAGGCACGAGGTAGTGAGACCACGCCTCGAGGCTTTTGATGATGATGCCGGGGTAGTAGACATGCTAGATGACTTTCACCAAGCTCAGTTCGCTGAAGAACGTGAAAAGGAGGAGACGGAGACGGCCGCAAAGGCCTTCTATGCAATGATGGACTCGGCACAGAGACCCCTTCATGACCATACTGATGTTTCTCAGCTGGATGCCATTGGACACATAATAGGGTTGAAGGCCGAGTTAAACCTGAGTCGAGAAGGCTTCGATAAAATGTTGGCCATGTGAGGCACCATGCTACCGGTGGGACACATTATGCCGAAGAACATGTACGAGTCAAAGAAACTCCTTTGTGCACTTAAGATGCCGTATGACAAGATAGATGTTTGTCTAAAGGGGTGCGTCCTATTTAGGAAAGAACACAAGGATGCAAAGTACTGTCCGAGGTGTGAATCCTCCAGGTACCTAGAGATAGACTATGGTGATGAGAAGAGGCAGCTTACGATCCCCGCGAGAGTACTACGGCACCTGCCGTTCCTGTCGAGGCTTCAACGGCTTTTCATGACCGAGGAATCTACGAAACAGATGACATGGCACAAGAAAGGCACACGGTATAGTTCAGATAAGATGGTACATCCATCCGATGCTGAAGCATGGAAGTACTTCGATGACCGGCATCCGGACAAAGCAGCTGAGGCTCGTAATGTATGTGTGGCGTTGGCAACAGATGGGTTTAATCCTTATGGAACATTGTCTGCCCCATACACATGTTGGCTGGTGTTTGTTGTCCCCCTCAATCTGCCCCCTGGCATCGCCTTTCAACGGTAAAATGTATTCTTGACGTTGATAATTCCTGGACACCCAGGGAGTAATATGGGTGTGTACATGGAGCCTGTGATAGATGAATTGATCCATGCTTGGGAGAAAGGGGTATGGACATACGACCGAGCTTTGAAGACAAGCTTCAAAATGCACATCTGGTACC
The DNA here is from genome assembly GCA_015844335.1 of Chrysopogon serrulatus. NCBI lineage: Eukaryota > Viridiplantae > Streptophyta > Magnoliopsida > Poales > Poaceae > Chrysopogon > Chrysopogon serrulatus. Next base: position 100,553 of record JADLZL010002168.1, read on the forward strand.
ACTACTCACTTCATGACTTCCTGGCGTATGAGATATTCTGCGCATGGTGTGTTCACAGGAAGTTCCCATGCCCAATATGCAAGAAAGCTCTAGGGTTCATTTGGTTGAAGAAGGGTGGCAAGTATTCGTCGTTCAACTTACATCGTCAATTCCTTCCTCTTGACCATCCATTCAGAAAAGACACCAAGAACTTTACGAAAGATGTCAAAGTGAGAGACCCTAAACCATGCATGATGACTGGTGCCCAGGTTCGTGCTCAGATAGATGCTCTCGTGCCTAAGGAAGACGGTGGTTTTGTGGGATATGGTGAGCAACATATATGGACTCATAACTCCAGCCTGACGAGGCTCCCCTATTTTGATGACCTCCTATTGCCCCATAACATTGATGTAATGCACACTGAAAAGAATATCACCGAGGCACTTTGGGCAACATTGATGGATACTGACAAGTCTAAGGACAACCCTAAGGCTAGAGTGGACCTAGAGACGTTGTGTGATAGACCGAAACTACAGATGTGACCTCCTCAGTCTGGAGATCATTGGAGAAGGCTAAAGGCTGATTATTGTTTGGCACCCAATCAAAGGAGGGAAGTACTTAAATGGATCAAGAAGTTAATGTACCCTGATGGGCATGCAGCAAATCTGAGTAGGGGAGTGAACTTAGAGACTCTGCGAGTCAACGGGATGAAGAGTCATGACTGCCACTTATGGATTGAGCGGTTACTTCCGTCCATGGTTCGAGGCTTTGTCCCTGAGCATATCTGGCGAGTGCTGACAGAGTTGAGCTATTTCTTCCACCAGCTTTGTGCCAAGGAGATATCTGTGACCGTCATGGAAGACTTGGAAAGAAGCGCACCTGTGTTGGTCTGCGAGCTGGAGAAGATCTTTCCACCCGGCTTCTTCTTGCCGATGCAGCATCTGATTGTGCACCTCCCATACGAGGCACGTATTGGGGGGCCCATGCAGTTCCGCTAGTGCTACCCAATCGAGAGATTACTAAAGATTTGTTGCAATAAATGTACAAATAAAGCCAGAATTGAGGCTTCGATTGCAGAGGCAAGCCATCGGGAGGAGGTTTCAAACTTCACAACAACATACTACAAGCTGAACCTTCCTAGCAACCATAATCCACTCCCTCGTTACAATGCTAGCGAAAATGAATTGACCCTCAGCCTTTTCAAAGGCTAGCTCGGCATCACATGTGGTGCGGCCACTAAGATATTGGATAATGAAGAGTGGCGCAGCATCACATTGTATGTGTTGACCAACCTTACCGAGGTTTCACCGTTCATTGAGTAAGTTCTCAACAAACTTGTCTCAATACGAGATCACGATTATGTATCCAACCTCATTGACTCTCTTTGGTACAGGGAATTTGTTCGTGAAAATTGGCATCAACCAACTGCTCTTACCCCGCAGCAACATGATACCCTTCTTTCACGGGGTGCGGGAGCGGGGAGGCCTGATTTTATTTCTTGGTTCAAATAAAAGGTACTGTCCAACTTATCTCGTACTTAGTTCGATATTCCAATTAGATCATACGTTCTAATAATATAACGAGCTATCATGCTTGAGCTTGCAGGCCTAGACCAGTGCGCCCATGAGTGACGAGTTGAGACAGGTTGCAAACGGCTTTGAGGCTAGGGTGAAGTCATATAACGCGTATGACGCGAACGGATATCGCTTTCACACGGCAAGACACGAGCAGAGTCGGCCCAATCGAAAAACCACCAATAGCGAGATTTTTACGCCCGGCACTGGTGGGCTCGATTATTACGGAAGAATTGAGGAGATCTATGAACTTTCATTTCATGGATCCAAACCTCTTACTCCTGTAATATTCAAGTGCCACTGGTTTGATCTTCAACAAACAAGATGCACCCCTCATCTTGGGCTAGTCGAGATTAGACATGATTCCGTCTATAAAGGAAAAGATGTCTATGTTGTGGCTTAACAGGCCGTGCAGGTGTATCATACGCCATACGTGTGCCAAGACAAAGATCTTCTAAAGGGTTGGTCTATTGTGCACCAGGTATCTCTGCACAGTAAACTACCTGTCCCAAGCAATGAAGATTATAGGTTCAACTCGACCACATATGATGGCGAGTTCTATCAAGCAGATGGGCTACCGGGGTTGTTTGAGATAGTCTTGCCCGATCCGATCGAAATAGAAGTAGACACTGAAACGTATGATGACGTGGACGTTAGAGATGTCGTGCTAGATCCTAGGGACATAGAAATGCTTGAGCGATTCCGTTTAGGCAATGACCAGGTCGACAACATAAATCCTCCCGATATTTGTGATGAGGATTTGGCTAAGCGCATGCATTTGGACAATTTTGACAGTGATGATGAGACCTATGATCCCACTCATGAAGATTATTCCTAATGCATGTAATACTATTTTGTTTAAGTAATTATGTTTTGTGTATACATTTTGATATATTTGTAATATATGTACTAACACATCTTCTTCATTCTTTATAAATTGCAAGTGACTAAACAAAGATGGCGAGCGACCGTTCACTGAGGCAGGTGGCGTCGAGGTACCGAAGACCACACCCTCCCGTTCAAGACGAGGGGTCGTCAGGAGCCGTGGCCGCAAGAGGTGACAGGAGGAGGGGCAGGGGTGGCCACAGGAGGGGGCGGTCTCCTTCCCCTCCTCGTGAGGAGGTGCCAGAGGCCGACGTGGCTGCCACGGCGGCGAACTTGTCCTCATCCTCGTCCTCATCGGACGAGGGGACTCAGACGACGGGCGGCAGTTCTAGTAGCTCGTGTGTCTACCAGCGAGGTCCCGCAAGCCTCCCTTCAGTTCCACATCTTCACAACCGCCCAGTGATTCGTCCTGTGGGAAAAAAGTAAGTAACTATAGACGTTATCACAAGTACTTCATATGATACGTTGAAAATTGAAAGAGGAACTGATAATTTTTCTTAACGACTTGTGCAGGAGCTGGGAAGTTCTATCGGGTGGTCCCGCACGCAACCCCGCTAGCGTCCTGGGTGTTCTGTGCAGGAAATGGTACCCCGGCCTTGTGGATATGGGGGATGGGAGGCGGGAGCCGGCCAGCACGTGGGACAAGTACCAGCTCGCCCCCGACCCAGACTACCGCAACAAGCAGGAGTGGGTATTGGTGGAGTTTTGGGTTAGTCTCTCTCGCAAAACTTTTCTCAATACATCGCATTCATTCTTCAAATATTGTACATTGATACTTTTTGTTTGTCTGCAGACATTTTATAGATGAGCGGAGGGGCTTGAGAACATGGCGGATCGGATGGTTGCCATAGCTTGCAGGAAACACGTCACCGACACGCACTCCGACGTGCGAGCCCAACCAACAGGGACTACTACACGTCAAAACTTCGTCAGTCCCTCGACAAGCAGAATGCAAGAATGGTGATGCTGACCAAGGAACAATACCTTGAGGTACACGAATAACATTAATATTGATTCGTTTTGAGATTAAGTAGGTTAAATCTGATCTTCTTAAATACCCGATGACGTGTAGGTGATTCCCTGGTGGTGCCGCACGTATCCCGAGTGCTGGCAGGCAATCGTGGACAAGTGGTTCGACCCACAGGAGATCGAAAGGCACAACGCTTGCCGGGAGCGCCGGAAAATTAGGCCCGATGCAACTCACCATCAAGGCAACCGCAGCCTCCCCGGATTCAAGCAAGCACTTGTACGTGATTTACCTTATCAATTCTGACGATCAATTCTGCATGATTTGTAATCATCTTGTCTTTTTTTTCTCGCAGGAGGCGACACACCCGGGCCACATGGTCTCGGACTTTGGGGCGTGGGCTATGTCCCACATGGGCAAGGCGTCATCCGGCGTCTCCTTTAACCCGGATGCCGGTCCCGAGGCATACACCGACCCGAGCGTGTACCAGAAAGTCAGGGACTACACGTCGGCGGTAAGGGAGGTGCATGGAGCAGATTACGATGTGACCAGTGAGCCCATTGGTACAGACGTCGTCGTGAGGCTTAGACAAGGCAAGAAGCATGGACGGCTCTGGATTGCAGACGGCGGCATCGACTTGAGCACAGTTCCTTCACTTGCCTCTGCCTGGGCACGTAGCACGAGCTCAAAGCTACCCATACGCCAGCGGCCTACTCCCACACTGTCGCGGGTCAAAGTACTAGAGGTAATTCCTTTCTTACTCGTACATTGATCTTTACACAACTAAATCAGATGTGTAGCCACTGAAACATTAGAGTGAAATATTGCAGGCCCAGCTGGAGGAAACTAAGAGGCAAATTGAAGAGAAGACCGCGGCACTGACCGCGCAACTGCAGGCCCAGCAGGCCCAGTTGACGGAGATGATGGCTCTCATGCAGAGTCATTTAGGGCCAGGAGTGGCTCTACAACTGCAGGCGGCTCCTCACTTCACTCCTGTAAATTCCACAACTGTATACCTAGATTACCTATCCAAGTCGTTTGTCTGACACAATCTCCTCTCCTTTCTGCAGTCTCAGTCGGCGGGATCGAATAATCCCGTTAATGCATCACCGAATGCTGCCGCCACTCCTTCACCATAGTCTGGGTGGCACGGGGGGCCTTCACCATGCCAGTGAGGTTGTCTTGTTGAATTTGGACTCGAATAATAAACCTGTTGGTGTTGAACTTGTCATATTGAACTTGGACTTGTATATTTGAACTTCTTGTTGTTGAACTAGTTGTTGTTGAACTTGTGATGGAGTTGGGAGGACGAATGCATGATGAACTGTAATAATATGAATTGTGTTTGTGATATTATGGCTTGTTTATGATATATAATTGTCGTTGTGATATTTGTGATGTTTCATATATGTATATCTATTAATATCTGTGATGGAATGCAAAAAACAAAAAAATTAAAAAATTTGGGCTCTTTGCGAGTGCCATGGCCTAGGCACTCGGCAAAGCTGGGAAATGCAATTTCAGATTTCCCAGCTTTGCCGAGTGCCTAGACCATGGCACTCGGCAAAGAAAATATAAAAAAAATTCTTTCCCGAGGGTAGCCTTCGGCAAAGAAATATTTTAAAAAGAAAAAAGCCTTTGTCAAGTCTTTGGGATGCGGGGCACTCGGCAAAGAAAATTAAAAAAAAAAAAAAATTCTTTTTCCGGGGTGGCCCTCGGCAAAGATTTTTTTCAAAAAAAAAAAACCTTTGCCGAGTGCCGGAATATTTTGGCACTTTCGGCAAAGCCACCGTGAGCAGCCATACGCTGTTAACGGCAACTTTTCTTTGCCGAGGGGCCTTTTGGGCACTCGGCAAAGCCTTTGCCGAGTGCCGACAAAAGCCCTCGGCAAAGGCCCTGTACCATGAAAAGATTTTTCGAAGGGCCTTTGCCGAGGGCTACCCTCGGCAAAGCCTTTGCCGAGGGTTTTTCGGCCTTTGCCGAAAGTGCCTTTGGCCCTCGGCAAAGCCCCAGAATCCAATAGTGGATAGTTGATATACATCAGCCATCCAAATTGCGCAGCAAAAATACGTATGACAACGCAGATTTTAGGAACGAGAGAAATTGAGTTTACTTGCCAAGATTCTTGTAATCTAGCTGATACACAGGATTTGGTTGTGGCGGCTTCACGGTAAGGTGGCCAAGGTTATCTTTTCTCAGGGGTGGCGTTTTAGTCCGCGGATTGATAGTCGCTAGAGTGTGTTTGGCTCCCTCTTTTATTTGGCTGTGTGCTTTTTGTCAATCAAAGGCCGAAAGAATTATTTCCAAGACTTCGTATCAGCTCGACATATGAAAATTTAACAAAATCTTCCATTATGAAAAAAATGTTAAGATGATAGGCGGTTGTGTGAGTGTAAACTCTTTTCTGATATCATTCCTTCCCCGCATTTGCTTAGATTAGAAACGTCTCTATATATCCTTACACTTTTATTTACGGATCTCACTTTTATTTACGGACCCTCTTTATTATTTTATCGTGTATTCGGAGTTGTGAGTTTGTGACTTGGCCTTTTACTAGATTCCTCCAGTAATCTGATTTTTTTAGACAACTAGCTTAAACACCTTTACCAGCTTATTTGTTAGCACCAGTCACTGATGCACTCATATACTTTCTATGTGAATGATAATCTGACGGGGCGGGTCAAGCATGCTTCTGATCAGAATGTTTCTGTTAAATGAGAATTGCGGGTTACATTGTTTTCTTTTTCATCTTCATCAAGCATGGAACAGAAGGAGAGATAGGGCGCCTATATGCTGGCTTTAATCATCTTAGTGCTTGACTGACTTGTATAGTGCTTGACTGACTTGTACGCTTTAGTGCTATTCCGCAAAGTTATAGTACCTTGAGAATATGCTTTTTTGCAATCTGTACACGCACGCCTCTGCGTCCTCGTTTTTGTTGAGATTTTAGTCCATTTTCCCTCTCAATCGTATGAGATCGTCATTTACTCCCTCCATTCAAAAAAGATGTAATTCTATAACAATGTCAAGTTAAAAAGTATATCAAGTCTGACTAAATTTATATAAAAAAATACTAATAGTTGTCATATTCATCATTAAATAACTTACGTCATAGATATTAATATTTTAATCTATATCAAATTTTAGGCCTGCACTTTAACCGATAATGCGTCTAGAATTGTATTCTTTTTGAGACATCGAGCTGAGGTAGTAATTTCTAACCGGGCTGTTACTGTGTCAAACATGCCCTTATTAAGAGAAGGTACTAGGTAGGTGCGTTGTTGCATTGCGTCACCTCTATCTCTTTCTCCCTCTCTATATCTGCTGAAGGCTGAAGCCTGAAGGTACAACCTCTCTCTAAATGCTGAAGACTGAAGCCTGAAGGTACATATCTAGCTTGAACACTTCAGAGAGTGCAACTACTAGCAAGTTAGTCATAGGCAGCTAGAATAGTCGAGAGACACTGGCAGAAAAAACAACCTGTTGTCACAAATAAACGCTGGATCTCGTACAATTCACTCGATCGTGGACAAATGGAGGATCTTCAACGAGGTGCCAACAGAATTCCTTGTTTTAAAAGTTTTGTCTTCTATATATAAATCTCTGCGTGTGTGTGTTTGACAGTCACATTCGCTGAACACTTACTATTTGATGATGAAGGTCAATCTAGCGGCGGTTCCCATGTTTCTGTCGAGATTGTCACTCCCTGGGCTCAAGAGTTGAGAGAGCGGCTTGAGCAAGTGACATCTAGACTCGGTGGTGGATCTTGTACACCATGCCCCATCACCATCGGCATGGTAGAACACCTGACCCGCAATGTGGACCCTCAAGAGTACGACCCCCATCACGTCTCCATTGGACCTTACCACCGGATAAAGCACCCACGCCTCGCGAGGGACGAGGAGAAGATCCTATGCCTCCATGCTGTCCGATCGGCGGCGAGGCAAGACGGTGTAACCGAGGAGATGCTCCTACAAGAGATGTGGCCCTTGTGATCGCGCGAGAAGCTGCTACGCCGACCCGATTAAGATGGAAGCCAAGGAATTCGTGCACATGCTGCTGCTCGACAAGTACCTCAAATACTCATCGTAAGACCCTACTGCCTGGTTGACCCAAGATACATGCTAGAATCTCTCTCCCACAGTATAAACCATAGCAGTGGCACCAAGTGCCTAGTCCACACACAACCATGTCTCCACTATGCATCACATCACTAGATATATCATGCATAGTAGTAGAAGTAAATGGCAAGTGTATGTAAAGCGAGTGTCAGGATCATCTCCCTCTTTTAAATGAGTACCTAACCCAATAGTCTTCCATTGACTATTAAGTTAGATAGTTCACTTAATTGGTCATCCTGGTACACCGCCCATAAGATGTACTATGTCTGACCTTCATCCAGGATCATGCAAGGGAAAGGAATACATCACACATCACAACTAGATCATATTGTAATACCAAGAACTTGGTTTGCAAACCATGGTTGTTCCACACTTAGTTCATAAAACATGAAGTTTAGTCAAGCAATTATATCATCAGTGTACACTAGTGGAAGTCTTTAACAACATAGTTTTAAAGATAGCAAATGCATGGATGTGCCACGTCCACACATCTACGAGACATTGGTTTCTTCATGACTCTTGGTCCTTGGAGGACTCGGGCAAGTAAAAGAAACCATAGGCCGGTGTAACACTATCTGTAAAACTCAAATAATCACAGGGTGAGCAGTGGCGGAGCCAGCTTTTGCTCAAGACTAGGGCCTCTAAGAAGCTACAGAAATTGTACAATAGACACAAAGAGAAAATCCATCATCCTCCTCCTACCTACCCGCTGGTTTCTAAATAAATCCATCGTCCACTCATCGATATTTCTAATTTCATATCAATTCAATCCAAACTAATTTAGCATTAAACCAGTCCAAATATTCAATTGAAATAACCAAACGAAATTTACTATAGACAAACAGAAAGGGAACAGGGGCAGCCAAGCAGGGGAAGAGAAGTTGGCTCACGGCACGGGGAAACAGGCAGCCGGCCGCCGGGCACGGCTGGACAGGGACAGACGACGGGGCTGGGCGCTGGGGCCGCTGGAGCTGGACCTGGAGGCCGAAGCTCTAGGGCACGCGGCACGGGCAGCCGATGGCGGCGCGGCGCTCTGCAGGGCAAGATGGCGGATCTCCGGCGACCGAGCTCGAGATGAGCGGCATCGCGGCGGTCCCTAGGCCCTAGCTGCTCCCCTCCTCGGCAAGCCTGCTACGCTGCTCGCGAACGTCGAGTCGAGCCGTCCAGTGGCCGGGCGCGCACTCGTGTGCGAGAACGGACGAAGAAGATGGACAGGCGCAGGGCACACAGCCGGACAGCCCCTGCTCACAGGCCTCAGTGCCCTATTTCTCCTCTTGGGCTTTCGATTTGGGCTGAAAAATTACATGGGGTATGTGAAGTTAGTGGGCCGACGACTAGGGCCTGTGCCCTACAGTCCTGGGCCACAAATCCGCCACTGAGGGTGAGTACTCAATGATTGAGGCAGTGATTATCAGATCTTGTGTAGCCCATATTGATTTTCCAATAGGATAAGACCACCCTACTCCTATAAAATAGGAGTACATGGCTGATTGAGGTACTACAACATCAATCTATTAATACGAAATTTATTTTTTTACCCTCTCTTCCCCATATACAATGTCTTCTCATTCTTCGTTGCTGCCGCATGGCTGGTGGATAAACGACGATGAAGCTCTAGAGTGGTTAGACAAGCTAGGGAAGCCCAGAGCTATTGCACGCCACAACAGAGTCCCTCTTGGCATGTGGGGTTTTGGGTTTCAAGAGACCTCGTCAATGTGTCTTATGTATCGCCTGTTGGAATTGATCTCCTCCAGCTCGACCCAACGGCCGATCTGGGCCCTTGACTCACACCCTGATCGGGGGTGTCCAGCCCAATAGGGTTGCTGGGCCCCGTCGCACAGTGCTATATAAGAGGAGGTGGAGGCCACTGGCTAGGGTTACGACATTTACTGTAGCCGCCAGTGCCACACCGTCCTACCCCAACCTGATCTCGTGGGGCGCACTGCCAGCGACGGGAAGTCCACCGCTGCCACTGCAGGGAGCGCCGTCACCAGTGTTCCTCGTCGCCAGCGCCTACATCACCACCACGGAGCCGCCATGGACAGCTCAAGGAGTGCTGTTCTACCCTGCTGATCTACTACTAGTGGTCCTGTAAGTCTATCAATGGTATCAAGAGCCTGTCTAGTATGTAGATCTGGCATAGAGAAGAACATTTCGTTCAAATGTCGATCCGATTTGGATCTGAAACCCTAGAGAGGGATAGAACTCGAGGGCCGGCGGGGCCCAACTGCTGGCCACCACCGCCGTCGCGCGGGATAGCAAGGTCACGCCGCCGGGGCAGGAACAGAAACAGGAAAGGGATTCGATTTTGGATCAAACATGGAACCCTAACCCTCAACATGAACTTGGACGTTCAGGAAGGGACTTACCTATGTCCTCAACGTCATCACCGCCGTTGAGCGGAAAGACTGCACGGCCGGGCCTCCTGACGCTGAAGCGAGGGGGCGGGCCGCGGACTCGGCGTCTGCGCCACACACACTGGGCACCACCCCGCGGCACCTCGGACGGGCGCGCCGGCGAGGCCATGCGGCGGCGCCATCTTCTCCTTCCCCGGCCGGCGGTGGATGGTCACCGGGACGGGACGCCCGGCCGCCGGAGCACGCTTGCGCATGGTGCGAGGAGAGAAGGGGAGGAAGAGAAAAGAGCAGGAGGGCGGTCACTACGGTGGCGTCCTCGGCTGGCCGTGACCGTGGGCGGCCGCCGCCATGGGCCCGTGTTGTTGCGCCGCTTCTTGTTGCCGGTAGAGGAGGGGAAAGGAAGTGAGAGGGTGCCGGCGGAGGAGGAAATCCGGCGGTGCCACTCCTTCGCCGACGCCGCCGGCGTGGGCCGTGTTGTGGACGGCCACCGCCGCCCACGAACAGCCACGGGCTGGCCGCCGTCGGCGCAAGACATGGAAGCGGGAAGTGGAAATGGAACCTAGGGTTCCAGAGGCAGCGAGCCGCCCGGCCGGTTTTTGATGCCCGAAAAAAGAAAAGGATCGCCGTCAGATTGCCTCGAACGCCAGGCCGGTGCGTGCAGTTGGCCGAGCCGGAATCCCGCCCAGGACCAGGTTGCGGCCCGGGCGGGGGTAGGACAGCTGGCGCCGCGCCAATGAGGGCCACGGCAGGCCGTCATGGGCGCTGGGCCGCCGTCGCTGCGCCAGCATGAAGGCCATGATTATAGGCCGCGCCCAAGCTGGGCGCGGGGGAGCGGCAGCTCTGGCCTGCTGGGCGGGCCGGGCGGCAGATCCGCCTGCTGGGCGGGCAGCGTTGGGCTGCTAGCACAGCGGCAGCAGGTAAGGCCTCAGGCCGAATTGTTGAACACAGTTACAAATTATTGATTGTTTATCCTTTTCAGAAGCTGATTTTAATGATTTATATTGAGTTTAAATCTGGTATTATTTTGCACCAACGTGTAAAATTTACTAGAGAGTCTTTTAGTACAGTGAAATGCTTCTGAAAGTGGACAAATTATATTAGACTTGCTTCCGCTGTGAAAGTTAATGTTATTGTCTTTAATTAAATTCGATCCAATGATAGAATTTAATTGAAGAGCAATTATTTGATTCAGAAAAGAATATGATTATCTTTATCCTCAGTTTAAATTGGAACCAATGGGAAAATTTAAATTGGAGGATTAGCCATATATGTTAACGTTTAAGTTGAATTATGATATTGTTATTTTCTGACCAACGTTGATGATAACAATATTGTAAGTCTGAAATTTGAATCTCTGATAAATTTTGAATCAATGTGGTCAATTATTCAGAGATTAGATAAGAATCAAGAAATGTTCCTGAGAAAGTTAAAAGTGTACCACCTAAATGACATTGATTAACATGTTTTAAATTTTGCATACGTTAATTCTATTTCTGCCCAACAGTGATATAGAATCAATGTAAAAGAATGATGTTTAATTCTGTTTCTGCCCAATGGTGATATAGAATTAATAAAAGGATTAATCTTTTATTCTATTTTGCCCAAGGGTGATATAGAATAGAAAGAAAGTTTTATAAAAGATGAATGTGCATGGTTTTGACAGACCAACGTCAGGTTATTTTCATGCTCCTAATTGTTGATTGTTGTTTGATATTTTCAGACAAAGATGATTGTGCTTTCAATTTTGAAGGCAGAAAAGTGAAAAGCTAAGTACTTGTGACTCAGAAATTGAATGGTGCAAGTTCTGCATAAAAGAAGGTCATTCTATAAGGGACATCGTTCTTCTTATAGGATGACTTAAAATGAAAAGAACTCAGGGACATGGTTCCAAAGAAAGGAGATAGAGGAATAAAAGTTTAGTTTAACTTTTATGTACTCTTTATTTTCAGTGTTAGTCATCATGACAAGAGTTGTAATAAGGTTGATGCATGTTTAATTTGACCAACGTTGGAATAAGCATGTATGCTACAGTGTATTCAGATTTATCTCTAAATTGAGAATTGGTGATGTAATCACTTCCTATGTTCAAATAGCCAAATTTTGACATTTGTGTCCCTTATAGCGAATTGTCCCGCACGACAGAAAAAAGTAATGGCATAGTAATTATCCTGCATGGCAAGAAAAGGTTGTGATGACTATGTGCTATGAATCAAAAGATTAGAATGACATGCAAGTGTGACTTGCAAAAGAATTGATTATCAAGGACTCTATTGAGTTATTAAAGTGGAATGAGGAAATGTACTCCCATACGAATCAACTGAACCATGTTTGTGTGACATACTCATGTAAATGATGTAAAGATAAAAGTCTTCTCGTTCATAGAATTTTAAAAGGTTTTCAAAATTGTGGCAAAGAAAGTTCATGCCACATTTCGAGGGGGAGGATAGTGAGAAAATTGATTGAAAGAGACAAAATAAAAGATTCTTCCCCAGTCCCTAATGTATATTTTGCATTGAGGGTAAAAGTGATCTATCTTTAAATTTGAATGTGATCGTTGGGGGAGTACAACGGTCATTATAACGATACCCCTAATGAAAGAATGTACAAAGATGGCACTTCAAGTGCCATTTGAGTTTTCAACTGATTAAATGTATTAACATGGTGTTTCAAGTGCCCTACACAAAGTTCAAAAGTTTAAACCCAAATAAAAAGTTTGAAGATTCACTACCTTTATTAAAGATGGTGAAATCTGGGGGAGCATGGTATGTATAGACCTAAGTCTTGAGGAGAAGTGGGACTAGTGTCCGCTTTAGTGATTCAAGATTGATAAATTGTTCAATGCAATGTCAATGTTATATGATCTATACAACACCTGTTGTTGGCTCTACAAAGATGAAGAATAAGAAAACAAGAATCTCGTTACACATGACCCTATAGTGTTAGTTGCCTTTTGGCAACAAATGAGCAACAACAGCACCATAAGAATGAAGTGCCAATAGCTAAGATCTAAAAGGTCTCAAAGAATATGAAAATTAGTCATTATTGATGACTATGAAGTCTGTGTTAAAAAAATGCTCACTCATCCAAAGAGCAAAGGGCTATGGTAGATGAGGTGAAAGAGGTGAGTACCAACGGTGTTTGGGACTTAGAAGAAATTCCTAATGGAGCCAAAGCAGTAGGCTGTAATGGGTCTACAAGATTGAAGTGTGACTCCAAAGGGAACATAAAAGGATTCAAACCGCCATTTGTGGTGAAATGATTCACGCTGTTGACACAAAAGTGTGGTCACCAAACTTTAGTGTTGACACATGCAAAGAGGATGAAAAGATTACCATGAAAGTTAATGACACGTTACAATGGATCTTAAGGTGGCATCCCTAAATAGGGATTCATGTGCTTACATGGCACAATCCAAAAGATTTTGTCATCAAAGGAAAAGCACATAAGAGATGTCACCTGAAGAAATCTTTTTAATGGTTAGAGCAAGGCTCTAGACAAGTGAGATTAAAGGTTGATAGAATCAATAACAGAGTTTTGGGTTTAAATAGAATGAGAAGGACAATAGCATTTGTGCATAGTCTAAGAGTGGGAAACTTGTTTTCCTAACCCTATATGTGGATGACATCTTACTTACTAGTAGTGATGTCAGTCTACTGTAGGAGAAGAAGTTCTTGTCCTCTCATAAAGAACAATTTCGGTAAAGCGTTATTCTTTATAGAAATTGGAACTTACCGAGATAGAAGAAAGGGGATATTATTTGCAAATGCATACTTAGAAAAGGCCATGTAAAGATGAAGTATGCATGAGTGTGAACATACGCCTGCTCCTATGGTCAAAGGGTAAAAATGTTGGGAACTTTAGTGTTCCAAGAATCAATGTGAGATTGTTTAGATGGACGTCCTATGCGCTTCAGCTGTTGGAAGCTTAATGAATGTGCGAGAAAGCCATTACCCTAAAAGAGTTTATGTATCCGGGTTGTTTTGGCACAAGTCCAGTCCAGATATAGATCACTGGAATGGAGTTAAAAATGTTTTGTAATTTTTCAAAGTGTTTAAGTCTCATACCAAGTAAGAAATAACATGTACTCTCAAAAGGTTGTGGGTACAAATGTGAAGTTTTGGCGAGATGTGTAGTGAAACCCACATTAGTAGCTAACACTCGCAATCGGAGTTTTATTGTGGAAAAGCTCCAAATAAACATTTGTAGTGTAATCAAGAATGGATACTCAAAGAATAGTTTGGTATGAAACTTAAAGGACAGGCGAAATGGTTAAAAGAAATTATACCGGAGTTGATAACGGTAGACGACAGCTATTACCGTTTGAGTAGTTCACTCCTCAGACAACGTGTCAAGTGTGCTGCCAAACACATTGACAATAAAGTTATACGTTGTGAAGGAGAGTCTAGAATCATACTTAATGAGTTGAGAATCATACTTAATGTGTTGAGCATGTGTTTAGGGATCCATTTTACCAAAGGCTTACCACCCAGTGTGTTCGGAGAACACACAGTCGACATGGGTTCAAGGGAAAGCCTATGATTTCTGGACAATAATGGGCCCAAAGTTAAAGTATTATTTCAAAATAGAGATGTGTATTGTGGCTGTTAAATCTATCGGCGATTGACCGTGACGATGAGGCATGCTCTATATACTGATCTGTGATGGAAGGGTAAAAGAAATGAGTTTAAGAGTGTGAGTCTAAAGTTAAAGTAAAAGATGAGATCAAGAGGGAGAATGTTGGAATTGATCTCCTCCAACCCGGCCCAACAGCCGAGCTGGGCCCTTGACTCACACCCTGATCAGGGGTGTCCAGCCCAATAGGGTTGGTGGGCCCCGTCGCACAGTGCTATATAAGAGGAGGTGGAGGCCACTCGCTAGGGTTACGACGTTTACAGTAGCCGCCAGTGCCACACCGTCCTACCCCAACCCGATCTCGTGGGGCGCACTGCCAGCGACGGGAAGTCCACCGGCGCCACTGCTGGGAGAGCCGTCACCAACGTTCCTCGTCGCCAGCGCCTGCATCACCACCACGGAGCCGCCATGGACGGCTCAAGGAGTGCTGTTCTACCCTGCCGATCTACTACTAGTGGTCCTGTAAGTCTATCATCGCGCTCCCAACGAGACTCTTCCAGCGACATGTCTTATGTATCGCGCTCCGAATGTGTTCCTCCGATGACGTGTCTTATGTATCGCTCTCATCACTAGAGGCACCAGGTTCCGAGTGCAAACATACTACAGGCGTCAGCGGACCTAAAGTTGGCTAGACCCTATACTGAGCGATCTAGCTCCTTACCAGTGTGCTAATCGCAATTCGCGTCAACAGTTTGATTTACCTTGAATCCTAGAATTAAAACATGGACCGCGGGCACAGCAAAAAGCCTTAACGTGTGGGTGAATATAGAGGCAAAGGCAGGTTTGTGGTTGGGTGTCCACCATTTGATGGTTAGTGGGCAGTGGAATCGCCTTTCGTTCCTGAGATCATTTCTTTGGAGGACCACTTTCTTCTTTGTAGCAGCCAATCAGCAGGATGGACGTTGAAGATGTAAAGCAAGAGGACATATGTTTTTGTTGATTTATTAACAGAGTTTTAATGGTATGCATTATATATATCTCGTTTGAAGTGCGTGGTGGTCCCTCCAATAGGTGATATACATCGGCCATCCAAATTGCGCAGCAAAAATACGTATGACGACGCAGATTTTTGGAACGAGAGAAATTGAGTTCACTTGCCAAGATTCTTGTAGTCTAGCTGATACACAGGATTTGGTTATGGCAGCTTCACGGTAAGGTGGCCAAGGTTATCTTTTGTCAGGGGTGGCATTTTAGTCTGCGGATTAATAGTCGCTAGAGTGTGTTTTGCTCCCTCTTTTATTTGGCTGTGTGCTTCTTGTCAATCAAAGGCTGGAAGAATTATTTCCAAGACTTTGTATCAGCTCGATGTATGAAAATTTAATAAAATATTCCTTTATGAAAAAAAAAGTTAAGGTGATAGGCGGTTATGTGAGTGTAAACTCTTTTCTGATATCATTCCTTCCCCGCATTTGCTTAGATTAGAAACGTCTCTATATATCCTTACACTTTTATTTACGGATCCTCTTTATAATTTTATCGTGTATTCGGAGTTGTGAGTTTGTGACTTGGCCTTTTAGTAGATTCCTCCAGTAATCTGATTTTTTTAGACAACTAGCTTAAACACCTTTATCAGCTTATTTGTTAGCACCAGTCACTGATGCACTCATATTCTTTCTTCGTGAATGATAATCTGACGGGCCGGGTCAAGCATGCTTCTGACCAGAATAATGAGAATTGTGGGTTACATTGTTTCCTTTTTCATCTTCATCAAGGATGGAACACAAGGAGAGATAGGGCGGCTATATGCTGGCTTTATTCATCTTAGTGCTTGACTGACTTGTATAGTGCTTGACTGACTTGTACGCTTTAGTGCTATTCCGCAAAGTTATAGTACCTTGAGAATATGCTTTTTTGTAGTCTGTACACGCACGCCTCTGCGTCCTCGTCTTTGTCGAGATTTTAGTCCATTTTCCCTCTGAATCATATGAGATCGTCGTTTACTCCCTCCATTCAAAAAAGATGTAATTCTATAACAATGTCAAGTTAAAGTATATCAAGTCTGACTAAATTTATATTAAAAATACTAATAGTTGTCATATTCATCATTAAATAACTTACGTCATAGATATTAATATTTTAATCTATATCAAATTTTAGGCCTGCACTTTAACCGATAATGCATCTAGAATTGTATTCTTTTTGAGACATCGAGCTGAGGGTAGTAATTTCTAACCGGGCTGTTACTGTGTCAAACATGCCCTTATTAAGAGAAGGTACTAGGTAGGTGCGTTGTTGCATTGCGTCACCTCTATCTCTTTCTCCCTCTCTCTATATATGCTGAAGGCTGAAGCCTGAAGGTAATGCTGAAGACTGAAGCCTGAAGGTACATATCTAGCTTGAACACTTCAGAGAGTACAACTACTAGCTAGTTAGTCATAGGCAGCTAGCATAGTCGAGAGACACTGGCAGAAAAATCAACCTGTTGTCACAAATAAACGCTGGATCTCGTACAATTCACTCGATCGTGGACAAATGGAGGATCTTCAACGAGGTGCCAACAGAATTCCTTGTTTTAAAAGTTTTGTCTTCTATATATAAATCTCTGTGTGTGTGTGTTTGACAATCACATTCGCTGAACACTTACTATTTGATGATGAAGGTCAATCTAGCGGCGGTTCCCATGTTTCTGTCGAGATTGTCACTCCCTGGGCTCAAGAGTTGAGAGAGCGGCTTGAGCAAGTGACATCTAGACTCGGTGGTGGATCTTGTACACCATGCCCCATCACCATCGGCATGGTAGAACACCTGACCCGCAATGTGGACCCTCAAGAGTACGACCCCCATCACGTCTCCATTGGACCTTACCACCGGATAAAGCACCCACGCCTCGCGAGGGACGAGGAGAAGCTCCTATGCCTCCATGCTGTCCGATCGGCGGCGAGACACAACGGTGTGACGGAGGAGGTGCTCCTACAAGAGATGTGGCTCTTGGAGGATCGCGCGAGAAGCTGCTACGCCGACCCGATTAAGATGGAAGCCAAGGAGTTCGTGCACATGCTGCTGCTCGACGCCTGCTACGTCCTCGCCCGGTTCACTGACATCATCAGCGATGAAGCGGCGACGACCGTTGCCGTTGCTAATGGGCAAGTGGCGAATGGGGAGTGCCACACAAGCAGCACGGCCTTGGCGTCGGCGCCAGCCCCGGCGCTGGCAGCTGGGGGCGACGACAGTCTGCATGACGTCAAGGTGGTGCGCGATGTCTTGTACCTCGCAGAGAATCAGATACCATTCTTCGTTGTTGCCAAGGTCCACCAGCTCATCACTGGGCGTAGCGGCACTTGTGCAGCAGGCGCCTTCTTGGGTTATGTTGGCGACCTCCTCAAAACGCAGCAGTACTCCATGGCGACGCCCAAGGTAACCGCTCTGTCTGATGTGAGCAATCTTCTGCACCTGCTGCATATGCACTTGAAGCCCACAGGTGACGGACCCAGAACCATCGGCGGCGGCGGCGGCGAAAGGGTGGGTCGTTGGCGTTCGGCCACCGACTACCACTACGCAGGAGTGAGGTTCAAGAGCCGGGCTGTCGGAGCCGACGCAGCCCAATGCATCCTGGACGTGAAGCTGAACGGCAGCGGCGGGACACTGCTTGTTCCGCGCCTGACGCTCGACGCCCGGACGCTGGGGCTCCTGCGCAACCTCATGGAGATGGAGCAGCGTAACCCGGCCAAGGGTAGCTACCTGACGGCGTACTGCGTCTTCATGTGGCAGGTGGCATGCACGGCAAGCGACGTCGAGTTCCTGTGGACGAGAGGGATCATCGTACACAGTCTAGGAAACCATGCCGAGGTCGCTGACTATTTCACAAACCTCTGCAAGGGGATCGTCTTTGAGCTAGACGACCCCAGCAGAAACTACCTGTTGGCAACTTGCGAGGCGCTGGAGAAGCGCTCCAGGAGCCACCCGCGGCGATGGATGGCGTGGCTGCGCCGGAAGTACTTCAGAAATCCATGGCTTACCACTGGGCTCGCCGTGGCAGCCGTCGTGCTGTTCTGTACCGTGGTGCAAGCAGCATATTCCTTTTTGAGTTACAAACAAGCAGCGAACCAAAAACCCTAGTTAAATCCGATGTTGAAGTACGGAGAGTCGATCTACTGTAGTGTCTGGTCGTTGTTAATGTCTTTTTTAAATAAGATCTGGAATTTATTTTCCAGCATGTATCCTTGTGTTGTAAGTGAGGTGTGGAGTGTTTGTATCTTGTAATTATGTGTGGTGTTAACAACTAAAAGGCTCTGGATCAGGTGGAAACCAGCCTCCTGTGCAAACTTTAGAAACTATCGATCTAGACCACAGGCTGCAAATCCAATGGCTATAGATCGAGATGGGGCTTTTTTACACTTAAACGCCCGCCCCAGCACTGCTTATCATATTGTTTTGCAAATCATCCCTCCTCTCATCAAGCAAACAGGTACGTATTATCGCTCGGGCGAGATCCCGCCCACCGCGTGCCCGCGACTTCGCCCGGCGGGCCGCCCTCCGCCTCGCCGCTGTTCGCCGTCGCCGTTCCCTGCGCGCCTGGCTGCGGTGTCTCCAACTCCGGCGTCGTCAACGGCATGATCCTCAGCAGAAGCGGCCTGATCCATGGTGGCGGCCTCGACGGAGACGGCATCAACGGCGACGACGGCATCAACGGCAACGTCACGCACGCCGGACTCCATGGCAGCGGCGGTGTAGACTCACGACACAAGTGTTGACGAGTCTCCTCCGTCTATAGACTCACATATGAGATGAGCATCAGACTCACGTATGACATGAACAAGCTAACAACTCCATGCTGGACTCATGTAGGAACAGGAGGATACTCACGTAGTCACGTACGAACTGATTCAGATTAGTTATCTAGGCGTCATCCTCGTCCTTCCTGTCTCGCCGAACAGATTGGCCGCCGCCGGCCGGAAAACGATGCCAAACTATCGACACAGACCTGTTTGAGGAGGGGTGATTTGCAAAACGACATGATTAGCAATGCTGAGGGGCGGGCGTTTAAGTGTAAAAAAGCCCCACCTCGATCTATAGCCATCGGATTTGCAGCCTGTGGTCTAGATCGATAGTTTCCAAACTTTGCACAGGAGGCTGGTTTTCACCTGATCCAGAGCCCAACTAAAATTGGCCAAAGTGCATATATGAAACGAAAAACATAATCAACTCTACCATCATGTTCCTATCGTCGAGACGATCGAAAAGCATATATGGATCGTCCCATATGAAGTCCAGACGAATAAAACAAGTTTTGTCCAGACGAATAAAACAAGTTTTCAAGGGAGGGGGAGCTGACCTAGCAAAAACCAACTGGCCAGGCCCTACTATTCAAATTCTCCAAATTGAAGAATGGATTGTACCATTGCATTACTTTCGTCGAGGTGAGCGAAAAATACATATGGATCCCCACATTTGGTGTCCATAAATTAATTATGATTTTTGAAAGTTTTTTTTTTTTACCCTAGACACACAAAAACCGGCTAGGCTAGATTCTCAGTCAGTATTGACTTTTACTCGATGTAAACTCATCTAATGTCGTGGAAAACTTGTGGGTGTCATTTGGAAAAGGTTTCCTACTCGAATAAGGCCACTCCCATCTATATATATTAGAGGATCATAGCCGATTGAAGTATATTTTAGATTCCATTTATTGTGGTAGCCTAAGGAGCCAAATATTAGTGTGAAAAAGAAATGGACGATGAAGAACTAATGGAGATCATTAATTGGGGACCTATGCAAGTTTAACGTCAACCAAATACTAGGGTTTTTGTGTAATAATAACGGTGATTTCGATGACCCGGCGTCTATGCTAGGACGTCAAAATGATTGTAGACATATCTTTGAGAGTGGAAAGGTTTAATATTAGGTCATTAATGTAACATTATAAGAGCATCTTCAAGAGTTTTCTAAATTTTTCTCCTAAAAACTCCATGTTTTCTAACTCCTAAAATGTTATTGGGAGGGAAAAAAAGACCATCTCCAATAATACCTAATATTTTATTTCTAAAAATTAAAATTTAGCCCCACTTGGCTTTTTTCGATCTTTTTTTTCACGCAAGAGGCTTCATGCTCTCGCGTACGTGCGTCGCCGCCGCCTCTTCCTTCGCTTCAGCAGCATGAGGCAGCCAGCAGCAGAGTACAGTCTGCATGCGGCGGCCAGCAGATCAGGCAGCAGGAACCGGCAAGCAGGCGGAGCAACAGAGCACATTCAGACACGCAGGCAGCAGGAACCGACAAGTAGTACTTCATCTGAAAAAAACTGCAGGCAGCGATGGTTCTTCTGTCCCGCCACGAACGAACTTGCGATCGACGAGCGCGCCAAGGAGCGACTGGCGGCGAAACTGCGCACGCGAAGGAGCTGTCGCGGCAAAACCACGCAAGCGAACTTGTATCCGCGCGACGTCTTCTACGCGCAAAGTTACGCGCGAGGGGGGTCAATTTTCCAAGTGCCTAAATATTAGAAATACAATCCATCAACTTATTTATAGACATCTGCCTCTGAAAAAATACATTTGTAGAGTCTGAAAAAATACATTTGTAGAGGCCGCTCTAATTCCCAACCACCTCTACAAATATCAATTTTAGAGACGGCTGGTCTACAAGATTTGTGGAGACGGAAACGGAGAGACCGTCTTTACAGAGGTATCCCATCTGACTCTATGAATCAGTTCTATAGTAATTTCCGGTGCCTTGGCCTCAAGACACACAACTGTACCGTGCGCCTCTTTTTCTCTCCACTGGACTGTCCGAGGCATCTCCTTTGGTCTCAACACACACTGAGTCACTGCTGCAAGTTTGTCTGGTGAGTTTGTTTTTCCTTGAAGCGGACTGTTTGTGTTTCACTGTCACTTGGGTTGCTTCCGTGATTTTTTGAGGTGCTTCAGGTTGAATTTGGGTATAGGGCAAGTTCTTTCTCGAGAAGAGAAATTTTTATTAGCTCTTACTCAACCTCCTTTTGTCATAGTTTCGATCCTTCATGGATACTTAAATCGGTAGTGATAGACGAGCCTCGTCACTACAGATTGTCCGTTGCCAGGTCTAATCAATTCGGACAATAATGATGCCGAATTTAGACTCAGGCCATGTTTAGTTCGCATGTTTCATGCAACTTTCCCATCACATCAATTTCTATCCGTATATATGGAGCATTAAATGTTAGTAAAAAAAATAACTAATTACACAGTTTTGTTGTAAATTACGAGACGAATCTTTTGAGTCTAGTTGGCCCACGATTGGACAATATTTGTCAAATACAAACGAAAGTGCTACATGAGTTCGAATTCATAAGTTTCGAACTGAACAAGGGCTCAGCAATGACCCAAAGCTACCCTACATCAATAGATAGCTATGCTAGTGGGTTTTTTTCTTTTATAAGATATATGGATTTGCTAGTCTCGTGCAGTGCGATTTTTTTATGGAATCCAATAACTGAATCTTTAGCATATATACAACGTATAAAGTGGATAAAGTGGAATCTATGTTGCTTCAAGGAAACAGGTCTGTAGGCCCAGAGCTTTAGGAGACTACTTTCTTGTTATTCCTCATGTTCATCATTTCCTAGCGTGGTTTGGCTACCAATCAGCTCGCTTGTCGCAGAAAGTTAGAGAAGGTAATGTCGTCGACAGAAGCTTTATACGTAGATAGATCAAGTAAATCAGAAGCTTTAACTTTTTCAGTAGTGCTACTTTTTTATTCATGACAACACACAGAAATAGTATTTCATATATATCATCTGGAATTCCTTTCCTCCATTGTTCATCAGTGCCCATTTAAAGATGCAAACTTGTGTTGTCAAAAAAAAAAAAGATGCAAACTTGTTATTCCAGTGCTTGACTGGCATCTAGGCCCTCTACCCTTCGTCATCTTCATTTGAAATATGAATAGGAGTGCCGTGCTCCACTCACTCGCGTGGTGCACCTTTTCTAGGGATCAGTGTATTTTTCCAATAAATTATGCCTTTGCTTTGCTGTGTGAACTCTCAGATATATTACAATGACTAGCCGGGAGATTGAAAAGGTGGTAAATGATCTCTCAAGAACAGAACACTAGAAAAGGCAATTTTGCTTTTCACACCTTCCTTGCAATTGCTTATATTCGTACACTTCATGGGCCGTTCGGTATGTATGGTTTTCCACGCCCGAATAATTGATGTTGCAAACATCAATTAAAATTCTGGTAATGGTGGTATAGTATGTTATTTCTCCGGACTGAATTGTTGATATCACCTTATAAACACAAGAAATATATTTCTTGTATATTATATTTTATATTTTAGAAACTAATATTCTGGTTGTTGCCCATGACCAGCAATGTCGGCATTGGGTCATCATTGTTATCAATATCAGATGTATTGAAATTTATTTTTAACTCGTAGTCTTTCTTTATATATTCTTCATAGCCTTTTCTTTATGCTGTCTTCATAATCTCTATTTATATTCTTAATTTTTTCTTCTATTTTATTTCTTACTTCTTGCAAGACTTCTTCTTTTATATTCATCTTTAATTAAGGAATTATTGATTCAAGTCTTTCTTTTATCTTTCTCTCAATATTCTCTTTCTTCAGGGATCCAGGCTCTTTTTTTACAATATCTTTATATGTAGGAAAACTTGATGGTCCTTCCTCTCTTATTCTTGGTTCTACTAATATTGGATTGGCTTTTTAAATTTCTGGATATAATCTTTAGCTGCTGGGTCTATGAAATAATTTACTCCGATCAAACTTCTTGCATATGAGAGGGCTTCATCAATATCTACATATTTTTTTCTAAGATATACCTCTCTCATGTTCTCTTTCCATATGTTGGGATACAACTTCTTCATAATTTAAATATATTCCTGGCTTCACTTCTCTATATATTACATATAAAGGTCTCTTTCTTATATTAATATAAGGGTCTTTTGATTGTATCTTTCCATTGATCATATGGAAATATTCAGAAACTGTTTAGTATTGCTAGCATATAACCCTTATCTTCTCTCTTATTGTTCTATTGAAACCAGAAATTATCTAGAATACATTTCTACACTTCATCTAGAATAATATGGTCTCTTAGCTTAAAATTATAGGTATTTTGTGAGAAAATTCTTAATTTATTTTTAGTTCCAAAACTGAAACATTCACCCCCATTAAAGCTTGTTTCTTTCTTCATTCCAGCAAAATAGATGATTGTGAAAATATATCAGAAAGAGTATTATCTTTTTTTATATGCTTAAATATTACTTTATAATCATTTTCAGTAATAATATCTTCAAATAAAACCTATCTTCTAGTAGAACTTTTCTTACTATTGATTTTATTATAATATTTACATATAGCTTCGCAATCTGTTCTAACTGTGAATTCTTTGAATCCTAAATATAATCTAAAAGTATTTATTGCATTAATAACAGCTAAAATTTATCTATCTGTGTTATTAATTGCTTTTAATTTATATTTTTTTCTGAAGCATATCTGCATATCTTTTCTTCTGACTTTGGTGAGTATTTGTGTGGGTTTTGCTTTAATATAGCGCCCAACCTATCTCTCGAGGCATCTGTCTCTATTATGAAATAGTTATCATCTAGAGGTAATTTTAATGGTTTTAAATTCTTAACTTTTTCTTTAATAATTTTTACTAGCCTTATGTCTTCCGAGTTGAAATATTTCTGTCTATTCTTTCTTAATTTTGCATATAAAGATCTAGCTAGTTTAGCTAAGGTTTTAATATGGCTTCTAGCATAATTTACTAATCCTAAAAATTATTGCAAAATGTTTTTGTCATTCATGATATCAGAAAATTGTAAGATTTTCTTTGCAATATGGTCTGTAAATGAATTTTTTCTTCTCTAATTTCATGACTTAGGAAATTTATTTTTTCTTTGCATATTTCCATTTTTCTTTTTTAGAAAGTATTAACCCATTCTGTTCTACCTTTCTAAAGGATGTTTCCAAGTGGGCTATATGCTCTTTATAAGTTTTTAACAAAATTAAGAGATCATCTATGTAAACTAATATAAATTCTTGATTTTTATTAAAAATATTTTATATTTTTCTTTGAAATAAAGCAGGGGCATTTTTTTAATCCTAATGGCATTACTAGCCATTCAAAATAACCTTGAGGATATATGAATGCAGTCCATTCTATTGATTCTTCTACCATTTTTACTTGCCAAAATCCAACTTTCAAATTAAATTTTGAGAAATATTTACTTCTTTGTATTCTATTTATCTATTCTTACTTATTTAAAATATTATAGCCATCATTTATAGTATTATCATTTAATTTTTTATAATTAATAACTATTCTTGACTTTCCTCTAGCTATTTCAAGTATGATTTGTGACTATAAATGCAGGTGACCTATGAGGACTCCTACATTCTCTTATAGCACCTAGATTTAGTAATTCTTCAATATGTATTTTAAATTCTTTTTATGTCTTTAGGTGTTACTTCTATAGGACTTGTTTTAATTCTATAATTAGGATTTATTATATTAATTTTACAAACTATACCATTCTTATCCCAATGTTTTATTGGTATTTCTCCTATTATTTAAATATCGTCTAATCTTTGTACTATCTTGTCTATATCTTTTTTAGACTCTATACCAATTTGGTGTAGTGATTGTAGACTTATGCATTTTATATAGGTATTTGCTATATAGAATTCTTCCATAAATTCACCTAACTCTTCTTTTTCATATAAATATCTAAATCTTTATTATCAGATCCTTCAAGTTCTAGATTAGTCTTCTCTGAATTAGAACTTATAGTTTTTAAACTTCTATTATGTAAAGAATATTATCTTGATGAGGAATAAATGTAATTTCTTACTTATGTATGATTATTGTTTGCAAAGAGAATTGTAAAAATCTTAATCCTAATATCATATCATCATGTATCATAGATAAATCTCTTATAGTAATTTTATCTATTATATATTTTGTATTATTCATATGCATCTCTATATTATAAGCTAACTGATTATGAATCTTTTTTATTTTAGACTCTATATTTATCCGGTTCTATTGTATGAACTATTTTTGGACATCTTGCAAAATATTTATCATGTATAATATTTTTGTACACTCTGTGTCTATCAATGCTAATATTTTATAGGTGATGGTAGGTGTTAAGTTTAATTTTACAGGTATTCTTATTTCTACTATTTCTTTAAACGGTATTTTAACTATATATTTGCTACCAAAATTTATTATGACATCTTTTAATTGTGTATCTTTATCATTTTTTATACTTATTATTATTTGCTCTTGCAATTCAGTATTACCACTAAAAGTTTCTTCTGTCTTATTTATGTTTTTAAGCTCTATCTTATTTTTTAAATCTTCTAATTCTGCTTCTAAATTATTTATTCTATTTTCTAGATTTCTGACTCTGTTTGCTAATATTTTATCTTTAGGCTCTAATTCTACTTCTTGTCTTTATTTTTTATTATTGGTTTTTAAACATGAAGTACATGCTTATTTTAAACATACACTATATGTAAATCTATTTTCTTGGTTAGGATAATATACACAAAAAGAATATTTTATATTATAATCACCCTTTCCTTTTTTATCCAGTCATGCTCACAGTTTCTTTGATCCATTAGTTCAACTTTTATTACAGTTAAATAATTATTCTTATATATTATATATAAACTTTCTATAGCATTATCTAAATTATGCAACTCATCATCTAAAGAATCTATAAAATCTTTATAACTTTAGGTATTTTTTTCTTCTTCTTCTTCTTCTTCTTCTTCTTCATAGCTTTCTAATAAAAACTTGTTATTAATTTCACATTGCTCTTCTTCACTTATATTATTATCAATATTACTATTCTGTATGACTTCTTTAATGTTATGATTCTCATTGTCCTTTCCAACTATCTTTTTCTTTATCTCAATAGGAGTTTTAAAATTCTTTTTCTTTAATTCACTATCTTTTATAATATTTTTTAGATGAGCTATTTTTCTAATATAAAAGATTTTTTTTCTAATTGCAGCCCATTTGCTTAACATAGAAGTCTTATATTCTTTAGATATTTTCTTTAAATTTTACTCATAATATTTTATTTCTTAATCTATATCTAGTTTTTCTATGAATTCACTATGTCTTTTATAATATAACCTTTCAAATTTTACAAAATTTTTAGTAAACCCTTAAATTCAAATTTAAATTTAAACCAACCAGGCTCTATAACGTGGGTGCTAGGATTTTTAGAAATATTATGGAACTCGAACGGATTCGAAAAATCAAATTCCTAAAAATTTGAGTTACTATTCACGGCACTAGTCAAAATCTGCGGTGACTATTCAAATTTGTGGCGCTTATTCAAAATATTGGCACTATTCAAAATGTGAATTAAAATAGTGCTTAAGCACTCTCCCAAGAGTGGCTCAGGCACTCGAAATTGCTCACACTATGCAAAGACTATTTGAAGCACTTCTTTTGAATTATGGTGGGTGGATGCAGTATGTGTGTGATTAATATAAACTCGATTAATGAGTATGAGTATACGGATGAGAAATTCACACTATTCAAGGTACTATGTAAAGCACTTGCGGTGATATTTGGTGGATGCAGAGCATGCGTGAATATGAAATATGAAAGCGATGTGCGGATGATTAAGTGAGTATGCGTGTATGCGGAAATTAATTCTCAGGATCTTTGCAGGCTGGCGAGACCAAAGTTTTAGCCGGTCATGTGACTTATGCTTGTGTACGTCCTACTTGGTACTCACCGTATGCATCACTGGCTTCGCTACAGAACCAGGCTAACCAGTTCTTTTCCCATGCAATCCTCAGCCACAATCACACAGGATTCAGGCTCTATCGTCTCCCCAGACAGTTCCACCCGAAGGGAACACTTCTCTGTGCCAACAGGGTTCTCTACAAACGCCGCTACCTGGGCTAAAACGAGAACAACACAAGCAGATGTTTCTCCTCTAGGGTCCCTAGCATAGAGACATCGTCCCATATAAACGAGTTTAAAGGAAGGCAGGGGATTAAAACAGAAAAGTTTAATTCATTTTCACAGAGACATACGGCTTTCTCTTTCGGGAAACCCTAAACACTTAGCACGAATCTGATTACCTTACGAGCGTAGGAAGATCACGGGACTTCCTTTATTCAACTATTTTACAAGGTGGCGGTGGTTTAATACAAAGGTAGTGGATGATTACTATTACTACTAGTGGTGAGCGATCTTCAGAGGTGTTATGAGATCATGCTCCGCATGGTGGAAGTGGAGTGGTGTGGTGATGGTCTTTGGGAATGCGGATGTCTTCTGGCCGATAGTGATGGTTTCGATGCTGAAATGAAGCGCCGGGCTTCTCCTTTTAAAGCATCGGAGGCGTCTTCTGGAGTGCGCTCGCGACTGGACAGGTGGATCATCTTTAGCCTTCGCGCTTATCCTTCAGGGGATAAGGACTTGCTTAATTTCATTCCAAATTCTTTGCAATCTCCGCAGCAATGCTTGAGTTATCTTCTAGTTACATATATTACAGAACTAGTTATATTTTTTGCTTGTTTAAATATCTAATGTTACATCCAATAGAATTTTAAACTGCTGGTCAAAATTTGTACATCCCCAGCCCATTGTATCATATGTGTTATTTTCATTTTGTTGGTCACTGATGGATCTAACTTAATTACGAGGACCGCGCGTAGCGCAGTTGGCAAAGTTCGCAGTGTGCGACGCTGCCCACCGGCGATCGAGCCCTGCTCGGCGCATGTGCTCACCGGGGTTTTTCCCCAGAATAAATTCCTATGCAGCCTCTCAGCGCGTGGAGCTATAAAGGGGCTACGACATGCCCGTCGTCTACAGAGCGATGTCTCTGGTGATCTCTTCAAGGACGCGTCTTTGTATCTGTATATAGTTGTAGGTCTGGTTGTGTACGAGTGGTGTGAGTGAGGTGTGCGTGTGTGTGGTGTTGGTGTGTGTTCGTATACGAACAGATGCTACAGCTGTATCCAGATGAGAGGTGCCAAACTTAATTACTTATACCAAGGTTCATTCAGATAATACAGATACTAATTGTCGATGAGATGTAAGGATAAATTATGACGGTATCTAATAGAAACAAAATTGAACTAATTACATTTTTAAACTTAGGAAAAATTAAATCTCCATGTGCTCTATTGTTTCTTCAACGGCCGGAGGGATGCAAGCACATGCACTGAGGGCAAACACGCACCACTGGACCATTTTGATCCTCTCGTACGCTCTATCTAGAGGTTCCGAAACGCCCAACCTTCAAAGTAATTTCTTTTTACGGGCGAATCTTGTAACTTCGTATTTTTTTCACAAAAAAAGCTTAATCCATCTGACTTGTATGCTCGGAGCCTTTCTGCAAAGCTCCACAACATAGTAGACTTACTGCTTAGTCTTATTTGCCCCTTTTTGATGCCAAGCGTGAACCTTAGATTATATCGCGAATGTTGTAGTGTTGATGAAATGATCTATACATACATGCTCCACTACTACAGAGAACGGCTTTAGCCCCGGGCCGTAGGTTTTTAGTCCCGGTTACGGAACCGGGACTAAGGTTTCGGGACTAAATGTCCCACCTTTAGTCCCGGTTCCGCTGGGCCGGGACTAAAGGTCCATTTTTAGTCGGTTGGTAACACCAACCGGGACTAAAAGGTGCGCCAGTGGTGTGCCACTGCCGCCATTTTTAGTCCGGTTGGTGTTACCAACCCGACTAAATAGTTTTTTTTTTTTTTTTTTTTTTTTTCTTTTAGTTTTTCATTTAGGGTTTACAATTATATTATTATTTTCGAATGCGTATTGTTCGCTGCTAGTTTATGTAAACGCAAGCACCTATAATTTATATAATTTAGAGCATTACATATAAATATACTATATAACACTATATATATTATACATAACTATAGGTCCATAATATAATATTTACACATATGCATCACGGATAAAGTATTTACAACACAATTTATCTCCGCCACTCAAACATCGTACAAATGATCATCTTGGTTTGGTTTCATTGGCTCCTCGGGGTTGAAGTAGCACTCGCCGCGGGATTCAGAACTTGGTCGTTAAGAAATCCTGCGATTGTCTCCCGAATTCCTTTTTTAGGCGGCACCGCATCCAACACCTTTTCCTTCAACCACGTCTCCTTTAATAGACATTAAAGAAAAAAGTTAGAGGTATGAATAAGATTTATTAAATAGCAACAAATAAATGAAATAAACTTATTATATATACATGTTACATACTTTTAGGTGCTCTAGATTAGTTCTTTTAGCATAGACCGTCAGAAACTCGCACACATAGTAGCCACACAAATTGTTGTTCGGTGTCTGCCGTAGAACTCACTGAAGTAGGATAGGCTTTGAAAGTGGCGCTTTCAAATCTGAATGGTGTTTCTGCACAAATCAAGCCCAAACCCTAGCAATAAAACGATCATTATTAATTATCTATTACCGAGTTAAAGAGAAGAAATTAATATTTAGAGATCGAAGTTACCCTTGGATAATATCTATCATTTTTTGGTAATCTTCCTGTGGTTTTCTCAACGAGTCATAGATTACCAAATGCAATTGCTAGAGATCAATCACAATTAGTATCCAATGAAAGCTGCATTTGTGTGTAGGCAAAATAATTATATATCTTCATACTGATCTGATTAATTAGTTAAATAGAATGTACACACAATAACAACACTTATTTGAAGTTATAGGGAAAGAGTATATATCTTTTGTCCTTTTGGTTGATCAAGAACCTCCGTAGATTTCTCTCCGTTTGAATTCTCCATAAGACATACGGGGTCTTCGGGTCTTTGAATATAACATATGGATCCACAAATCCAATCTCCTTGTCATTTCTAACTTTGAGGTCCCTCATCATGTTTCTGCATATGTATAGCGGGTTTCTGTAATTAGTTATATATATATACATGATAATTTAAAGTGACACTATTAAAAGAAAGAATCACTTACGCATGAAGCAACTGATTAGAGATTTGTCCAGAGCGTCCATGTGGTATAGTTGGTGTAGCTCATTAAATTGAACATAAATAATATCATCACCACGGAAGTAATGATGGTTTCTAATTCGACGCAAATATAGTCATCCGCTTTTCTGCCACACGCTGCGATGTACCACTGGTTTAGCAAGTACATTTGCGTTCCAAGTTTGCTGAGGGCCGCAGGGTTGTATAGACTCTTGCCATATGCATATTCCTTCTGCCAATGATCAATTTCTAGAGCACTTTCAATTGGTGCCCCAGCGATCATTTGGGCTAAGCTAAGACCAGTTTCCGCAAAAAAATTGTCAAGATCATCATAGCTCAAATCTGCAGGTATCTGCTGGTCTAGCACGTCGATGTTTGAACCATATTCATTCCCAATTACTAGCGGGGGCACTATTGCTTTGATTGTTCCCCGAGCTGTGCTACACCCTTGCGTGCTCTTTTCTCTTTCTTCTTCTCTTCTTCTATGGATTTGCTTAGAGTGCGATCATAATCCGATAAAGATGATGATTCTTTCTGAGCTTCACGTCTCTTTTTTTGTTGATTCTGAACCCTTTGCCGTAGATCTTCTGGCCGTAGTAAGAGGTATGGCTTCTCAGGGTTTCGTTTGGATTCTCTTTCAGCCTTAAGTTTCTTGAAGAAACTGTCCACTTCTGACTTTATCGAAGCATCTATTTCTGCAGCAGTCTTCTCATAGGACAGCTTCTTAGGAATGATAGTTTATTTCTTTTCGGAGGCTTTCTTCTTTGGCGGCGGGGTGGCCGACACATTTGATTGTGTGGCCGGCCTCTTCTTTAAGGGTTGGTCCACCGGTTTTGGCGCTGGAGCCATGCGTGGAGGCGATGGGACGGCCGGTGGGGGGGTTGGAGCCCGACGTGGAGGCGATGGTGCAGCCGGTGTCGGTGTTAGAGCCCGAGGTGGCGGCGTTGGAGCCCGAGGCGATGCAGCCGTGTCTTGCACTGTCTCGTCATCACCTGCAGCACTATGACATGTTGGTGACCACCTGTGAAACCAATGAGGTATATGAGTAAACCACTAACTAAGGGAATGCAAAATAAAGTTAGTGAATAAATATATCGTCAACTTTCATCCATACCTAGGGTTAGGTTCATGACGAGGAGGTGGTGGTAGATTACTAGGTGGTGCCCCAGGAATAATGATGTAGCGCTTGCGCCAACAAATGAATGCCTTCTCTGCTAATCCTAGAGTCTTCTCTCCATCACCTCCTTCTATCTCAAGCTGCACATTACTGAAGCCTCTGACAACTCTATCTATCGAGACACTAGCATATCCAGCTGGAACTATTGCCCCATGGATTCTTGGTGTCTTCGTAGGGTCGATACGAGATACAACACCGATAGCCACCATGACTGTGGCAGTCCCCTGTGGAATGTGCAGCTCACATGTTGTCCCAGGTTCAGTGACGTCATCCACCGGAAAGCGCAGCTCCACGTCATCTTGAATAGTTAGCATCTCCGTGGAAGCGCAACTGCTTTTCAACTGACCGGGGGGGCTAATGTTGGCTTCAGGCTCTGATGCAGTTTGCCTTTGTATAGAACTTACTGCCATCTGCATTTGCCTTTTGATTTTCTCGTTCATTCTCTATTCAAGTGCTTTCTCTCGTTGTATCGCTTCACGAGCCGCTTCGCGTGACTCTATCACCATTGCCTCCAACCTACGCAACCGCTCTGCCTCCTCTTCCTTCTTTCTTTGGCGGCAAGTCGGTCTATCTTTAGGGAAGCCATGCTCCCACGATACCTCCCCATAGCCTCTTGTTCGCCCACCGTGTTCAACAGTCTCCAGGGCGTATGTCAGCTCATCCTTCTCTCTATTTGGCTGCTAGGCGCCACTTTCAACTAATCCTCGGGCATATGCCATTCTCTGTCCCACTCTCTGGAGCTTTTCGCCGTACACTACCTTTTCGGTCTCTAGGTCCAGGGTACCCCTATGACCGAAGAACCAATACTTGGCGCGCTCAGGCCAGTGCAGTGATTCTGGTTCGATCCCCTTGTCAAGAATCTCCTATTCCAGCTTTTGCCACTTAGGAATAGCAGTCCTGTAGCCACCTGAACCCAAGTGATGGTGGTATTGCTTTTGTCCAGCAATTTCCTGATTCTTGATCATCCGTGCCTGACCCTCATCTGAGTTCTTAAACTATACGAACTCATCCCAAAAAGGCCTCAACTTGACGTAGGTCTTGTTGGTGAAATCCGGTGTCCGGTCATGTGCAACAAAAGTCTTGTACAGTTTCTTCTTCCAAGCCTAAAATTATTTGGCCATCTTCTACATAGCCTAGATTTTAATCTTCTCCTTCAAAGCTTCATCATGTGTATCGAGCGTGAAATGTTGAAGGATATCTAGCCAAATCAATTTCTTGTCACGATCTGAGACAAAACTAATATTAGGGTCATCTTTCCGTTGCCTCCATTCATGAGCACTGATCGGGATCCTGTCCCTTACAAGGTACCCACAGTGCGCAATAAATTTTTTAGAATTTGCCCCAAGTACTTCGCCTGTACCCTCATCGAATTCCGACAGAATGTACCGACCCTCCAACGGCTTCTTCGGGCCTCGCACTTTTTTACTCTTCCCAAAAGTTGTCGCCGATCCAGAGGGCTACACAAACAAGTATAAATATATTAATACAAATACCATTCATTTTAATTTCATGTATATACATATATACTAGATTGTAGATAGACCTCATCAGGATTGTCTCCCACAAGTTCTTCATAATCAGCAAAGTACTGACTCCCATCATCTTCGTCTTGGGGATTTGGATTGGCGCCGCTATTGATTAGGTCCATCATTGCATCATCCATGTTGTCATTCGGATCGGCCATTTCTGCAAATTGGATCAAGTGTTAAAAGTTACTTGACATAATAAAATCACATGACATTACATTACATAATGAAGTTACTTGACATTATATTAAAATATTACAATATTACAAGACTTTAGATATTATATGAGGAAGTTAATAAAGTTAATTAAAAGTACCATTAATAAAGTTACTTGACGTAAAATTACATAATAAAGTCACTTGACATAATTATATTACAAGTTATACTTATAATCCGGTGTCAAGTTACTAGACATAATTATATTATAAGTTACCATTAATAAAGTTAATTATATTATAAGTTATACTTGTAATCCGATGTCAAGTTACTAAACTTAATTATATTATAAGCTACCATTAATAAAGTTAATTATATTATAAGTTATACTTGTAATCCGATGTCAAGTTACTAAATTTAATTATATTATAAGCTACCATTAATAAAGTTAATTATATTATAAGTTATACTTGTAATCTGATGTCAAGTTACTAAACTTAATTATATTATAAGTTACCATTAATAAAGTTAATTATATTATAAGTTATACTTGTAATCCGATGTCAAGTTACTAAACATAATTATATTATAAGCTACCATTAATAAAGTTAATTATATTATAAGTTACACTTGTAATCCGATGTCAAGTTACTAAACTTAATTATATTATAAGCTACCATTAATAAAGTTAATTATATTATAAGTTATACTTGTAATCCGATGTCAAGTTAGTAAATATAATTATATTATAAGCTACCATTAATAAAGTTAATTATATTATAAGTTATACTTGTAATCTGATGTCAAGTTACTAAACATAATTATATTATAAGCTACCATTAATAAAGTTAATTATATTATAAGTTATACTTACAATCCAAGTTGTCAAGTTAATTATATTATAAGTTATACTTATAATCGCTAGGTCGTCGCTAGGTCGCGGCGTCGTGTCTTGGTTCGTCGCTAGGTCGTGCCTAGGTTAATCGCTAGGTCGTATTGGGTCGTCGCTAGGTCATGCCTTGGTTCGTCCGGTCGTCGCTAGGTCGTCGCTAGGGCGTATCTTCGTTCGTCCGGTCGTTAGAACGTCGTTAGGGTTTCAAATAAAACGAATTGTTTCGATTCGCTCACGAATATCGTTCGTCGCGTGTAGGTGCTATCTTCCTCTCGCCAAATTGTGCATGGAGGTCCTCTCGGCTCGATGGCCGGCCACAACACACATACATGCATCGTCCTCGGCTCGATGGCCGACACGCACAACACACAACAAAGCATTATGTCCTCGCCGCGTGGCGGCGCCACCATCAAACGTGCTCGCCGGAGAAGGCGGGGCTTCCCTACTGGCCTGCTGGCGTGCACTGGCCGGAGAAGAACGCTGCGGCGCGGCTTCCCTGCTCTGGGGTGGAGAAGACGACGCAGCAGCGGCGCTCCCCGCAAGCCCGGCCGTAGAAGAAAGCAGCAGGCGGCGCGGCTCCCTCGCAGCTCTGGCCGGAGAAGAAGCCGGGGCGGGCGGCTGCCCCTGCTCCGGAGAAGAAGCAGGGGGAGGCGGCGCGGCTCCCTGCAGCTCGGGCCGGAGGAGGCGGTTCGGCCGCGGCTCGGGGGAGGCCGACGCGGGACGGCCCGGCGGCGCGACAGGGCCGGGGACGGCCTCGCCGGCCCGGTGGAGCGACGACGGCCCTGCCGCCGGCGCGCTTCAGGCCGGGCCGGGCGGGAGGACGTGACGGCCGGGCGCGGCTCGGCCGGGCCGGGGCGAGGCGGCGCGCTCGGGCGGGCGGGCGCCGGCCGGCGGCGTGAGGCTCGTGGGCGGGCGACGAGGACGGCCGCAGATGCGCGCGGCTTCGAGGGCGGAGCGACGAGGACGGTCGGCGGCTGCCGGGCGGGCGGCGGTGCTCCCCCGGGCGGAGACGGCGGAGAGGAAGAAGACGGTAGAGCGGCGGAGAGGAAGAACGCCGATCCGACGGAGGTGGAAGACGAAGACCTTAAATACCGCCTTCGACCTTTAGTCCGGTTGGGCTTGAGCACCGGGACTAAAAGTCCTTTAGTCCCGGTGCATAATACGCATCGGGACTAACCTTTAGTCCCGGTTTGTAACGCACAGGGACTAAAGATTACCTTTAGTCCCGGTTACTATTACCGCCCGGGACTAAAGGTTTATTCCAACCGGCGCCCGGCATTAGGGTTTATTGTTTATGTTGTTTATGTATACTTATAAAATAAATAGATTATTTTTGTTAATTGCATATTAAATAATGGTAAAGGTATTAATTTGTTAAAAAAATAACAGTTCCATTTCCTTTTGTCTAATTGCTTATTTGAAAATTGGGGGAACATAAAATCTTTTCATCCCTTATAATAGCAAGCATAAATATTAAAAATAATTAGTATTTTATTAATGCAAAAATGTCTCGACTTATTTAAAATATGTTAAAGTAGTTGTTTTTGATAGAAAATTTGTTTTTGCATTATTTTAACGTAAATTTTGTTCATGTATCATCATTTATCTCCAAAATCGTGATTAAATCGTGATATATGTGATATTCACCATTAAATCGGGTTATTTTTTAAAGGATTTTTTTTCTAATGCCAAATTGATCTCCTACAAGTTCTTACTGTGCACATGCTTAGCAAAAATACTTCAAGTCATTTCATTATTTGAAATGATATAAAATAAGAAATACTAATACAAACATCTTAATAAGTTACAATTCTCACATACGCAATCTCTAATACACTCTATTTATTAAACATCACTATATATTAGGCGGGCACAAAGAGTGATCTTCTTTTTTGACGTATGTTCCTTGGTCATGATCTTGACGAACCATGGAGTGTCCTCAAAGATTTATCGGGATGCTCGGATCTTTGGTCACATTGAAAGGCGTGATTCGGTCATCCCTTTCATAATCTTCTGAAATATCTGACTTGTCCTTGCTGCTGATGTGAACAAAGAGACTTTAAAATTAGGTGCGTAGTCTAGTTCCCAAATCTCCTCTATGCGGCCATAATATGTTTGTCTGTTTCCATTCGGTCTGTGGCGCCTACGCCGAACCCCACTGCTTTGGTTCGTGCTTTTTTTATATTGGCCTAGGGTGTAAAATATATTTCTATTTATCTCGTCGCACTTTGTACGTGAGGATGTGCCATGATGGTTGCCTAGCCAACAAATACGCTTGCTCATCAATCTGGGTCATTATCCCGACATTCTTTTCGTAACCAATCACCGAAAGTGTCCATGTCTTGACGCATAAGCCAAGCTTTATTTTTTCTCGGGAACTGGGATCGTAGAAAGTCCTTGTGTTTCGTGACATACGGCTCCACCACGGATGAGTTTTGAAGAACTGTGTAGTGCGCTTTATTGAAATAATCGTTCCCCGCACCGATGTATGTTTTCTTTCCTAGTGTTCCCTTTCCACTCAGTCTCCCCTTGTGTCGCAATTCGGGGAATACCAATTGGGTCAAGTTCGGGGAATGAATTCAACACGTAACTCAATGACCTCCTACGTCCCATAGCCCTTTACGATGCTTCCTTCTGGCCGAGCACGCTGGTGAACATATTTCTTCAGGACTCCCATAAACCTCTCGAAGGGAAATATATTATGTACGAACACAGGACCAAGAATATTGCTCTCCTTGACCAGATGAACTAGGAGGTGTGTCATGCTATCAAAGAAGGATGGAGGGAACACTAACTCAAAGTCGACAAGACATTGAACCACATCATTCTCAGCATGCCAGCCTAGTTCCAATGGATTGATTGCCTTATGAGAAATTGCATTGAGGAATGCACATAGCTTTACGGTGGCCGACGTACATGTGGAGGTAGAATTCCTCTTAATGCAACTGGAAGCAATTGCGTCATAAGCACATGGCGTCATGCGACTTTAAGTTCAGAAATTTCTTCTCGGGCACATTTATTATACCTTTTATATTAGAGGAGAATCCGGATGGGACCTTGATCTTCGCTTAAGCATTCAAACATGATTTCTTTCTCTTCATTGCTAAGAGTGTAGCTAGCAGGTCTTAAATATTGGCGTCCATCATCTGTCTTCTCTCGGATACAAGGTTGTCTCGTTCTTCCATGCGCCGCAAGTCTTGTCGTGCTTCAAGTGAATCCTTAGGCTTCCCATACACACCCATGAATCCTAAAAGGTTCACACAAAGATTCTTTGTCAGGTGCATGACGTCGATCGCATTCCGGACCTCTAGGATTTGCCAATAGGGTAGCTCCCAAAATATTGACTTCTTCTTCCACATGGGTGCATGACCCGCTGCATCTTTTGGAACTGGTTGGCTGCTCTGTCCCTTACCAAAAAAACTACTTTCACACCCTTAACCATCTCAAATACATCTTCTCCAGTTCTGTTGCGAGGCTTGCATCGGTGGTC
The DNA here is from genome assembly GCA_015844335.1 of Chrysopogon serrulatus. Classification (NCBI taxonomy): domain Eukaryota; kingdom Viridiplantae; phylum Streptophyta; class Magnoliopsida; order Poales; family Poaceae; genus Chrysopogon; species Chrysopogon serrulatus. The sequence continues at coordinate 138,239 of JADLZL010002168.1, forward strand.
TGCCTTACCTTTAAAATGCTTGCCTTTCTTTCTAACTGGGTGATTCATAGAAAGAAATCGACGATACCCAAGGTACATGACCTTTCTGTATTTTTTCAAATATATACTATCAAGATCATCAAAACAGTGTGTGCATGCATTATATCCCTTGTTTGTCTGCCCTGAAAGATTACTTAGAGCGGGCCAATTATTGATTGTCACAAACAACAGTGCTCGCAGGTCGAAGTGTTCCTGTTTGTACTCATCCTACACACGAACACCTGTTTCGCTCCATAAAAGTAGGAGTTCTTCAATTAATGGCCTTAGATAGACATCAATGTCATTGCCCGGTTGTCTCGGACCTTGGATGAGCACCGGCATCATAATGAACTTTCGCTTCATGCATAACCATGGAGGAAGGTTGTAGATACATAGTGTAACAGGCCAAGTGCTATGACTACTGCTCTGCTCACCAAAAGGATTTATACCGTCCGTACTTAAAGCAAACATTAAGTTTCTTGCGTCTTTTGCAAACTCTGGAAATTCCCTGTCTATTGCTCTCCACTGGGACCCATCAGTAGGGTGTCTCAACATGTTGTCTACCTTACGGTCTTCTTTGTGCCACCGCAACAACTTTGCATGGTCCTTGTTTCTAAAAAGACGTTTCGGGACGTGGTATTATAGGAGCATACCACATAACCTTTGCGAGGGGATTTTCTTCCGAGACGTTCTTCCCCCTCAACATCGCGGGGTCATCTCGTCGATCTTATACCGTGATGCTTTACATATAGGGCATTCATCTAAATTCTCGTTAGTACTTGCCACGGTGCAGGGATGATGCGATCGTTAGGACATACATGTATTTTTTCGGATTTCTAATCCCAAAGGACGCACGCGACTGTTTTGTTTCGTGCGTAGTGGCGGGCAATTCATTAGGCTTCGGAAGCATCTTTTTTGGATCTTCAGTAATTGCTCAAATGCCTTATCGGATACACCATTCTCAGTGCCTTCCATTTTAACAACTCCGTGTTGTACCAAATTTTTTTTGTCCATCTTGGGCGGATGGGTATAGTAATTTCTTGTGATCTTCTAGCATGCGGTCAAACTTTGTCTTCTCTTTTTCACTTTCGCAATCTTTCTGTGCATCACGAATGACATCACCAAGAGCATCATCTTCAGCAGGTGTGCCTTCTGCACCTCTCTCTTCTTCAGTTTCTCCCATTGTTGTATCATCGAAGTCACCGTATTGAGCAATAATATCGTCAGGCTCCAATTGTTCTTGTTCTTCTTCACATTCTTCCATCATTATCCCGGTTTCTCCATGCTTGGTCCAACAAATATAGTTTGGCATGAAACCCGACTTCAACAAATGTGAGTGAATACTTCTAGAGCTAGAATATTCCTTCAAATTCGACACGGGGCACATGGGCAACATATGAATCCATCCCGCTTGTTTTCCTCGGCCACTCTTAAGAAATAATGCACACCATCAATGAATTCTTTGGAGCGGTGATCGGCATTATATATCCAATGACGTGTCATTTTCTGTATTGCAAATTAAAGTATTATAAGTTTCTAATTTTTTATACAGAAATGAAAGTAACAAATAACCTAAAATTCTCTATTTCTAATTTTTCTAAACAAACAAAATTAAAAAACACCAAAGTTCTCTATTTCTCTAACTAATCATGAAATGTGGTAGGCATACTAGTTATAATTAACTAATTAACCCGGTCACCCGGTCACAAATTGCAAATTAAAGAATTATAAGTTTCTAATTTTTTATACAGAAATGAAAGTAACAAATAACCTAAAATTCTCTATTTCTAATTTTTCTAAACCAGCAAAATTAAAAAAACACTAAAGTTCTCTATTTCTCTAACTAATCATGAAATGTGGTAGGCATACTAGTTATAATTAACTAATTAACCCAGTCACAAATTATAAATTAAAGTATTATAAGTTTCTAATTTTTTATACAGAAATAAAAGTAACAAATAACCTAAAATTCTCTATTTCTATTTTTTCTAAACAAGCAAAATTAAAAAATACCAAAGTTCTCTATTTTTGTAACTAATCATGAAATGTGGTATGCATACTGGTTATAATTAACTAATTAACCCGGTCACAAATTACAAATTAAAGTATTATAAGTTTTTAATTTTTCTAAACTAATTAAAATAAAAACCCTAATATATAACACCACATATATAAAGAAGTGATTGTAGTTACTATCATTCAAATAAAAAGTTAATTTTTAGGGAATTAAGTGTAGTTACTATCATTCAAATATTCAAACGATCAAGTGATTGGAGTTTAAAATAGTGTAGAAATGAAAAAATAAAAAACCACATATATAACACCACAAAATGACAAAAAGCTGCTGCTAAAACTTGAGAAGATAATGCTAGTGACCTCTAAACAAGTCGATGACGGCGTAGAAGTGACGAAATGAATCAATAGCTGGAGATGTGAGTAAAAATCAAGCAAGAACACATGAAGAACATGAAGAACAAAGAAGAGTGAGCTCGGGCGGCTCGGCCAGGGGAGGAAGATGGATTCAAATATGGGGGGGAAGGATTTAATCACGGTCCCTAACACCAACCGGGACTAAAGGCCTATCTTTAGTCCGGGCTGGTGTCACAGACCGGGACAAAACCTTTAGTCCCGGTTGGTATTACCAACCGGGACTAAAGATTGGCCTTTCGTCCCGGTTGGTAACACCAACCGGGACTAAAAGTCCCCACCGCACATGTCTGACACCATAGCCGTTGGGCAGGGGACTTTTAGTCCCGGTTGGTGTTACCAACCGGGACTAATGGCCTTTTTAGTCCCGGGCACATATTTTGCCGGAGCTATTGTTCATTTTGGCCAAGTGACCAAAGGTCTTCCCTGTAGTAGTGCTCGGAGCCTTTCTGCAAAGCTCCACAACATAGTAGACTTATTGCTTAGTCTTATTTGCCCCTTTTTGATGCCGAGCGTGAACCTTAGATTATATCGCGAATGTTGTAGTGTTGATGAAATGATCTATACATACATATGCCCCTTCCTTGGCCATAATAAAACACATGTTCTTTTATTATTGCTTGGTTAGGGAGCCAGCTATCTAGCCGAAGGTGAGCTCGCTCAAAGGGACGCAGCCAAACAACTTAATTGCAAACAAATGGATGACCAGCAAGGTGCCAACAGATGTTCTCCGCTGATCAGCTCAGTTTTGCTGTTTCCTCAGTAGTAGAACAGCAGTACTAAGTTGTAATGGCTTGTATTGTAGTACTAGCCAAATGTTGTAGTTGACGAATAATCACAGTAGTGTCTCTGCTTGACTGAATTTCTGGAGTGCGATTATCTAGTGTCTCTTCTTGACCAAATTTCTGGAGTGTGATTATATATCTAGCGACTCCCACTCCCATGCCGTTGTCGTGAACATCCCGGGCCCTGGCGCAAACAATGGAGCAGAAGTTAACTAGACACCGCCGACTCGTCGCTCTACACCATGCACCTCCACCGAAGGCATAGTGCAAGAACCGACCGGCAACGTGGACCCACGGGAGTACGATCCGCAGCATGTCTCCATTGGCCCCTACCACCAGAAAAGAACACTGCCACTGAAATTGATTTGTACAGATACCTCCTTTTTGAATAGACAAGGCTCAATCTAGAGACGTCTCTAAAAATAATTTCCAAGACGACCCGTCCATAGAAATGCATTTGCAGAAACAACAGAAACTAAAGCTATAGATTTTAAAGGGTTATACAATTTTGTAGTTGACAACTTTTATTTAAAATTATTTATCTAAGTAAAATTATGTTTCAATTTGTCATATTTAAAATTCAAAATTTTAAAACAACCACGGATGGAGAAACGACTAAAACCAAAGTTATAGATGCGTCTAGATCTAGAGCCGTCACTAAAAGTCGATTTATAGTGGTGGCTGGATCTATAGCCATATCTAAAAATAACTTCTTCTACTTAAGAGTCTGGTCCGGCCTTGTGACCGTGTGTGTGTGCAGTTGCGCCGCTGGCCAGAGAACCGGCAGGCGACTAATACCGTGCACGTGGGGTGGGTTCTTCCCCCCACTGGCCGAGTTTTTTTAGTAAAATTTGGATTACAATCTTAGATGCAGAAATAAAAAAAAAACTAAAGTTATAGATTTTAAAGAGTTATACAACTTTATAGTTGATAGATTTTATTAGAAGGCATTTATCTAAGTAAAATTATGTTTTAATTTCTCATATTTGAAATTCAAAATTTTCAAATGACCTCGGAAACAGTAACGACCAAAACCAAAGTTCCAGTTTAAATCTTTTTCATTTGAATTCTTTTAGGATTTCAAATACCCTGAGGGGAATAAATATGCTCTATAGAAACAAGTGATCTAACTTTAAGGTGTAGTGGTTAGAAGAGGAATGCGCGGCACTATAGGTCGCGGGTTTGAGCCTAGCTGGTCATGCCACAAAAAATTGAGTGACTTGCAACCCCACCTTAGCTCGGCTGACTAGGCACCGAGGAATGGGCCCTCCCCCTGCTGCGTGGTGTCATGGGTACACTAGTTTGGTGTGAAGTGGTACACTGAAGGTTGAATGGTGGACCCGTGGTGTCATGGGCAGCCAGCAGGCTGCCACCGTGTCATATGCCTAATGGGCTGTAGGCTGTAGGGCCCAAGCCATGTTACTGTAGCACCGCGGGTGAACAAGTACCAAGATACTGAAGCGCCGCCGCCGCTGCTGCCGCCAAACCCTAGATAGGTTAGATTGCTTAGGGGCTAAGTCTCCCGGGACTATAAATACAGAGGCTATGTAACCTTTCAAAGGAAGCAATCGGTCATGGCAGCAAAGGCCGCCACCGTGTCATATGCCTAATGGGTCAGAGGTGTAGGGCCCAAGCCATGTTACTGTAGCACCGCTGGGTGAACAGTACCCGCATACTCAGAAGCGCGCCCGGCCGCCTGCCGCCAAACCCCTAGATAGGTTAGATTGCTTAGGGGCTAAGTCTCCCAGGACTATAAATACAGAGGCTATGTAACCTTTCAAAGGAAGCAATCAATTATGAAGAAACAACAATCCTAGTCTCCCCCAATCTCTCAAGCTCTTGGCAAAGCATAAGGCCTAATTATCCCCCAAATATCCATCTACATTACATCTGGTATCACGATCCAGGCGTTCTTCATCCCTCTCGTTCATCCACCACCAGCAAACCCTAGCCGCCGGCGATCCTCTTCCACCACAAACCCTAGCCGGCCGCAGACCTCCCTCGCGTCGCCGCCGCGGGTCTTCTCTCAGCGCAACCACGCGCCAACTCCACCCCCTGTTCTCCATTGAGCGGCCGCCACCACCCTCAATGGATTTTCCTCGATTTCTTTGGGAATTCCGATCCTGCGGCCTTCGTCAGCCAGTGCGACTCCTACTTCCGCCGAGAGTGCATCATGGAGGAAGAGAAGGTTTGGCTGGTTTCCCGTAATTTGGTCGGTGACGCCCGGGTTTGGTTCCTCCAAGTCCAGGAGGAGGAAGGCACCCCGGCGTGGCGTCGCTTCACCGAGCTCTGCCACAGGCGCTTCAAATCGCCCCCGTGCCCCAATCTGCTCCATCAGGTGGCCCTTGGCATCGACAATTCCCTGTGCATCCTTGCTGAGGTGTCTACACAACTGGATCGCCTCCGGGTGCGTCTCGAGGCGAAGGACAAGGAGGACCGTGAACGTCGGGCGGTATGCGCCTCCGTGCAGAAGCACGGGGACTCTTGGCACGCCGCCGAGCGCAGGCTCTTCATGCAACACAAGCATTGGAGGAGCAAGCTGCGGTGCGACTACAAGCTGCATGGCGAGGTTTCCTTGTCCGGCGTGTGGTGCGAAGATGCGCATGCTCCTCAGCTCATCGCTGTCGCGGCGTGTTCATCCGCTCGGCCTCACCCATACGCCCCTGCTGCTCCAAGTGAAGGGGAGGTCCAAGTATGGGCACTTCCGTGCAACGAACGCGCCGCACCATCTGAATCGGGCATCCGTGGCTATGGACGTCTCATTCATCCTTGTTCCTGCGGTGGTGCTGGACTCATCCAATGTAAGAGCAGGCTGGTTCACGCTCCACACTTCAGCCCACCGAAGCCAGCCAGATGCGCTATTCCCATGGGATCCGGGAGGATATGGTTGTATTTTAGTCTTAAATAAAAATGGTAAGCCGAGATGTAAAAGGCGTAACCATAGGTCGTGTCAAATAGGTGCGCAACAACTATCCGGCTCGAGGACGAGCCGGGTCTCCAAGGGGGGGGAGATGTCATGGGCAGCCAGCCAGGCTGCCACCGTGTCATATGCCTAATGGGCTGTAATTTGTAGGGCCCAAGCCATGTTATTGTAGCACCGCGGGTGAACAATACCCAGATTGTAGCAGCCGCCGCCGCTGCCGCCGCCAAACCCTAGATAGATTGGGGAGACTAGGATTGTTGTTTCTTCATAATTGATTGCTTTCCTTTGAAAGGTTACATAGCCTCTGTATTTATAGTCCACGGGGAGACTTAGCCCCTAAGCAATCTAACCTATCTAGGGTTTGGCGGCAGAATGGGCGGCGCTACATAAATTATGCGGGTATCTTGTTCACCGCGGTGCTACAAAGAACATGGCTTGGGCCCTACAGCCTACAGCCCATTAGGCATATGACACGGTGGCAGCCTGCTGGCTGCCCATGACACGTGGATCCACGTATTACATCATTACATCATTTGACATCCGGCATCAAACCTATATATGGTAGGTTGGACTTGAGCTTATGCTTCTTTGTCATGGGCTAGTTGGAACACAAGAGGGCCTAAGCCCTGGTCGACCGACCATATTAGGATTTGGGCGACCCCCATGAAAGTCCAACACCACGAGGGCAAAGGGTTTTTTGGTGAAAATTTTTATCACAAAAGTTTATCTTTTCGCCACAAACCAATCTTTATGGTGACTTTTTTAATTACCACTAGTCGCCACAAATACTCACCTCACAGATCACCCCTACTAATGCACCAAGTTTTCTTTCCTATGTCCACCCCCAAAAACGTCTCCTACTGAGGAGCTCCTCCTACAGCCACACGCCAAAACGTACCCAGAAATCTCACATCTCACACCGTGAAAACCAAGCGTCCAGATCTGTTCTAATCATTCTCTCTCTCCTTACTCACCCACGCACGAACGATCCAGATCATGTGTATGGTCCTCCTCAATGAGGCAACCATCCGCGAGGCAACCATCCGCCGCGCGTGACATCCGCCATCCGCGATTCAATCCACAATTCACGTAATCAACCACGTATCTATCGTTTCAAAATGAAAAGGAAAACCTCACGTAGCTATCCCCAACTGCCCCACGATCACTACCCCGCCGACGCCGTCACACATTGATCATCGGCCGGCAGCCCCACCACCGCTCGTCGACGACGTCGCCGTCACTGTCGTCTCCGGTGGCCCTCCTCAAGCCCCGACCAGCGCAACCATCCTCCATCGCGTCGAGGCGCTGGTCGCCAGTGTTCGTCATTCGCACGGCCGCCCCATCGTCATCTCGTCGAGGAGCTGGAGGCCGGCGGTGTTTGTCATGCACCCGGCTGCCGCACCGATCGCGTCGAGGCGCTGGAGACCTGTGCAGACCAGGTGGCTCTCCACCATCGCCTAAAGCCACCGCCCCTGTCACATGCAATGCAACTACCGCCTCCGGCTTCGGTTCGTCGCACTTTTTGCTCCTCGCTGCTTGCTGCTGACCGCAATTTTGTGTGCTATGAATTGGCAGGTGGCAAGCGCATGCCTTCATGGTTCAACATCCACGACACGCCCATTACCTCGGTATGACAAAATCGATCTGTTATTCCTGTCACATACATACACACATACTTCCCGTACTTTGTTCTTGTTTATACTGCCTCCATCTACAAATGATAATTGTATAAATTGCCGGCCAGATGATCTGGCTTTTGATGTTCTGCAACAAAGTAACGCTCTGGACATGCTGCAAGGATTGATAATTTCATGAGTTATGATACTGAACATAGCAATTATTGTACAACTGGCATTTGGATTTGCCTTTTTATTTACAGAATAGTATTATAATAATTATAATCCTCTATTTCCTCTAATGCTCAATCTTTGTACAATCTAATTACTTTGATCTCTGGCGTCCTGAACTCATACGGAGCTGCTTGTAAATTAACTATGCAATATACTGTTTACATACACACTGCAATTAACCATGCAATGGACTGCTTACTTGCCAATGGCATAATACAGAGACTTGAAACATGGTAAGGATGCTTTTTTGGCATTGTACAATGTGAATTTGTGATCCTTTAGCACGCAGATTGAGTAATTTTGTTTTTCCATCTATTTCAATGCTGAATTTGTGATCCTTTAGCACGCAGATGGAGTAATTTTGTTTTTCCGTCTATTTCAATGCCGTCTTCAATTAATTCCTCTTGTCTTTAATTGATATGCAGGTTGTAGCTTTGGGTCTTTGAAAGGTCCTTCAGTGTAATAACATTAGCTTCTGAGTTCTGATGGATCATGTTTGTACTAGAAAAATATTTTGATAGCAAGATGCCTAGAACACCTTCTGTTTATTTATCTCCTTCACTAAGAAAAGCATTTTATTTAAAAATCTCCTTCATATTAGTTTGGAACTTGTCTACACTTATTGTCCCTTTGATGCTCATTGGCTACCACCTGTTTGCATTTATTACCTCTCTGCTGCTCATTGGTTGTTCCTTGCCTCTTTACTACTCATTAAATGCAAACTAAGTGCTTTTGCTCTGCTTCTTGGTCATTGCGCTAAAGGCTTAGATGAAGAAGATAAATAAATGAAGGGAGTATGATTTATTTTTCTAGATATTATCGTAGCTGTTGACGCAAAAAATATACGCCGACACATTGAGAGAGGCTCTCGAGAGAGCGTCACGGGAGCTGGAGTCCTTGATCCTCCGAGCCTCGGGGCAGGCCAGCCGAGCTTGGTGACTTCGATCTAGGACGTGCCAATCAATTTGACCTGTAATTGACAAGAGATTACAAACATCAAATTCTGGAACCTGCCGGTTTTGTTGCCAGTCAGTTTCAAGATATATGGTCTTCAGATGACCGGTGGATCAAAGGAGATTAACTAGAAAGTCAACTCCTGTCAGTGCAAAGCATGTAATAATAATAGTGTGATTCGAACAGCTGATCATGATGTATAACGAGTAAAATAATCAATTTAGCCGATCTCATTAATTGATAAAAAGATACGAATTATGCAGCACATGCCAGCTCAAAGACTATCAGGTCAGTAAATATGCTGGTAAAGACAACCATTAACAGTGGGGTGTTTCCATGCAGCCGATAATAATGATTAATCCAATAAAATAACCTGTTTTGCTAATATGAGTGTTTCCATGCAGCCTACAGTAGCAAACAGACTAGATTACGCCAGCATATCTACTAAGCCTAACTGTATTTAAGACAGCATATGTACATGCATCGTCGTTGAAAGCATAACTGGATCGGCTATTTAGCCGATACAGGGTCTAAGTAATGGGGCAGCTCATACGCATAGACCTAGCTCAATCGCCAAACAAATAATAATTTACCAAGACTGGTCTACCAGCCAGCGGTCCTGATAAACTACTTTCATGAAGCTTGCTGGACCCATATTCACCTGGTCTATCGGCCAGCGGGCTTCAACAGATCCAATAAACGACACTAGTCCATCTGACTCTCAAACACATCTACACGTAAGCACTACTCGTGAAAGCATAACTGGATCGGCTATGCCGATACAGGGTCCATGAAACAGGAACGGACTACTTGTCTTAACCGCAGCTATCCTTCAAGTTAAAACAGAGCTGGTCTACCGGCCGGCGGCTCTGAGTTAACCTCAAAAATAACTACAAGCAAAACCTAAATTACAACAAAGCTAGTCTAACGGCCGGCGGCTCCAAGATAACCTAGATCTACTCTTGTTAAGCAAGCGTCTCTAAACACGGATAAACTCTCACACCAATCTAGAGCTGGTCTAACGGCCGGCGGCTCTAGATCGACCCTCGAACCTATTCGTATTCAGATTAAGCCTCGAACCTACAACACGTGACAACCAAGATCGACGAATTAGCCGATACGAGCCCGATCGACTATATCGGTAGGAAAAAGCGTGAGTATAGATAAACACCGAGACAATGGATCTTTGACAGAGTTTAAGTACAATCTAATCCGTCAATCTTGATTGGACAATGATATTGTTGCAAAAGATAAATCAATTTTAAACAAACAATATCGGTAACTTAATAAATCTACTAGATCGTCAGTCTAATAGAGCCGATAACTAGCTCAAATCAAGCTCACATGAGGTCAAACGATGCAGCCATATGAACAAGACGTGAACCTAGCTCAGATCGAGCTTATACGAGGTCAAACGATGCAGCCGTATAAACAAGACATGAATCGTGGCAATACTTATAGGCAAACCGAAGGTCGGACCCAACCGATGCAGCTCGATTCGTCGAAGGTCTCACCAAGATCTACTCTACTCCTACTCCTAAGGGGTGGCCGGAGGCTGAAGTTGTTGTTGTATTAATTGATTGGATGTCTACAATCTGCCGTGACCCTTTAATCTCCACTATAATGGAATACTTAAATTATACTCTGTCCACCCAAGAATACGTCCCCCGCTGAGGGCCTCCAACCATTACGCATCCCACAAGATGTACCCAGGAAATTAGTCTCTATTAAAATCGAAGGCTAATAAACATCCGTCTCAGATCTCTACTATAATGGAATACTTAAATTATACTCCGTCCACCCAAGAATACGTCCCCCGCTGAGGGCCTCCAACCATTACGCACCCCACAAGATGTACCCAGGAAATTAGTCTCTATTAAAATCAAAGGCTAATAAACATCCGTCTCAGATATCAACGTGATCCGATGGCCAACGAGCCTCTCAGGCTTCAACGCGAGGCTTCAACGCACGGAGGCTTCAACGCACGACGCAAATACAACTCCGGAAGGCTTCAACGCTCCTACACCGCACCCGCACCCCCGGCCACCAGGGATCGAATCCCACAGGCACCGAGCAGCTGCATTGTCTTTCTTTTTTCCCAGAAAAAATATGAATCATTAACCCCTGACTCTCCTTCCTGAACCCTAGCCACCGCCGCGGGAGAGGAGACCGAGCTCGCGACGCCCGTCGAGGCGGCGGCGACTGAGAAGAAGCGGATGGGCATGGGTGAGGTGGCAAGGCCGGGCGGAGCTACTGGGTGCTGGCGCCAGAGGTGGTACGAGAGAGAGTCAACGAACAGGGGCCCTGGCGGCGGTGGACATGATCGTTGCCGGCAATCTCACCCGGTTAGCAGCAGGCAATTCTCTTATCCAACCTGCGCCGCCGCCTAGCCCTACTCCCAACCCATGGGATATCCTTATGTTCTCCATCTGGCATCTACTTCGCTCAAGTACAACATCTGCCACTGCAGGTACGTGCGTCCCACCCCCTGGAGCACCACACCATCCAGATCTTGCTGGCGGCCGGGACCTCTCATGGCCTGCGCGCAGACCGGCTTCAGGAAGGCGGCAGCCTTCTGCTTCCCCATCATCAACGACATCATGATTCATGAACCGCGGGTAGGCCGCAGCACTGCAGGGGCATGGGGATGTGGACCACCTACCTCTCTGCGCTGATCCTCTCCCCCATTAGAGAACTCTCCATGCAGGTGATGCTCGCTTGGTTGCTTGTTTGTCCACCTCTGCAGGATGCTCCGGCAGATCCATGCATGTGGTGGGTGGTTGCTATTACAAATCTCTTCATTTTTTGAGTCCAGATTCATGAAGAGGCAAGGAAATTTTCTATCAGCCGTGTTATGGACCTTAAGGTAGTTGTTGCTTGTGGAGGAGTGCCAATTACTAATCAGGCAGTCTCGTTTTGCCTATCAAGTTTTTAATAAAGCTTGACAACTAATTCGACATGGTTTATTGTATTCGTGGACTATCCGTGAATGTTGGTATATATTTCTGACCCAATGTAATAGTTAGCTGGTAAGCAACAATGCATTGTTTACATATTGCCTCGTTCAGTAGGCCATGTTTTAGAGGCCGCTCATGTTTATGTTTTTTTTGAAATATGGGTGCACACATGTAGTTTTATCAAGATTTTGTCTAAATAGCCATCTGCAAAGAATTTGGAGCTGTATAATAATTTTTTTTCTTGCTAAATGATAGGTTCATGTGATTCATGTGGCATAAGGTTTATCAAAAAAATAGATAGTTGATATATCATCCTTGTGCACTTTGTGTTAGAGTTCAATGCATGTGAAGTCTTCAAACAATTGCAAAGATGACATATTTAACACTGAAGTTTCCAAATACGGGGAGCCCAAGTGATAGAGCATGTAAATGGACATGCCTCTTCCAGGTGTCAGGTGGACATTACCTTTGACCAATTAATTATTTTCTAAAATTTGTATCACTTTCTAAATTTATATTCTAATTTGCAGTTAAGAGATCTCGGTAGGGGTGTTGACATTCTTGAGGCTACCCCTGACAGTTTTGTTGGGAAGGGCGAGAATACATCTTTGCAATCTACCTTGCTTTGTGAAGTTCCGAAAGATATGTGAATTAGCTTTTCTTATATTTTGTTAGCATGCTCTTCTTGAATGAGCATTCTTGTTTCTTGTACCTGACTCCACCCCGCCAGGCCCTCTGCTTCTTTTGCAGGGCAGATGGGATGGCTCGTTGCAGGTGTGTGGCTCATTGCCGGTGTGAGCCTCCGCGTCGGAAGCTTGAGACTTGCCGACAAGGTGTTTTCGAAGAGGCGAAAGCAGGTGAGGCGTTGATGATGCTACATAAGTGGTTTTCAGTTTGATGCTCCAGAAGCTTTGTTTAGTTTAACTAATTTGGTTCTTACCACTTGCCAGGCAGCGAGGGATAAGGCTGGGCGGATTCCAGATGGACTGCTCAGCCATTACAAGGATGCCAACGGCAGCAGGGCCTAGCCTAGAGCCCTTTTAAAAGAACTTTGCGAATGAGATGTGGAGAAGGCATGGTGCGAGATGTGGAGAAGGCTGCAATTGAATTGCTTGCTTCCAGGTGAGAACTGATGAATGATTACTGCCTAGAGATGTTTATGTTATTTTCCTGAAACTTTGTTGGTAGCAACTGTACTGAATGTTTTTGTTCTCTCTCTCTCTCTCTCTCTCTCTCTCTCTCTCTCTCTCTAGTATGAACTAGGTATCTAGGATAAATGAACTAGGTATATAGGATACAAAAATGCAATTGTCTGAACCAAGTGCGAGTTAAATCTATGAGTACTAATTAATTTTGGCTGATTAAATTGCTCGTCGAAGGCTATTAAATTGCTGAATTAAATCTGTTTGGCTAGAGGGGTATATGGTGGCTGACATCATTTTAATCTATCAAAAAACTGCAGATCTATTTTCTCAGAAAGAGTTTTAGATGTTAAAAATATTTCATTCTATTATATTAGTGGAGTTTTAGATGTTAAAATTATTTGGTTGTATTATATTTGGATAGTTTTCTGGTTACTGTTAGATATAAATAATTATAAGAAAAATGGAAAAAGTTATGTGCAAATCTTTTCCCAGTTGGAATAGTTCCATATTTACAGTTTTCAAAGAATTTGCCATATCTCTTCATTTATTTCTGATACCGAAATTTTTTATACAACTTTGGTATTATTTGCGTAGCAGTTTTAGGAACCCAAGTTATGGTACCCAAGCAAAGGAGCCTTAGAACAGAGTGGTGCTTTAAAATAACGAACACGTAATTACAAAGCCTGCTATCTAGCTGTAAGGTTCTTATGGCCATCTATCTCAGGTGTTGTGACCACTGGCAGTGCATTCCAGAGATGTGGTGGCAGAGCCAAATTGCTGGAGAGATAACTTGCAGTGTTTCACTATAATTCATTTCAGTGGTCTTCAATTCAATGCTGCGATGATCAAATTAGTCAAACATTTTAAAAACTTAAGCAAGTGTTGTGAATCAAGCTATGTAATTTGGGAATGTAATCCATTTTAATGCCTGAAGAGATGGTATTTTGTGAATCAAGCTGTGTAATTTAGGTGACCTATGGGAAGAATAAGTGTTGTGGGTAGCCGAATGGTACACAGTTTATCTAGCATGGCATACAATTTATTATTTATGAACGGAGAGCTTGGCAATGATTATTTGAAATCATACTAAGTTTGAATGTTTGTTTTTACTTGATGCTATGTACTACATTTAGATATGATATCCTAAGTTCAAGCTATATATTAATATATATCTTGAATCTCTTTTGGCATGAATCTTAATCTATCTCACTATTCACTTTATTTTTATATAAAAACATATTTTTTTATTTTTACCGTAGCGTTAGCACGGGCATTATACTAGTATTTATAGGGCTACTCTTTGGACTTAGCGACAAAAATATGACTCTTTTCACACATATAAAAGGTATATATCTAGCCTAGAAGTTAAACTAATATAATATTCCTATTCTTAATCTGAATACTTGACGTAACTTGTATCTTTCTATTCCTTCCTTGCACGTGGGCCCTCTCCGAAGTATGATGCTTCTTCACGTATCCATATGTATATGTAACTCTTTAACGAGGAAAGAATCCGCGCTCCCTCAGCCACCCGGGAACTGTTCACACGGGCCCACCACTGTTCACGTGGGCCCCGCACGCAGTTCTTTTTTTATTATTTTTTTTTTGCTCAGCTTCATTTTTTCCCCTCCTCTTTAAGCCGGCGCACTGGCGTTTAATTCACCGCACAACCATCGCGTGATTGTCAAGAAAAAGTCCTCCGTATGTATAGGGGCGAATTCGGCCGCACTGCACTCCTCCATGTGTCTATTTTTTTTGTCGCCGGTAGCACTCCTATTAATACCGCTATATTTAAAAGAGGATATATATTGTCTTAAAAGGCCAAAGGCTCTCCAGTGTAAAATTCACTAGCTTCTACCATTCCATCGTGAATTTTCCTAATTTTGCGTCAGTCGTTCTTAGAGATAATCTTGAGTAGTTATTACTGTCTTTTATATGCAGATGCGCATACCATACTAAAAAAAGCACAACCATATACATAGCTTTAGGCCAATTACCGCTACAAATAAACGAGCCTTCAGAACACCAATTCACCACAACACACAGGCACGACCACCAACTGCACGCGCGGCATCGCGCGCGTACTCTCCTAGTAGTTCTTTATCCGTGAAAAAATCGGCGGCCTCTCAGACCTCCCGCCACTATTCTCTTACTGTTTGGTACTGTTTCATGGGCCCATCTGCACTATTTGGTACTATTTACATACACTGTTCACATGGGTCCCACATACAATATTTGAATTTTTTTGGTTTTTGCTCAGCTTCATTTTTTCCCCTGTTTAAGTCAGCGCAGACTTATCATATCGGACTTCTCCATACATCTATCTTTGCTGCAGTCGCTACCAGTCCTATTAGTGAAACCATATTTTGTAATAATTGACTCAATGATACCATGGAATCTGCCATTATAAAAGAGGATATATATTGCCTCCAATGCAAAAGGCTATCGGTATAAAAAATACTAGCTTCTACCATTCGATCGTGGATTTTTTTTAATTTTGCGTCGATCGTTCTTAAAGATAATCTTGAGTACTTATTCTTGTCTTTTACGCACATATACGTATACCATACCATGTTGAAGAAAAAAATGGCAAAACCATATATACAATTTTAGGACTACTACCGCTACAAACAAAGCCTATAAGAACACCAGTGCACCACAACACACAGGCGCGACTACCAACTGCACGCGCGGCATCGCGCGCGTACCCTCCTAGTTCCATCCAAACGCGGCCGAATATATGGAACCAGGCTGAATTATTGTCAATCTCCAACTCCCCACGTCCTCTTCGTGTCAGTAGATTTCCAAAGATTCCATTGGCAATAAAATAACCATACGTGGCCGAATATAATAATCAGCCTTGTTCACTTTCCTTGATTTTCATTTATCTTCACGTGAGGAAGTCTTGGACGTCATGGTTCTCCCAAAATAAAATAAGCTTTTTCCTTCCTCTTGCATATACGGATGTACCTGGAGCTTCCAAAATTCACCATCTTGGCTTGCATCTCTATCACGGCAGCAACCAGGAACCGTATCTTCTTTCATTAAAGATAATCTCCTTGTGTAGTCCGGCAAAACATAAATATTAAAGTATTTCCTTATTCAGGCGTTAAAGCCGAACACCATCTTTCCTATCCCCTTCTTGCTTCTCCTCAATAGTCGATCCCCAACTGCCGATCTCGTGAGTCTGGCGACCACCTACATCTTCTTCGCTTGATCTTGCCTCGCAACCATCAGGCTTCTTTGCTTTTCTCAAAACATATTATAGAATATCTCCTTGTCCTCTCTGCGCGTACGTGGTGCATTCCTTGCCAACGATATTTCTCGGCTGACCAAATTTTGGTGTCAACACAGGCCCCCCTAGTTCAAAGTATGAATCTCATGCTTCGAACTATTTCAATCTAGTGGTCTTCTACAAAGAGCCGAGAAACCCACTGGCAACAATAGTGTGTGCAGTCCTTTTCTTTTATACGCTTGCCTGGAAAGCATGTTCTCACCATATCTCCACATTTCTGCATATAAGTCCTATAAAACAATAATTCTCTAATACATGTGGAAATAGGTTAGTAGCAAATGCATATGTGTATAAATATCATAGTTTTCTCTATTTTAAGGTTGTTGATCAGCAGATGCTGCAATGCCGATTACATTCCAAGAGTATCAGGTTTATAACTAAGATTTCTCTCGAATTTGAATAAAATGGTACTCTACCCATCCGTCTATCTCCTCAACCATGGGGCTTATAATTCTCACTAAGTCCTTGAGCAACTGCAAAACAGAATAGTCACAGAATTTGCTTATCTTTCATTCTTCGATCTCTTTCTTTCCAGAGTTTTGTGCTTTATAACTCAGTTCTGGGGGACACGTGTCCGTCGTTTTTATTTCTGAGTTTTTTTTTTAGAAAATCATACCATATATTTTTGCAAAGTCAAAAGCCGAACTATAAGGAGATACAAGCCATATGCTTAGATCAAGAATTTATTAACTTTATGTTCAAATTTATTTTCTCGCACACATATTCCTTCTAATCATTTTAAAACTTATGAGGCTATTGGGCCTTTTGGCCATCTTGTAGTTTCGGTTCTGGCGGACACTTGTCCGTCGTTTTTATTTCCGAACTTTATATATATTTTTTATTTTGTTTTTGTTTTGTTTGCCCTCTTTTTTTTAATGATAGCCCCATAAATCGTAATCAGAGAAGAAATACAGGTGCAAGACATTTAGTGTAAGTGAATCTTGATCTCAAGCATACGACTATAATCTACACTAGTAGTCGTAACAATTTGACAAAGGTCAACATGATAGTCTTATTTAATTTTATAGAAAATTTCTCCAGACGTCAAGTATCTCCAAGAACAACGTCATAGCAAACTCTATTCCCATTCTTATTCTACAACCACTTTCAAAACAAGTTTGAATTTTATGCAACCCACAAGTTTAAAAGACTTTGAGATAAATATTATAGCCACTAAACCCAAATCTTATAGAAATTAAAGTTATAAACTAGATACAGGTGAAACATAAAACAAAGCATCTATTTATCATTTCAACAATGGATAAACCAAAACACTTATATCACATATTTATAGAGCGGAATTATTCTCAAGATTTCAATTTCAAAATTTGAAATTGTTGGAGAAGTAAGGGTAGAGTTGCACAAACCACCGTTGAAGATGAAGGAGCTAATGGAAGTCATTCGTCTTTTCCTTCTTCATGATGAATCGCTCGATGTTGTGCAACGTATATTCGTGGTGAGTCCAGGCCCATTTCCATCAAGAGATAGCCTAGCTGATGATGGGCTTTCGGTAATTCTGTACTTACCGCGTCCGGCCGCGTCGGACGCTCCCATGGGCCGTGATGGCCCAACAGATGTACGTAGGCGGCTCTAGAAACTCCGCCTCGCTGTGCGCATCAGTCGCTGCTGCATCAGGAACTCCGCCTCGCCTTCTTCTCTCGTAAAAAAACACTCGTCTCCTTCGCTCGACCAGCGCCCTGCCCCGAATCCGGCCCCTTGCCGCCGCACTCCCTGGCAGCACCTCCACCCCGGGCTGCGGCCCACCCCGCTCCGCCGCTGCCCTCCTCCGCGACGCCTCCTTCCCTTGCGGAGAGGAGGAAGAATCCTTCAAACCAGGTACGCTACCAGATGCCCCTCCGACCGGAAGTGCCGCCAGACCCGGTCATGATGCTCGGCGACTGCTGCAGCGTCTCCGTCCCCTGCCATGCCATACCGTGCTGTCCTCCTCCGTGTCCAGGCCAGACAGACAGGAAAGGGGGCCGCCACTGGTTGGGCCTATGCCAGGCCGCCCCACCATCCTCGCCCGACGGCGTCGGAACTGGCCACGCCTCCTCTCGCTTTGTTGCATCGTACGGAAGAAGGTGAAAAAACCAATGTTGCAAACCTATGATTCAAATGTTTCAGATATATTATAGGTATGTTGCAAGTGCTTCAAGTAGATGTTGTAAAAGTAGATTAAGATGTTGCATATATTGCAATGGTTATACACGTAGGTTACAAGATTTTTGTTCTTGATGTTTCATCTGTTTTTTTCCAGACGTTGTTATAAGTTTGTTTATTTGAATGTTACATATATTTTCACACATATGTTGTAATTGTTTTATCTGGATGTTATGTATGTTCTACGTACGATGGTTTTCAGTGTTTTCTATGTGTTTTGCAAGTGTTTCAGATGTATGTTTCATGTGTTTCATCTGTGTTCGGATGTATGTTGCAAGTGTTTCATCTTGATGTTTCAAAAATGGATCGGGATCGGGTGTTGCATCTCTGTCCTAACTTTTTGCTGCCTCGCCTTAGCTTTGGTGTCTCCTCCTCCTTTTTCTCGGTGCCGTCTGGGCATTCGCCGCGCCCTTCTCCCCTCTTTCCCGATGCTGGTATGGTGCAGCCACCCACTGCAGACCTGCTGCCGCGTGCATGCGCGTGAAGCGGAGGGGATGCAAATGGAAACTCCCCCTCGTGCAGTTCAGCCACGGACAACGTCTGGGCGACACCGGCCTATGTGGGTGGGTGCGTGATGGAGGTGCACATGAAGAGATAGAGTGTAGGCGACGTCCGGGCGGTAGCACTACCCATCGGCTTTATTGATTTTGTCTTTCTCAACTGTAAGCCTGGTCAACCCAGCATACTCCGTGACTCTTTTGCCGAGCAATGACAACTCATGGGCTTCCCTGGTTGTCGCTGAAAAAGTCGATCTATGACTCCTTGGTTGAAAATATTTGAGCCGACTGTAATGCGACTACATCTACTAGTAAATCTCTCGCGCTTTCGTCCTCGCTTCGAGCAAAAAATTCAAACCAGAGTTATTAGTATCCCAGGACGTGGTTTTTAAGTTGGTTCGGCTGCCTCTGGTTTCACGATACGGGACTAAAGTTTACTGTGCCGGCGCTGCTACAGTAGCCGTTTGCTACAGTAACTCGAATTTAGCCCAACCCAACAGTGCCCATCATCTTGGCCCATTTAGCGGGTGTCAGACCGACCACGCATGCCAACCCCTTTTGCAAGTAGTCGGCTGTCTCAGATCTCATAACCGCTCTGATCCTTAACTCTTTATGCTGAAGGTCACCTTGTCAACCTTCATTTTGTTCAAGGTCGCCAGCAAGGGTGTCGTCGTTAGATCTGAGTACACTGGGATAGACTTCTGGCCGGCAGTGCCAGCTTCTGTTTTTGTCCTGGCGCTACAGCTTGTGATGTAAACCAACCAGCTATATCGATTATTTTCGTACTTCGGCGCGTTGCATTAGCTATATCCGAAGATGATGTTTCAATAATTCAGATTAGTGTTCATATACAGCCACGAAGTCGATTAGTTCTTCAGTTCAGGCTGGCAATCCTTCACGCATGCACATCAACATACATGGTATGCGTTCTTGTGTCTTTCCTTGTTGACGTGCACCTGGATGTCGAGACTGTCTCAAATAGAATAAATATTCCTTTTTCTTTACTGCTCGCATTCTTCTGCAGACGATAGTTCTCATAACATAATCTCTAACTTCAATTGTCTTCCACAGCATGCTGATAATAAAGTTTAGCCGAAGGTCCCCTATCGGCTGTTAGATTGCCGACTTTCTTCATGAAAAAACTTCTTCAGGCTAGAACGGTATTGATTCATAGAAGCCCTCTTGGTGTGGATTCTTTAGGAGAAACCAAGAGCCGATTCTATTTCTGGGAGAAGTTCATAAGCTTATTTATTAGCCGATTGGTCTCCTATTGGCTGTTAGGTTGTCCTCAGGGTACACATCTCCCGGACTCTTGCTGTTTGCACTTGATACCGTGTCTTGTATCGGAGTTGTATATCTGGAATTCTCCTGCCTGGCGTGAATCAGATGGCCTTGTAGTCCAGCAATACATCCTGATTCCTTTTAGCACATTGCCGGAGAGTGTTAGATCAATGGCACGTAGTAAACATGAGGTGTTGTACTCCTTCATCTCCATGTTCGAGAGCTAAGCTGTTACATCTGGCTGAGTAGAACGGCGGCACCGCACAGGTTAATACGTTGTTGCACGCACACTCACCGGCCACCAGATGGTGTCAAAAATGTAGCACCACTAACCCTACAGAGTGAAATCTTGCAAACTGATGATTCCATTCAATAGTGGCCAATGAAAATATTCTTTTTTTTTTTAGAAGTTCGGGGGGGAGAGCATCCCCACCTTTTCATTTCATAAAAGAGCATACATGAGCAGTTTGTTACATGTCGTTTATGGGATATTAGCAGGGGGTGGGGAAGAGAACAACAAAGCCCAAGCATGGGCAACATGTCTCTCTGATGAGGGCAACCTACATGCCCAGAGTTCGGCATCTTCGCGACACCCCGCGAAGAGGCGAGTGTAGCAAGGAGGCAGGGAACGGAACACAACATCGTGCCTGTGCTTCCAGAGACGCCAACAGCAAAGTAGAAGAAAGGCATTGGAGTGGGCTGCAGGGATCGTGGACGGTGGCTGAACGCGCCAAAGAGTAGCGACATCCTCTTCCCCAATTTGCACACCGATCCAATGCCAGAAACCAGCCGCAAAGGCACAACCAGCAATGAGATGAGCTGTGCTTTCAACCTGAGTGCCACACAACTCACATTGGTCTGAGTCAATGCAGTGCTTCTTGAGTAAATTCTCCCGTGTTTGGATGCGGTCTTGGACGAGTAGCCAGCCGAAAAACTTAACTTTGGGAGGGGCACGGTTCTCCCAATGAAAATATTCTAACAGCCGATGATATCTTCCGTCGATTAGTATCTATCGGCTTTTGTCAGTCTGATGGTATATGCCATCCAGTAGTGCATGCATGGTGCCGGTTTTTAGAGTTAATCGGATACTCACAAACCAATGGCACATGTTGACCTTTGTAAAGTTGATAGACTCCTGTGTTGGTGGTGCACTGATGGGTAAACTTGGCAAGTGAAATCGGCTATCCCTCAGCCGATTAAAATATTGTCGGTTTCTCCGTGTAGCCGATTGAACTATAGTGTTCCAACCTTTGCATCAATCAACTATTGCTTCTTGAAGTCATTAGTATCTTTACCAGTCGACTGTAGCTGTGTCGGCTCCATATAACTGATTGTACGTTCATCACCTGTGACTCCAAGTTCTCTATGCTGTATATGGTCGATTACTGTTAAAATATCTTTCCTAGCAGCTGCTCCATCTGAACCGGCCACGTAGTGTCTACCGGGCTATATGACCCATGGTCTGACGCCCCAGCTTGCAGTAAAACTGAGTCAGCGTTGATTTCTTGTAGTCTGGGAACCGATAAAGAGGAGAATAGCCAATGTAGTTTATTCCAGCATGATGCACTTGGATTCTTGATCCTTGATTGCTTGTAGTAAAAGACCTCATCGGCTTTTGTAGGCATGTGTGTCATTGGCTTGCTCCTTGGCAATCATCTTGAGTGGGCTGATCATTGATATGAATATTTTAATCCATCTTGCTTGTATACGGACCATGTTATTGAATTTTTTCAACTCTATTTATGTTCTCGTTCACCCTTCTAGCCGAATAATCCCCCTTCGAGTACTGAGATGCAAGTCAAAATACACACAGCTGCTATTCCTTTGCTTAATCGGCTATTACTTATTTGCCTGATCGGCTGTTGCCCTGCTGCTTTTTGCTGATCGGCTGTTACTTATTTGCTTGATCGGCTGTTGCCCTGCTGCTTTTGCTGATCGGCTGTTGTTCTTTTGCTAATAGCACGAAGGTCACAGCCTTACAGGTTCGTTATAGGCTTGCCAGCCAGGCAGTGCATAGCCGATCATGATGTCATAGTCATACTCCGGTTGCTGGTTGGTGGTTTTGGACAACATTGATGAGGAGGCTAACGGCAATGAGGAGCGTGAAAGTGAAGAGTGCCCTCCGCTACAGGAGACCACCATGCTGCCCAGCAGCACCATGAAGAACGTTGAGGTGTTGACAGTTTCCTGGGTGCAGCCACCACTGTTGCTATCTTGGTTGTTACAATCTGCAACGTCTCCATCGGCTGTTGCTCTGTTATAAAGAGCCGATGTGACATAATTGGATTCTGGCTCCAACTCTAATCCCTTTCTTGATCATGTGAGTTGTCCGAATGCTGACAGGCAAAGAATTTCCAAATTTACTTCAGATTGTCATGCGCAAAATTCATAAAGTCAACTTTGTGCAATCGGACTCTGCTCTTTTCTTCCTGTATGCATGTGATTTGTTTTGCTAAAAGAAAGGAGCTATTGGCCTACTCCCTTTGTCATAATAGCGAGCGACTCATGTCTTATTTTTCTCCAATTGTCTCCAATGCTCGCAACTGTCAAACTGCTAAACTCATAGGTCGTTTGCTATGCCTGTTGCCTCGTAGAATCCGGATCAAATAAAATCTACTGTATAGCTTTCCAACTTCGTCCAGTTTGTTGCATCTGGATCTCTCAAGGAACTCCTGAAAACACCAAGATGGAACCGTCAGAGATTCCGGATTCTTGAAACTATGACTCCAAATGTATATCACCCTCTGCATGTGCATTCCTTTTCTATCAGCTATTATATAAGAGCCGATAGTTATTAGCCGATAAAAATATATCGGCTGTTGAATTGTCCCTGATCGATCTGTATTATGACAAAATCCAGCCAATGAATATTTTATCATGTGAAAATGCTACAGTCCGTGACACCATTTAAGGATCATCAATTCCATCGGCCATCCTTGTACAAACAACAAAGATAAACGCAATTAGCCTCCCGGCTTGATGCTTGTGCTTCCATTCGAAATTCCCTTCTGTCTTGAAATCGGCTGTCATAAGCCGATGCTTTTTGCAAGTACATG
Source organism: Chrysopogon serrulatus (assembly GCA_015844335.1). Taxonomy (NCBI): domain Eukaryota; kingdom Viridiplantae; phylum Streptophyta; class Magnoliopsida; order Poales; family Poaceae; genus Chrysopogon; species Chrysopogon serrulatus. The sequence goes on from JADLZL010002168.1 coordinate 161,587, forward strand.
CAAGTTCTTTCTTTTTACTGATATAACGTGATGCATGCACGTAAGCCTCTTCGTGCTGATGCATCTAATTTCTTCTTATTTTTCTTCTGAGAAGTAACTCCAATACCTATCGGCTGATTCTGGTTGAGCACATATGCGAATATGACATTTAGTCGATTCTGTTCACAGCCGACTCTCCAATATCACTAGCCCGGTTCCTTCATTTGAGTGGTCATGATCGGTTCAGCAATAACAGAAAGCAAGATCCGAGCCGATAGAGACAGCTTCTTGTATACACCCTTCGAATTGGTTTCTGCGATATTGCCTCGGTATAGGAGAACGCTGGGACAAATTCTTCTTTTTACACGAACTGAGGTAGTACTTGTAAGAACTTGCAGCCAGGTACTAACCGATTGTGATGACATTGCTGATGTCGTCTTGATAAATAGCCGAATCAATGGTAACATCGGCCTTCTACCACTTGAGTCAGTTCCTCGAATTCACGTTCACTACTGGTTTAGCTGGCATCTTGATGATTATGATTTCATCGTGATTTGATAGACAATGGAATATCTGGTAAGAAAGCATCTGTCTTCTAATCAAACAATTATGGTCTCACCAGGCGTGCCAAAAGGTGTGTTGACACAAAAAATACACGCCGACACACTAAGAGAGGCTCTCAGAGAGCGTACGGGAGCCGGAGACCTTGATCCCCTGAGCCTCGGGCAGGCGAGCCGAGCTTGGTGACTTCGATCTAGGGCGTGCCAGTCAATTTGACCTGTAATTGACAAGGGATTGCAAACGTCAAATTCTGGAACCTGCCGGTTTTGTTGCTAGACAGTTCCAAGATATATGGTCTTCAGATGACCGATGAATCAAAGGAGATTAACTAAAAAGTCAACTCCTGTCAGTGCAAAGCATGTAATAATAATAGTGCGATTCGAACAGCTGATCATGATGTATAACGAATAAAGCAATCAATTTAGCCGATCTTATTAATTGATAAAAAGATACGAATTATGCAGCATATGCCAGCTTAAAGATTATCAGGTCAGTAAACATGTCGGTAAAGACAACCATTAACGGTAGGGTATTTTCATGCAGCCGATAATAATGATTAATCCAATAAAATAACCTGTTTTACTAATGTGAGTGTTTCTATGTAGCCTACAGTAGCAAACAGACTAGATTACGCCAGCATATCTACTAAGCCTAACTGTATTTAAGACAGCTGTCGGTGTTTGACCACCGATAGCCTGCCACGGGGTTCCCGTAGCAGTTGATTCGGACCTCGGCGAACGACTAGAACTCGGCGGTTTCGCGCAAGAGACACACGGTTTATCCTGGTTCGAGCCCTCGTCGTCGAGTAAAAGCTCTACTCCAGTCGGCCTTGGCCTTTTGCGTTGGATTGGTGTATGATTGTGTGTTGCTCGTCTGTTACAAAAGAGGGTGCTCTGGCTCCTTTTTATAAGAGGAAAAGAGCCAGAGCTATGGTTTCTAATCCTAGTCGGATCCATAGGAAGTGTTCTGTTCTGATTATAGAGGTTACTTTCTATTCGTCTAGCTAGGATGATCCGTATTCTACTCAGATCCGTCCTTCTTGCTCTTGTCCTGACGGGAGCCGTGCTGGTGAGTAGCCGTCTACGTCCCGCATCGACAAGCCCCCGAGCATTTCGAAGTAGAACTCGGGGAGCGCCTTGCTTCTGGAGTGATGCTTCGAAGTGGTCTTAGCTGAAGAATTGTTCCCTTTTGTGCGCCGTAGGTGCACTCATTGAATGTAGCCCCCGAGCCTCTTGCTATTTATTTATAAGTAGCTAGAGGGTCTTGAGAAAAAAGAAAAAGTTGAGGGTGTATGCCCTGTAGCCCCCGAGCCTTCGTCTGAGTTGTTTTTGTTAGAAAAGAAGTCGGGCGATGGTTTCTGGTTGACGTGCCCCCATAGGCGCACTCATTGAGTGTAGCCCCCGAGCCTCTTGCTTTTTGGAACAAAGAGCTGGAGGGTCCAGAGTAGTATGATGGCTTTGAAATTGTAGCCCCCGAGCTTGATTCTTCAAAAGTAGTCGGGTGGTGGCTTGATTGACGTGCGCCCATAGGCGCACTCAATGAGTGTAGCCCCCGAGCCTCTTGCTTTTTGGAACAAAGAGCTAGAGGGTCCAGAGTAGCATGATGGCTTTGAAATTATAGCCCCCGAGCTTGAATTCTTTTCTTCAAAAGTAGGCAGGTTCTTCTTTAGCTGCAGCCCCCGAGCTTTTTCCGAGTTCTTCCTTAGCTGCAGCCCCCGAACTTTTTCCGAGTTCTTCCGTGTAGGAAACGGACAAGGGCTCGTGACTTTGCTTTTACTTGTCCTTTATGTCGCTTTTTATGGTTGGGCGTTGGCGGTGGTGGTATAAAGGCTTTTTCTTGTCTTTGGGATATGCCCGGAATATACTCTTACATTTGCTCTCTTTCTTTGCCTTCTTTTTATTGTCCTTGTTAATGCTTCTCTGAATTTGTGAACTTGGTCTATGTACACCGATCTTGGCCTATAAATTGCACTTCCCTTTCGGTTGCTTTTCAGTGTCTTGTAGTGTGCTTCCTTCTGTTTTTGTAAAGATGATAGTTTGTGAGGTGGAGCAGCCCCCGGGCTTCTTTCTTGTTCTTCCAGTATGGTTCATTTAGTGGGTAGAAGAATTCTTGAGAGAGGCAGACTAATCCCGGAGTAGCATTGTGATTGGAGGCTCGTTCTGGTAGGTAGAAGAAGTCTTGAGATGTACCTTATTTGGGTCATTTTGCACTCTTAGTTCTTCTTTTCCACTCTGCGCGGACATATGCTCTGCGTGGGAAGGTTGCCGAGCCGCACGATCTTCTAGGCGTGCGGTGCAGATCGATCACACCGCCGGCGAATAGGCTGGAGCTCTCTTGTTCACATGGGGTTCGATCCGACTTGTTTTCGGAGAGGCCCGGTGTGATGCTTGATCAGTCAGTGCTCCTTTTGGCAATCCTGAATGCACTGTGTTGGTGTATCTAGGTTGCTTTGGATCTGCTCGGCTCATTCTGCCTCAGAGGTAGTCCGGGTGCAGAACGAGGACGGTCTTGGGTTCTGCGTAGTTGTTTTCTATGGCGGAATTCCACTGGGTTCCTTGTAGATTTTTCGCGTAATTTTCTTCTATGGCCAAATTCTACAGGGTTCCTTGTAACCGTTGCTTCGGTGTTTTTTCTGAATTCGATGGGTCTTATAAGACTTGTATCCTTGTATCATGTAAATTGTACTGAAGAAATATATGTTCATGAAGTAATCCGAGTTGTTTTTGTCCTGAAATGCTGGTTGTCTGCCTTCGTGCCGACTTGTTTTGGTAGATAGTAAGATGGTCTATCTTTGAATAGACTTGTTTTAGCTGAGATGTTGACTATCTTCATTTCTGTGGTCTTGTTCTTGGATGTCTTATCTCGTGCCGACTTGTTCTTAATTGATGTGAATACTGTCTATCTTTGAGTAGACTTGTTTTGGTTCAGCAGTTGACTGGCTTCCTTCGACTGGGGTTGTTGGTGGCCGTCTTCTTTTGTGTCGACTTGTTATGATAATATTGGCAAAGCTACCTTTCCTTGTAACGGCACAATACTTTACCGTTGGTGGGTAACGGGATAAGGACCGTTATCCCGTGATTTAAGGGTTTACTGGGCCTTTCCTGTTACTGCGCCTTGTATCCGTTGGTCTTTTTACCGTTGTCCCTTAAGTGGGCCTTTTAAGACCGGTCTATAAATTAGCTGTGGTTACTGTTCTTCTTCTTCACCTTGCCTTTGCTTCCTGAAACCCTAGCGCCGTAGGAAAAAATCTCCAAATCTTTGCTCTTGCATTGCCGCCACGCATCCTCCTCTTAGTTTGGGTGCTTGATTCGTTGCATGGGAAGGAAGAAGGTGGCCTCAAGAAGTCGGTAGTTGAGAAGCCAGTTCTAGAGGAGGAGGTCGACGAGCGGTTGAATCCCGAGTTTCTTTGCTATGAAGGCCATCGCGAAGAACTTCCCCTCTCGATCGCTTTCGGGAAGCATCCGGGTCGAGCTGCGGGAGTGGGGGGGATGATCCAGCCCAAGGAGTTTCTCGGTTGGGTTGCTCTGGTGAGCATCGTGTTCTGTTCCTCGCCCCGGGAAATTGTTCTTTTTATTTCTTTTTGTTCGCCGGGCTCTGTCTTCCGGCTTGTTCCTTCCTTCACCGTTTTCTTCGCTATTTTTGCATCTCTCTCCATGATCTTACCTCGAATGGAGTTCTTCATCTTTCTGTTTTTGTTCATTTTTTGTGAAACTTTCCTTGGCATTCCTCCTTCCCTAAATCTGTTCGCTTTCTTTTCCGCCTCAAGGCGCAGCCAAGAACGATTCCCTCCACACCCTTGGTGGATGTGGAATTCAATTCCGGCGGGGCGTAAAGTCGAGCCACTTCTTTGAGTACGATCTTGTTGAATCCGTGAAGGATTGGCGGTCCGAGTGGTTTTATCTTTGGTAATCTTGATGGTGGTGCCGGTGCTCCGGCACTCCAAACCTACTCGGGGTCCCTTTGTTCCTAAGGATCGGTGGGAGAAGGAGCGACTTACTTCTTTGCCGAGTTAACTCTTCTCCAACCCCTCTTCGATAGGATTAGTTACTTGAAGCAGAATGGCTTGTCTGGTTTTGCCATTGTGGCAAGCTATTTTCGTCGCCGAGTACAGCATTTGAAGGCACGGGAGCATTTTGGCTTCGAGTACTCTGGTGCTGAGGATCCCTCCCGCATGGTGGCCATGACCGAGTTGTCTAATGGTGAGGTGCTTGTGCGCCTCCAGAAGATTTTGAAGGGAGTGTCGGTGGTCCCAATGATTGGCTTTGAGTATTCGGCCAGCAATCCTCCTCCTGCCGTAAGTTATATTTTCTTGTTTGAATTTTTGTTTTCCGAGTACTTTTTGATTAATACTGACTTGTCTTTTGTTCTTTTTGAAGCCTTTTGGCAGGGATTTCGATGCCGATGCCTCTCTTTATATTGATGGGGAGATTGCTCCTCTTCCTGCTCCTCCGGCTGCTCCTGGTCATAAGGTAATTGAAGACCGAGTTGTTTTGACGGGTATTTCTTTGATGGAGCCTTCTCTTCAGTATGTTCCTTATCATCCGGTGGCCCTACCTCGAATTACTCGTGCCGGTGTGAAGAGACCTGCTTTGCGGGAGATTCTTCTTCTTGGCCGGCACGTAAACGGGCGTGTTCTTCTCCTTCTCCTCGGCCTTGGGTAACCTTCCGATAGGTGAGAGGTTGTTTGATTTTTCTGACTTGTTTTCTTTTTTTGGAAAGTAGTCTTGATTCTCTTTTCTTGGTAGAAGGTGGATCAGTTCTTCTTTTTGAAGATGAGGCTAAGGATGTTGACAACTCTCCCCTTCTTCGCCCGGTGAGTGTTGTCTTCTTGGTTTTGGTGTGTATACTTCTTTGCTCTTTTAACTTTGACTCTGGCTTCCTGTAGCCCCCGGTCGACTTCTTCTCAACCTCCAGCTTTGGGACCCTTGCCGGGTCCTGCTCCTTCGTCTGCCGGGTTGTTGGTGGATCTGGAGCAGGTCATGCCTCCACCACCTCGGCCTCGTATTGCTTTCCGTCGTCCTCCTAAGTGAGTTTTTCTTCTTTCTAACTTCTTTTTTATTTTCTTGCATCATTTGTCTTTGACTTTTTTGGTTTTTGTAGGTTATCTACGCTGCTATTTCTTACGCTCCGACTTCGACTCCGAGAAGACGGAGTGTTGGTGTGGTGGGTCGTGGGTTTTTGCGACCCCAATCCTCTTGTGGAGTCTACCTTTATGGTGATTTGCTTCTTCTGCTGCTGGAACTTCTTCACTACTGGCTGCTCAAGCGGTTGTGGTGACTTCTTCAGGAGCGGACAAGTTACCATTTGCCCAACCCCTAACTTCTCCTCATCCTAGGGTTGGGTGTTCTCCTCCTTTGTCTCCTTTTTATCCTCCTTGGGATTACGTCCGTGATTTGAAGTTGATGCGGGATCCGGAAGAAGACTTCAATCCGAAGTTCTCGCCTTAAGAAGCTTGAGGCTGGATTCAAGTCTTTTCTTGAACAATTCCAGGTAGGATGACTTGTTTGCTTTATTTTTTCTGTCTTGTCTTTTTCTTATCCTTCTTTTTCTTTATGTGCGGGGAGTATGTCGGTGATTCGACCTCTTTTTTGGCTCGTCGAGTCTCAAAAGAAGTTGTTGGATGAGTTGGCTTCTTTGCGGCGGGCGCTTGATGAGGGGCGTCAAGGGCGTCAATCCTCGAGGCGCCTTGAGAGCTCAAGTGGTTTGCCGTTGAATCGAGAAGAAGGCTTCTCGAGATCTTCAAGGTACTTGTAAATGTTTTTTTTTTGTTGCGTATATTCTGTCACTTTGCCTTTTTTTTCGACTTCTTTACGCTTCTCTTTGCAGCTTTGAAGAAAAAGTACTCGAAAGAGACTGAGGCTTTGAAGCTTGAAGTAAAAAACCTTTCGCAATGACTCGGAGAAGGTAAAGGAGGATTTGAAGAAATTTTAGCCCGGGCTCTACTGATTAGGCGTGGTCTTGATCGAGATCTTTTTGCAGGCTAAGGCATCAATTGAAGAATTGTCTGTTCGTCGAAGGCTTCGGAAGGCAGGTGGTCGAACCTTGCCTGAGTTACGTGCAAGGACTTGCCACTATCTTTGAGGAGGCCTAAAGATCTTTGGTCGACTGGGTTCGGTTCCTTCCTCGACTGACCGAGCGGACTATCAACTTCGCCAAGGATGCTGTTTTGCTTGGCGTCCAGGGTGTTTTGGCTCGTATCCGAGTAGTTGATCCCAACTTTCCTCTTGATAGAGTGATGGATGGGACTCATACTCCTGAGGATGAACAAGCACTCGTGGAGTCTGAAGCTGCTGTCCTACCCTTAGCTCAGGAGTTTACTGATCTTGTAGAGATTACGCCAGTGCGTGCTGATGATGGTGATGATCATCAGTAGTGAACCTCTTTGTTGTAATGAAACTTTGATGCCTTCCTAGATTATAAAAAGAATTTTCTTTCTTGAATCTTGGTCAAATATCTTGTTGCTGACCTTTGAATATTTTGCTGTCTGTCGTATTCTTTTTGGTGTTGTGAATCCATCTAAGGATAGTTAATGTTGTAGCCGTCTTTAATGATTAGTTCGGACCGTAGGCCCTCATCCGAGTTCTTTTTCTCTAGAAGTCGGGATAGGTCGAGCTCTCTCTTGGCTCTCATCTAGTCCTGAAAAGGAGCTAGGATAGGGCGAGTGTTGACTTCTTTTAGCCGTACTCTCATCGGTGTTGTGAAAACAACCCGGAATAGTTGAGCTCAGACTAGATTGTAGCCGTTTTGCACTTCAACGATTAGTTCGAACCGTAGGCCCTCATCCGAGTTCTTTACTCTAGAAGTCGGGACAGTTCGAGCTCTCTCTTGGCTCTCATCTAGTTCTGAAAAGAAACTAGGATAGGTCGAGTGTTGACTTCTTTAGCCGTACTCTCATCGGTGTTGTGAAAACAACCCGGGGGGTCGAGCGTTTTTTGCTCTCATCGGGGTTTGCCGGGAGGGTCGGCGATTTTTGCTCTCATCGGGGTTTGCAGGGGGGTCGGCGTTTTTTGCTCTCATCGGGGGTTTGCAGGGGGGTCGAGCGATTTTGCTCTCATCGGGGTTTGCAGGGAGGTTGAGTGCTTTTTGGATCGTAGGTCCTTATCCGAGTCCCGTATTCTAGAAGTTGGGCTTTAGTTCGAAAAGAAACTGGGACATTGTAATCTTTTCTTTTGAATAATGAATCCTTATTAGAAGAAGTAGTATATATCTTTGTTGTCTATGCAAAAAATTGTCATAATTGAGATATGTGCCATGAATTTTTTATTGGAGCTCCGTCTTCTGTCATCAGTTCGTAGGATCCTGGTCCTGTTACTTTTGTTACTATGAAGGGACCTTCCCATGGGTTGAGTAGTTTGTGTCTTCCATCTGGTTTTTGTATTTTCCTGAGGACTAGATCGCCGGCTTATAGGGTTCTTGGTTGAACGCTTTTGTCGTAATATCTTCTTAGTCCTTGCATATATCTTGCTGATTGTAGTGTTGCATTTATTCTTATTTCTTCTAAGCTGTCGATTTCTAGTCTCTGGTTTCTTCCGCTTCCCCTTCATTGTATTGCTCAATTTTGGGAGATGTCCGGATCAAGTCATTTGGTAGTACGGCTTCGATCCGTATACTAGGAAGAAAGGTGAGTAGCCGGTTGCTCGCTTATTTGAGTTCTTAATCCCGGACTACTTTGGGTAGTTCATCTATCCATTTTGCTCCGTAATCTTTGAGGTCTTCATATAGTCTTGGTTTCAATCCTACCAAGATGAGACCGTTTGCTCTTTCTACTTGACCGTTTGCTTGAGGATGAGCTCTTGATGCATAATCAATGCTGAATCCATGATCTTGAGCCCACTTTTTGAATTCATTGGCTGTGAATGGTGATCCTAGGTCTGTAATTATCCCTGTTTGGCATCTCAAATCTGTGCATAATTTCTTGGATGAACTCTTGTGCTTTGGCCGAGCTGTATTTTACTAATGGCTTGTATTCTATCCACTTGGTGAACTTGTCGATGGCCATGAAGATGTACTCGAACCCTCCTTTAGATTTCTTAAGTGGTCCGACTTGATCGAGCCCCCAGCATGAGAACGGCCATGCTGGTGGGATGCATATTAGATTGTGAGCTGGAACGTGTGCTTGTCTTGCAAACATTTGACAGTTTTTGCAGTATTTGACTAGTTCTTGGCGTCTTTTAATCTTTGTTGGCCAATAGAATCCTGATCGAAAAGCTTTTCCGACTAGTGTCCTTGAAGATGCATGATTCCCGCAGCAGACCCGAGTGCATTTCTAGTAATATTTCTTTTCCTTCTGTTGTTGATACGCATTTCAATAATACGCTGATGATCTTTGCTCTTTTGTAAAGATTATCTCCTACTAAGGCGTAGTTTTTGCTTCTTCGATTACCGAGTTGCTTCTGCTTTATTTCCAAATAACTTCTTTTCCTTTATGTAATCTATGAATACTTGCATCTATGTTGAGTTGTCTGTGCTGATCATTAGAATTTGCTCTTGTTCTATCTTCTTCTTCTCGTCTTCTTTTTCGTCGACTTGATAGATGGTTTGTTTAATTCTTTTACAAAAACTCCAGTGGGTACTTTTGTCCCTATCGAGCCTAGTTTGGCTAATACATCACTGCAACATTTGAATCTCGTAATATATGATGTATTTCTAGACCTTGAAAATTCTTCTCAAGTTTTTTCGATTTTTCTGCGCAATAGGCATCCATGTTTTCCTTGGTGCAATCCCACTCTTTATTGACTTGGTTGACTACTACTTGCTAAATCTCCGTAGACTAGTAATCTTTTGATTCCAAGTGATGTTGCGACTTGTAAGCCGTGGATGAGTGCTTCGTACTACTGCTTCATTGTTGGTAGCTTGCCATAAAATTTGTAGAACATATTCGAGTTGTTTTCCATCGGGTGCGATAAGTAGCACTCCTGCTCCTGCCCCTCCTAGTTTTAGAGATCCATCGAAGTACATTTTCCAATGGTCTAGGATGACGTCTAGAGTAGGTTGTTGTATTTCGGTCCATTCCGCGATGAAGTCGGACAATGCTTGAGATTTGATTGCCTTTCTTGGTGTAAATTCTATCTTGAGTGCTCCGAGTTCAAGCGCCCATTTTGAAATTCGTCTGTTGAGTCTCAATTTCTTAGGATGTCTCGAAAGTGGAAAATGCATTTACGGCGACTACTTTGTGATCTTCAAAATAATGCGAGCTTCCTTGAAGTTATAAGTATTGCGTAGAGTAGTTTTTGCACGTGAGGATATCTCACTTTTGATCTTTGTGAGTACTTCACTTATGTAGTATCTTGGACTTTGTACTTTGTAGATGTGTCCTTGTTCTTCTCTTTTCGACCACAATAGCTGTGCTAACCAATTTGAAGTAATTTACGTAATGTAGAGCATGAGGTCTTCGTCTTTCTTTGATGGTACTAATACTGGAGATGTGCTGATGTATGCTTTTAGCTTGTCAAAGGCTTCTTGTGCTTCTTCGTTCCAGGTAAATTTATCTGTTTTCTTTAGTAATTTGAAAAAAGGTAAGCCTTTTTTCCCCGATCTGGAGATGAATCTATTGAGTGCTGCCATGCAACTTTGTTAGTTTACGTAGATCCTTGATATCTATTTGGTGGGCCCATGTCGGTTATTGCCTTGATTTGTTTTGTGCTTGCTTCAATTCCTCTTTGGTGACTAGAAATTCGAGTAGTTGTCCCGATGATACGCCAAATACACATTTGTTGGGGTTGAGTTTCCACTTCCATCTTTTGAGATTGTTGAAAGTTTATTGTAGATCTTCAATCAAGAGAATCGGGTTCTTTGTTTTGACGACTACGTCATCCACATATGCTTCCGCGTTCTTTCCAATTTGATTTCCCAAACAAGTCTGGATTGCTCTTTGATATGTTGCTCCTGCATTTTTGAGTCCAAAAGACATTGTTTTGTAACAATAGGCGCCGAAAGGTGTAATGAAAGAAGTCTTGCTTTGGTCTTCTTCTTTTAGTGCAATCCGGTGATATCCCGAGTAGCAATCTAGAAAGGATAATAGAGCTGATCCCTTTGTTGAATCCACTATCGATCAATTCTTGGTAATCCAAAAGGGTCCTTTGAACAATGTTTGTTGAGGTCCGTGTAGTCGACACACATACGCCATTCATCGTGTTCTTTTTTGTGTACGGAACAGGATTTGCCAACCAGTGCGGGTGTAAGATTTCTTTAATGAACCCCCCGCCGCTAGTAGTCGGGCAATTTCTTTTTTTATTGCTTCCTTTTTATCTCGGTGAAAAACGTCGTAGTCTTTGTTTGATCGGTCTTGCTCCTTTGTTGACTTCAATTTTGTGCTCGGACAACTCCCTTGGGACTCGGGCATATCTGGCTGGTTTCTAGGCAAATATATCCTTGTTGTCCCGTAAGAAGTTGTTGGTGAGCGAGTTCCTATTTGATAGGCGGGGTGTGCGTTGATTGTGGCGAGTCTTTGATGGATCATCTGTCCCTAGATCAATCTTTTTTGGTGCCCTCTCCCTCGGTGTGGTGAGTGTACTTTGTTTTTTTTGGTATCTCTAGTTCTTCTGTTCTTATTTACGCTCTTTGCCGAGTTGATTTCACCTTGTACTTTTGAGGATATTTGTATTGCTTGTACATCGCATTCGTAGGCTCTTTTTAGGTCTCCTCTCGAGAGAGAGTACTCCGTGTGGTCTGGCATCTTGAGTAGTAGATATGGATAGTGTGGTATAGCCAAGAATTTTGCTAGTTTGGTCTTCCTAATATCACATGATATGATGATTCAAAATGCGCAACTTCAAATTTGATGAGCTACGTCACGTAATTTGTGGGATTTCCAAATGTTCTTTGGAAGTGTAATCTGTCCGAGAGGCATAGCTGGTCTCCGGGTACTATCCTATAGAAAGGTACGCTTATAGGTGTGATCATTTTTGAGAATTCTGGTCCCATCTTCTTCTTGGTGTGTCGCAAATATGATGTTGAGTTCGGCCCCCCATCGATGAGTACTTTGGTTACTATTATGGCGGCAATTGTTGGTCCGAGTACTAATGGATATAGCCCCAGCGTTCCCGACACTTGTCCATTGGTCTTCCCGTGAGAATTGAATTGGATATTGTGACCGGTTTAAATATCGGGTGTTCTTTGGCTCTGCTTTGCCATGATTGTTCGCCAAGCAAGCTTGTCTTCTTGTTTGCTCCTAGAACCGGGTACTCCGAGAATATTATCGATCTTTGTTGCTCTTGGATTTTGAAAACCGTTATAAATTTGTGTTGTCTTCTTCTTTCTTCTCTTTGTTTTCTTCTTTGTCTTGTTTGTCCTTTCTCATATATTTTTCTTGAAAAACACGACATTCTCCCATAGGGTGAATTCTGTTGGATGATAGATGCATTTCATATTTTCTAGATCTTCAAATCTTCTTGCCGGGTAGAATTTTTTTTCTTTCGGTGGATGCCACCATGTTGTCGAATATCTCTTTTTTGTTGTGGAATTCTTGTCATTTGTCTTGAATGTTCCATCTTCTTGAGTTGTCTTGATACCTTGAGTTGTCCTGGTATCTCGAGTTGTCTTGATATCCCGAGTTGTTTTGGTTGTTCCATCTTGTGTTGTTTTGATCGTTCGAGTTGTTTCTTCGTCCGTGTTGTTTCTCCTTTTCTCGAGTTGTTTACATTTGTCTAGAAACCTTTCTCTTATCTTCTCTTCTGCTGTAATCATCTTTTCAATCTGTTCTTTTGAACTCCTCGTTTGTCCGAGGGTTTTTCTTGCAAAAGTCGTGAAACATCCATCTTACTTTTAGGCCGTATGAAAATGCTTCTATTACTTCTCTCTCAGTGATGTCGTGTACTTGTGCTCGAGTTCTCCAAATCTTCTATAGAAGTCTCGAGGCTTTCTCCTAGATTTTGCTTTAAACCTTTCAACTCGGCTTGCGTTATTGGGTGGATCAAGTATCCCGCAAAATTCTCACAAAAGGCTTTTTGAAGGTCGCCCCATGCTTTGATAGATCGGGTCGTAACTTATCGAACCCTTTGGAGTGGTAATGTTTCGGGGCCATTGGGAAAAATAAGGCTTTTATGTCGTCATCGCCTCCGGCTAGTTCTATAGATTAAGAATAAATCCTAAGCCATTGCATTGGCTCGGTCTTGCCATCATATTTTGAATGATTGGATGGTTTGAATTTGTGAGGTAGTTTATTTGTGAGTAGTCTTCTGCGAAGCAAGGAAATCTGTCGGGTACTTTTTTTCGGTGCGTAGTCGGAATGCGCTTTTGTTTGTCGTATCTCGAAATAACCCCGGGGGGGACTCCCGGGTGGTGTCGGAGATCTTCCCCTGTTTTCCCCTGTTTTTTCTGTCCAATCGTGATGAGGTTGAGCTCTTCTCCCATAATTTGGAGTTGATAATCTTTCGAAAGCGGAAATCCTCCGAGTTCTTTGACTAAATCTGCATTCGGATGGTATGTGTCGGGGAGGTACTCGGTCGTCTTGTATCCTTTGCGCGGTATCTCGAGTAGACTTCTAAGCCTGGCTTGTTCTTCACTTGGTCGTTGTATGGCGTCAATTTCATTAACTAACTCTTGTATCTTGTTGATAGGATCAAGTCTTGTCCTTGCTGCGATTCGTCTTTCCTCGGCTTCTTTCTCGGCTCTTTTTTTTATTGTACTCGGCTAGCTGTTCTTCATATTTGCGCCATGCTTCTCTACGTTCATGAACTCGGTTCCTTCTTCCTCCTCTTTTCTTGTTTCTTCTTTTCTTCTCTTGCTTTAAATTTGTCGGTCTCTCCTTCTCTTGTGACAGAATTTCTTTGGAATATCGACTTCCCGATTCTTAGAAGATCGTAGTCGGGTTGGACTGGTGGTACTAGAGGTTGCCTCATCTTGAACACTTCTTCGTGTGTATTGGGTGGATGGTCGAGTTCTTCTCCTTCTAGAGGTTTACCGTATTGAAAAGGAAGGAAGGTAGAGTACTTATCTTGTTTGAAGATGTTCCATCGGTTGAGGTCGTAAGATTCCATTGCCTTTCGAGTGATATTCTCGATATATTCGTGCGAGTTGTTGAAACCGTAGTGAAAAGAACTCGGCTTGTCTTGTATATTTGGGTTTTCAGCTTCCTACGTGAGTTTGAGTCTTGAAAAAATTTTCCGTATCTTCGGCTCGGGTTCTTGAAGTAGTCGACTATGAAGAATTCCTTGTTCGTGCCTTCGCGGACCCGGCTTCGAAAACGAAGGTTGATCCGTCGGAAAAATCATCATGCGTAGGTCCATCGAGCCTTTGACGTTGATTCCGCCGAAAGCCCCTACCTGGCGCGCCAGCTGTCGGTGTTTGACCACCGATAGCCTACCACGGGGTTCCCGTAGCGATTGATTCGGACCTCGGCGAACGACTAGAACTTCGGCGGTTTCGGCAAAGAGACACACGGTTTATCTGGTTCGAGCCCCCTCGTCGTCGAGTAAAAGCTCTACTCGGTCGGCCTTGGCCTTTTGCGTTGGATTGGTGTATGATTGTATGTTGCTCGTCGGTTACAAAAGAGGTCTTTGTGGCTCCTTTTTTATAAGAGGAAAAGAGCCGAGCTATGGTTTCTAATCCTAGTCGGATCCATAGGAAGTGTTCGCTCGATTACAGAGGTTACTTTCTATTCGTCTAGCTAGGATGATCCGTATTCTACTCAGATCCGTCCTTCTTGCTCTTGTCCTGACGGGAGCCGTGCTGGTGAGTAGCCGTCTACGTCCCGCATCGACAACAGCATATGTACATGCATCGTCGTTGAAAGCATAACTGGATCGGCTATTTAGCCGATACAGGGTCCAAGTAATGGGGTAGCTCATACGCATAGACCTAGCTCAATCGCCAAACAAACAATAATTTACCAAGACTGGTCTACCGGCTAGCGGTCCTGATAAACTACTTTCATGAAGTTTGCTGGACCCATATTCACTTGGTCTACCGGCCAGCGGGCTTCAACAGATCCAACAAGCGACACTAGTCTATCTGACTCTCAAACAGATCTACACGTAAGCACTACTCGTGAAACCATAACTGGATCGGTTATTTAGCCGATACAGGGTCCATGAAGCAGGAACGGATTACTTGTCTTAACCGCAGCTATCCTTCAAGTTGGTCTACCGGCCGGCGGCTCTGAGTTAACGTCAAACATAACTATAAGCAAAACCTAAATTACAACGAAGCTGGTCTAACGGCCGGCGGCTCCGAGATAACCTAGATCTACTCTTGTTAAGCAAGCGTCTCTAAACACGGACAAACTCTCAAACCAATCTAGAGCTGGTCTAACGGCCGGCGGCTCTAGATCGACCCTCGAACCTATTCGTATTTAGATTAAGCCTCGAACCCACAACACGTGACAACCAAGATCGATAAATTAGCCGATACGAGCCCGATCGACTATCGCGGTAGGAATAAGCGTGAGTATAGATAAACACCGAGACAATAGATCTTTGATAGAGTTTAAGCACAATCTAATCCGTCAATCTTGATTGGGCAATGATATTGTTGCAAAAGATAAATCAATTTCAAACAATCAATATCGGTAACTTAATGAATCTACTAGATCGTCAATCTAATAGAGCCGATAACTAGCTTAAATCAAGCTCACATGAGGTCAAACGATGCAGCCATATGAACAAGACGTGAACCTAGCTCAGATCGAGCTTTTACGAGGTCAAACGATGTAGCCGTATAAACAAGACATGAACCGTGGCAATACTTGTAGACAAACCGAAGGTCGGACCCAACCGATGCAGCTCGATTCGTCGAAGGTCTCGCCGAGATCTACTCTACTCCTACTCCTAAGGGGTGGCCGGAGGCCGAAGTTGTTGTTATATTGATTGATTGGATGTCTACAATCTGCCGTGACCCTTTAATATTTATAGGGCTACTGGACCTAGCGTACAAAAATATGACTCTTTCACACATATGAAAGGTATATATCTAGCCTAGAAGTTAAACTAATATAATATTCCTATTCTTAATCTGAATACTTGGACGTAACTTGCATCTTTCTGTTCCTTCCTTGCACGTGGGCCCTTTCCCAAGTATGAAGCTTCTTCACGTATCCATTCCATCCAAACGCGGCCGAATTAGTACCCTTTAACACGTTTAGTAATAATAGAGTCTGTCTACCCAGCAATCGTTTGTTTTGTAGCAACTGGACAATCGGTTATTTGCAAGCCAAAAAACAAACGATTTTTGTCCTTCTACAAATTCAGTTGTTTCCTGGACATGTAACAACCGATTGCTAAGCGGCAACAAAACACATGAATTCTACTCAGTAAAAGGAATCGATTGTTTCTCGCAATTGTAACATAATAATTACGCCACCACCATAACAGCCCACTAAACAAGTCAAGATAACCAAATAAGACTACACGGCCCCGGAAAAGCCCACAAAGTACATTACGCCATATAGACCAAAACAAGCAAATAAGAAAAACACTACAGCCCAAAATCTAAAGCCCATACTAGAGCCCAATCCAAAGCACTACACAAACACAAGACATGTAAAGGAAGGAAACAAACCAGATCTCCCCCATCGTCGGGGGAAGCCTGCGCTGCTCGCGCCTGCGCAAGAGTAGGGCAAAAAAAACCGGCGGCCGACAACGCATCAAAGAAAGGACAGAAATAAGGGGAAATTCCATCGAAGAAGAAGAAGAGATTTGAAGGAGAACTACAGATTCAATTCATACCTCGGTAATTGCATCAATCTACAACTTTCGCATATTCTACACACCAAACTTCAATGCATCTCCTTGTGGTTTTCTCTAGTCCGCAAATCTGATCAGTCCGAACAAGTAGAACATAACACAATATCTTTATTAGATGGCTACAACAACATAGATCTAATGAATACACTACGCCTGTTAACTAATCTTAGGGATTACTAAACAAATACAAGGGCTACAACCAGATTCTTTCATTCTATGCTCCATAACATAAAAAGAATATACATTCGGACTGGACTATCGAAACCGATTGATTATTCTATAATGATACTACAACTTTATACTACTAATCATAATCTTTTGCTAACAATATATGCATTTATGGATTGCACATTAACAAACGATTAATTACACAAATAAAATTCTAAAAATATAGTCTTAACACCACGCAACAAATATACCTAAGTAATTTCATCTTAACCTATCTACATTGCTACCTTATACAATCACAAAATGCAAATGAAACATGTATATGTCTAGTAAACATCAGATTACTTTTGATTTAACTTTGCAGGCAACAATTTGATAAAAATCACTGTTTGGGTAAGTAATCCAACCTACCTTGAAGTGAACATCCGTAAAAAACAACAGGAATTACAACCTCATACTAGATTACTCAAACCGAAAACTGCACATTCAAGATGCTGCAATTTTATAATAATTACATATATTAATCTGCAATCATGTGATAATAATATAAGTATTTATGGATTGCATATTAATGAACAATAGATTGCAATAATAAATTTCGCAAATATGATGTTAATAATATGCAATAAACAAGTACTTGCCAATTCAACAAGTAATCCTAATTTTTTTGATCATAAATATAAGCACAACAAAAAAACACCGGTTTCAACCCTCCTCCTTTACGGGGTTTGGGACTGCTATGATGGATCACCAAAAGGTGACCCAGCATAGGCGGAGTTAAAAACTGTGAACATCCATGTCAGAAAACAAACATACAATCATACTCTTACACAGCAAGACTACTAACCTCAAATAATACATCATTATCCATACTAATAATAACTGTACCTCTCATTGCAGGTTGAAATTATGGAGGACAATATTTGGCCAAGCCTAACTGGATCCAGCTCGAACCAGCCAAATACAAATAATTACATCATAGTGAGCATAATCAGAGCCACTTTACATATAAAACAAGGGTTATTTAGATCCATACCATTACAATTTGCGATCTTTGGAGAAATACCATTACAATTCGTCTATTTGGAACCATACCATTGCAACTTTGCGTTTCTCAGACGAACACCACGGAATACGTTTGGGGACGAGTTGGGCCCAGGTGCAGGCGTATGCGACGGCCCCGTATTTCCGCATGGACGCTGCTGCCCTCGGGTGTAGTGGATAAGGGCCACGGCTGACCCCTGGACGCTCTCTTCCTCCTCCCGGTCCCTTTCTTCCTCCTCTCTCCGTCTGCTAGGGTTAGGCCGTCGCCGTCGCAGCCCTCGCCGCAGCTGGTGCTGGTGCGGTGCCGCGCAGCGGTTGCCGCCGTCTTAGCCCGCGGCCGAAGCCACAAGCGCAACGGAGCCGCGGCCGCTTATCATCGCTGCGCACCTCGTTCATGGCGAGCACATCTTCGAGCACTCGAAGCCGGGGAGAAATCTCCCTATCATCGACGCCCTCAATGCAATGTTCAGTCATCGGTACAAAAGCGCCAAGGACAACGTGTACTATAAGTGCCCAAACAGAGTGTGGTGAGTTTTTTTTTTACGTGCATTTGATTGTGGAGGATCAATTTATGGTTTGTCAATGTTGACAGTTCTAGTATGATTCTGCAGTGTGGCAATTTTTGGTTCGAGGATGCCTATGAGCTGTATTTGCGTGATAAGCATCCCGAATTCTTTGGAGGATAGTTTGGTTCGCCGGCGGGTTAGAGGCACCGATGTTGAAGTGGTTCGGGATGCTCATGTTATCTGCGGTTCAAGGTATCCGGCCAGGCAAGTGGGGATGTGAAGATCTTTGGCACTTGATGTGAAGCTGCAGCTTGTCGATATTAATTTGGACATGGGCCACCTGCGTACTAAAATCAAAGACCTGAAAGATGAGCTTAAGAAGGGAAAGAATCCAATTGTCATCGATAATGCAGTTCCTGTTGTTTTGGTTTTGGTAGTGTTTGTTGCTATCCTGCTGGCAACAGTGTGGAAGAAATAATTCATGTAATCTAGTTGCAATGTAGCTTAGTTGGAGTCTGTTAGCTTAGTTGGAGTCTTTCGTAACTGTCATGTAGTGTAGGTGAAATGAGTGATGTTAGCCTAGTTTGGTCTATAATATGAACCAAGTTTATTTGAAATGAAATGACAAGTTTCCAGCTATTTTGTCAAAATTCATGTAATCCAGTTGCAGAAGCCAGTTGTGCCCACATTTCTGGAAATGAAATTACAAGTTTTCAGCACCATAACTGACAAGTTTTGAAATGACAAGTTTCCAGTTGCATAAAACTATGGTGCCCAAATTTCAGTCAGCTATTTGAAATGAAATTACAAGTTTTCAGCACCATGACTGCTCACAAATATGCTTATTTCAGCACCATGTTGTGCCCACAAAAATTTGACACATTTCACCTAGGAATTTCACACAAGTTGACTGATATTTCACTGATATTTAGTTCAGACAAGTTGACACAAATTTCAAGCAGGATGACAAGCTCGCTGCTATTATCACAGAGTAGGCTCACTGATATTTCACACAAGTTGACAGAAATTTCATAGAACAAGCTCACTGATATTATCACAGTTGAAGTGCACATAGTGCACATAGTTCCTAGAACATCAGACCATCACCATAGTACTAAGGTTCACAGAAATGAACTAAAGACAAGTTCCCAGGCATCACAGACCATTACAAGGTTCCCAGCCATCACAGACCATTACAGGTTCCCAGGCATCAGACAAGTTCACACACATTATTAGGTTTTGTGCCCAAAAGCACCAGACAGCATTACAAGCAGGATGACAAGCTGCTTGTCCAAAAGCTTTTGACAGAACAAGTTCACTGTCAAGTAGATCGGCCTTCAAACAAAAGCTTCTTGAGGCTGTTGACAACTGTTGGAGCAGGGTTTGCCTGTGCCTTCTTCAGTTTCTTCTTGACAGGTGTCTTCTTTTTTTGGGGGGTAGACTTCTTTTTCTTCTGTTTTTTCACCTGAGAGGGTCCAGCATCATCTTGTGTAGTCCTTTTCCTGCAAATTTAATCAAAATTAGTGTTAGTTGTTTGAAGCGATAGATTTTTTGGTTTTTGACAAATTCTATGATAAATTCATACCTTTTGTTCCTGGACTGACCTCTTTCTCCATCTTGACCAACCTCTGCATCTTTGTAAGTCTTTGCAAAGTGACCAAGTTCACCACACCTTTTGCATCTCACCTTCTTCTTGGTAGCCCTTTTCTCCATAGAGCCTCTAATCCTCTGCACTTTTGGCCTACCTGGTCCTCTGCCCAGTAGAGGCGGGTGCAATTTGAACCCCAATTTCACTTCAGGCCACTGAGACCTATCAGGTATTGGTTGAACTCTTGCTTCATAGGCTTTCTTGAACCTAGCCACTGAGTAATATTCATGCACATAATCTTCAATTTTAAGTCCCCTATTGGAGCATATCCAGGCCAGAGCATGTCGGCAGGGCTTCCCAGTGAGTTGTCACTCTCTGCAAGAACAATTATGATTTTGCAGATCCACTGTATGCCTTTTCTGGTTGTTCCATTGGTCCAACAAGGTAACTTTTGCAATGTCATCATCACAAACACTTACTTTGATCACTTTGAGCTGGTTACTAATCAGGTTCAGTTCTTTCATTACATTTGGGAGAATTTTTTCATTCTCCCACTGCCTAGCCAGTTTCTTCCTTAGGTACCTCTTCTCCATTATAAGCTCCCTCAGCTTGTCTACTAGCTCATGCAGCAATAGACCTTTGAACTTCTTCACTTGTGCATTGAAACTCTCTGACACATTATTAGTCAAATTATCACATTTGCTGTGCTCAGAGAATCCACATCTGTACCAAATCCTACTATGGTACTGCTCAAGATACTCAATTGTGTCAGGTGCAAACTCAAATATTTTCTTCATATGCCACTGGAATAGTCCTTCTGTATAGCTTCTTGCTGCTAGGTACAGGTGATCAGTGAAAACATCACCTGAGAAGTGCTTCATAAAGTTCTGGTACAAGTGTCTCATGCATTCCCTATATTCAGCAGTTGGGAATACAGCTCCTACAGCATTCTCTAAACCTTTACTAGCATCTGTACATATGACCAGGTTTGGAACATCTCCAATGGCTCTGTGCAGCTGCTCCATGAACCATGTCCAGTTGTCCTCATTCTCAGTGTCAAATATTCCATATGCAATGTGATAGAGCCAGTTGTGCCCATCTATACCAGTTGCAGAAGCCAGCTGTCCTTTGTACTTTCCATATAAACATGAAGCATCAACACCTATGAAGGGTCTGCATCCCTCCAGAAATCCATCAATGCAGGGCCTAAGAGCTACAAAAATCCTCCTAAACCTTTGCTTCTTCTCTACATTCTCTACCTCTATCTGCACTAGGCTACCAGGTGATGATTGCTCAATCTGAGCTGCCCAATTGAAGAGAAGCTGAAAACTTTCCTCATACTTTCCATGGATCTGATCTAATGCTACCTTCATGCCAGACCATGCTTTGGAGTACTTGAGCTTGATACCATAGTCACCCTCTAACTTGTCATGGCAATCCTTTGGCTGTTTGGTTGGATTCTTCTTCAGCCAATCACTCAACCTATCTGCACACCAGCCTTGGCTTGCCATTTTTCCGAAATGAAGCTTAGTAGTTTTACAATTATGCTTCGCTGGTAACACCTTGATCTGCACACACACACACACACACAAAGACAAGTAAACTCAGAATTAGTACATGAATCTACAAGTATAAGAATCAAAATAAGTCATGAATCATCACCTCTATTGTCTTGCCATCATAGATCCTTGAAGCATGTATGCGCCAAGGACAACCCTCAGCATTGCAATGGGCAATGAACCTTGTCTTGTCAGTTATGATGCCAGTAAAATTCATAACCAGTCTTCACTGCATGATGCCTCACTGCCTTCCTAAAGCTAACAATGTCAGGAAACCTTTCTCCCAACTCTATCTTGGGGTTCTCTGGATCATGGATAACATGAACCTCCTCTGGGTCTGCATCATTTACCTCTGGTTCAAGAGGTAGATCTCCTTCAGCATGACCAAGCCCATGAAATTCATCAGAATCAGCAACAGAAGCATCAGCATTAGCAGAATTAGCTTGGTTGTTACATGGTTGAGCATTGTTAGCTGCCTGAGCAGGTGGATCAGGCATGTACACATACTCATCATCAGCACCAACATACTCCTCATCATTGTCAAACATGTCAGGCTCTCTGTCAGGCTCAACATCACCCTCTAATGGATATTCTGCATCTTCAAGCTGATTATCAGTAGGTTGGGCTGCATGATTGTCATCAGGGCCAATGGAATCCCCATTCCCTGGTGGCATGTCTTTGCTATTGGTATCCTTAATAGGGTTATCATCACCATAACAGTCTGGTGGAATAACACAAATTGGATCTAAAGCAGCAAACTCATCAGGCGGTCTAACACAACCGTCGAAAACCCCTACAACAACCTCGCAGTGCATCTGATCCTTATACATCTCAAACAAGCAATGCATCTGAAAATCATTTTCTAGCCTGACATCTTCAGAAATCCTTTTGTCAAAGAACCAGACACTAGGATACTGGCTACTGGACCACTCTAACTCATTGCGCAGACTTGTCAACAGCAAATCGAAAGAAAATGAACCTACTTCAACATCCCACTTAATCACGCGTCCCTTGCAGTAAGATATTCTACCACTACTCTCTGTCGTACAGTATCCTTCAACTTTAATCGAGAGTGAGAACAATGAAACCCTAGTAAACAACCATAACCAAAATCCAATCAATAGCTATCAATAAAATGCGCATCCATAGCAAACCTACTGGGGCCAACATTAGACGAGATAGGGTGAGCACAAGATTCATACCCGCCGTCGCTGTCCGCCATCTCCAACGGGACGAGCGCCTGCAGATCACCCATCGCAGTCAGAGGGGTGCATCGCAACGCGCATTCGAGGTTGGAGTAGCCGCCGGGGTTGGAGAGTCGCCGCCGGAGTTGCAGTCGCCGCCACCCAGGTCGCCGCCGTCAGGGTTACGGTTTGCGTCACTGGGAGTGAGAGGAGGAAGAAAGGGACCGGGAAGAGGAGGAAGAGAGCGTCCAGGGGGCAGCCGTGTATCCACTACACCCGAGGGCAGCAGCATCCATACGGAAATACGGGGCCATCGCATACGCCTGCACCTAGGCCCAACTCGTCCCCAAACGTATTCCGTGGTGTTCGTCTGAGAAACGCAAAGTTGCAATGGTATGGTTCCAAATAGACGAATTGTAATGGTATTTCTCCAAAGATCACAAATTGTAATGGTATGGATCTAAATAACCCATAAAACAAATAGCAAGGTTTACTGCTCAAGCTAACAATTATTAATATGCAGGGAGGCTACACAGGGCTCATCCTAGAACAGATTAGAAACTCTCAAGAGGACAATGCCACCTCCACAGGGCTCCCAGAATCGTTCACCCAAATGTTATTTGGAAATAACATTAATAAGGTAACTAAATGCATCCTCCTCAGAATATATTAGATTATTTCTGTGCATGTTATATATTAATTTGTAGCATACAAAATAGAATAACATGTTTGGAACCCAAGATCCATTCTATGGAGGAAAACAAAAGCAGACCGGTCATTAACAGAGGCTACAAAAGGGTACTAGGTACAACAGAACACATAAACCCATTTCATTACATTTATACAAGCAAGGCAACCATATTCGCTGGCACACAAAAGTAACCTTATATTTCATAAATAAATAAATAAACAGGATGGATAATGGCCAACCATAGCCGATCATGCTTATAATGGTGATGATGCAACTCCAAGATTGACTGATGCTGCTTACGATGGTGATGCAACTCCAAGATTGACTGATACTGGGCCACCTGAAACTGAACAATACCAGTGGCAAACAGATGTATTCGATAACATGTTCATTGATGAGGTAACACTTATCCATTCAAACATTTCATTGCACGCTTCATTATAACCTATATACAATCTACAACAATACCAGCTACTTACCAAACTAACAAAAGACGCTGTAATATTTACAGGAACAAAATGAAACATCAGTAGAGGAAAGACAGTTCAGTAACACAGCAACAGGACCAGCAAGTTCAGAAATCACATCTGCAGTCACAGATGCGAATCAAGAAGGAAACAGCAGTCAGGAACTCACAGAAGAAGAGATTGAGCAGTTCATTAAAGATGAGCTACTTGCAGCATCAGAAGGCAATAATGCACCTATCGACAGCAAATACACTCCCCAGCTTATGATGGAATTTGAAGACAGACATGCAGCTCATCATTTCTTTGCATTCTATGCATTCCTAGCTGGTTTCAAAGTTGCTATAAGAAATGTTGTAAGAACTACAAGTCGCCAAAGAGAAGGAGAGATAACAAAGGTAACAATCAGATGCACAAGAGAAGGGAAACCAAAAGCAAAAAAGACCATAGAAGAAGAGGAGGCAGAAGTACAAACAGCAATTGGAAAGAAACCTAAAGTAAGAAGGAAAACTAATGTGTAGGAGAAGAAAGACTGCCAATGTGTCATGGTGGTGAAAGAAGAAAATGGGATATGGAAGGTCATAAGACTTGATTTGGAACATAACCATGAACTCAGCCCTGGCCAGAGGGACCAAATGTTCTTGGGCCACAAATACATGACAGACATAGAAAATGCCCTTATCAGAACACTGAACGACAACAATATCCCTACAAGAAAAATGATCTCCATACTGCCATACATTAGAGGGGGCGCAACAGCTATGCCAATGAAGAAAAAAAACAGTAGCAACTACAGAACAAAGATAAATAGGGAAGTCAAAGGCTCAGACATGACACAGGTCATGAACTACTTTAGAGACAAGAAAAGAGAAGATCCCTCATTCTTTTACAAGTTTGACATCGATGAGGAAAGCAAGGTCAAGAACTTGTTTTGGTCAGACTGTTCCTCTCTCAAATACTATGCAGACTATGGTGATTGTGTCAGTTTCGACACAACATTCATGACAAACAGATACAACCTACCTTTCGCACCGTTTGTTAGAATTACAGGTCATGGGCAAACTTGTATATTTGGATGTGCTTTCCTACATGATCAAACCACTGAGACTTTCCAGTGGGTCTTTGAGACTTTCCTAGAAGCTATGGGAGGCAAACACCCGCAATCAATAATCACAGATCAAGACAAGGCAATGCGATCAGCGATTCAGCAAGTGTTCCCTATGGCTAAACATAGAAACTGCTTGTTCCATATAAAGACAAAGTGTTACAACAAGAATGGCAAGGTATTTGTAAAAAACAAAAGAATGTATGAAGACTTTGAAGACATCGTCAACAACTCATTAACAGAAGAGGAGTTTGAGGAACAATGGCAAAAACTGATAAGAGACAAGAAACTCGAAGCAAACAAGTACTTCTACAAGATGTGGGAGATGAGGAAGAGGTTCATCCCAGTATACTTCAAGAATGATTTCTTCCCCTTTATTCAGAGCACAACAAGGAGCGAAACAACTAATTCAAGGTTCAAAGACAATGTCGGCCCAACCTATAGTGCTATCAGGTTCCTAAAAGAATATACCCAGATCATGGACAACATAAATACTGTAGAGAAGTTGGAAGACAACTACAGCAGCAAAAAAAGATAGAAAGAATACATTTTCGGTTACACAATTGAGAAGCAGGCTGAAGAGCTATACAATAGGAACATTTGCAGGAAGTTCCAAATTCAGCTCCAAGCAACTTCGAGGCTAAACTACAAAGAAATCGAAGAAGGAAAAGCATATGATGTCTGGCACAAGAGCAACCAAATCCATAAGGTCCACAAGATAAGAAAATACAGAGTAGACACTGACTTGACAGAAGGTCAAGAGGAATTCACATGCATATGTGCAAAATTCAGCAAAGATGGTATTCTATGCTCTCATATACCCAAAGTGGTGGTTGAGAAGGAAATGGAGAAAATTCCAGAAAAATATTTCATTGACAGGTGGAGAAAAAATTGCATGAAGATACATGTTCAAAGGGAAGAACCCCAAACCATAGCAACAAGTTCCCTGTTGAGGTTCAATATATTGTCAAGGAGATCGACAATATTGAACTCAAAAGCCTCAAAGAGTGAAGAAGCAATGGAATATCTATTGGCAGAACTAGACAAACTAGAAAGCAATGTGCATAACATCCTAAATGGACATCTAATAGAACAAGCACAACATCACCAGCAAGGACAAGAGGAAAAAGGGCAAAATTCAGCTATTAACGAGAAACACAATGAAGGAATCAAAGTACAAAAACAGGAAATACAGACCCAGATCATATCATAAATGATCCTGACTCAATTCAGAGATAAGGAAGACCACCAAAACCAAAGAGATTCAAGGATCAGATTGAGCAAATTAAAGAAAAGATGTTGGCTCAAGAGAAGAAGAAGAAGCAAGCTGAGGAGAAGAAGAAACTAGCTCAAGAGAGGAAGAAGAAGGCAGCAGAAACAAAAAAGAAAAACAAGAAATCAAGTGACATGCAAAGATAAAGGTCATTATTCAATAAATGCACTACATACATATCCCTGTTATTATGTACCTCATGTAATAGTAAGGAAGATACAAGTTCGATTTAAATTTATGTAACAAGTATAACTGCACATCAGTTGCAAAACAATTGCACATCATTTGTAAAACAATTACAGTTCTCCAGCACATGTAATTTACTTTATTTCATTCTGCAAGACTTTATTTCAGTGTCTCACTACTATCAACAGTAAGTACACATACAGCTCACCTATAGTTTCATACAAACCTCGACAGATACGACTTACCAGATTATGGAAACTCTTGCCATCAGCCAAAATTTGTGCACTTCAAATATTTCTCTGGAACAGACAAATATTTTCAAACGATTAAAACAACAGTTTACAAGTCAAAATATACAATTACCAATTCAGCATCCACATGCTACCTTGATGGGTCACTGCAATCCTCATAAAAACTATCATCAGCTCCAATGAGACAGCACATCCTTTACCTGCATAGTTACAGAAAAAATAAAACATAAACTTTAACCCTCCTTCTTTACCAGGGCTTGGGACCTGCTATGATGGAACACAATAGGTATCCCAGCATAGGCGGAGTTAAAAACTTGTATCAATCAATACAATATATATAAAAAATTGACAGACTGCAGAAAATATAACAAAAGTGACACAGATGCTGGGTACACAGACTCTAACAATGACATAAATGTCCAACAGATAAATTATTAAGTGCTCAAATAAAACAAAAGTGAGACATATATCTCCAAGAGACAAATTATGGATGGCATAACCAAAATGAAGATAGACCTGCATATAAAATTTAAACAGAGTAAGCAATAGACAGATTACAAGACGCTAATTTCATAATACATTCCGAATACTAACCAGGCAAATTTGATATTAAGACAAAGATCAGAAAGGCCAGATCTTCGAAACATTATCAGACTGGTAAAAATCAGTTTCAGCCGATATCATTTCCATAGAAAGAACACGGCGAGAATGATATATTATTACCATCAACACGAAGTGAACGACCAGACCATCAATTCTGCATCTTCGGGTTTCTCTACCAACACATAAATAACTCCAATATTTTCATCCAAAGCAAACTTGCATGTGGAAACAAATTCACGACCACGATTCTGACGAACAGACGAACAACCCTAACAACTAGCCGGACCGGGTCTTCAACATTTAGATCATTAACAGCAAGAACCCTAGACTGCGGACCAGCAACTAAATTAAAATGCTCAAAAACAAATTAAGAAGCAACTTGATTGCCTATGTATCGATCGAGAACAATTTCCCTGAACAAGTATATTTACAAAATTAAGAATAAATGACATACACATGATCAACAGAATCAGATAAGGGACAAAAAATAACATACCCCGATACGAACATTAAGATCAATATAGGCTTTCGATGAATCCTTTCTCTTAACAACACTGCCAACTTTGTAAAAAATAATACTGTCATCACCAACACGAGTGGAAAACGCACAAAAGGTATCACAGATGTTATCCTCATGGACAAGAACATACACAACCCTATCAGCTTGATCATAGCAGAATCTGAAATTCCGAATACCATCAAGACTAAAACGTAACCTCCAAGCACACGCAGCACTCATCATTGGATCATGATATATCCATCCAGTAATCCTCTTACAAGCCATCAAACGGGACTGCTCACCAACATGAATATCAAGTGACTCCATGACATATTCAGACACTCTCCTATTGGACCATACATACTTCGACTGATCACGATGAAGACCATCATCAGTCATCTGAAAGAAGAGAAAAAATTCAGACAAATCACATGAAATCGAAATAAAAATAAAAGCAAATGACAGAAACCATACCTTACAATAAGAGAGACTACAATAACTGAAACAGGCAGGATGAGACAAGATTGCAATTAAGATAACAAAAGGAACCCCTATATATACAACTGCAAAAAAAAATGCATAGATTCAGTCTTAATAAATATCAAGTCAACAAAAGAAACAGTCCTATGGGTTGTTACTTAATTGGTGAAGCACAGTGAATACAGCACAAGTTAATGCAGAATGAAATACTAAAAATAACCCAAACATGCAACAAAACAGTCAAAGAGCCGTAACAACCAAATATCACGGAAAACCAAAACAGCTTTTTAAAATTCAAAGCAAAATGCGAAAAAGAAAACACAGGCAAAAAAAAGGAAAACACAAGTACCAACCCTCCTCCTTTACCGGGGCTTGGGACTGCTATGATGGAACACCACAAGGTGACCCAGCATAGGCGGAGTTAAAAACTGTGAAGATCCTTAAAACATAATACATAAATATACTTATAGACAGATCAAGAATGACAAGGACAATAAAAACAACTTTTTTCAAGCTAACAATATACAACTATATGACCAAAAAACAAAACAATGAACAATAACAATAAATAAACAATCTACAAATACAGGAAACAATGTAAAAGCAATTCTAGAACAAATAAAATAATATAATGAAATATGACAAAAAAATAATAATTAAACAATCTACAAACAAACAACTATATGAACACAGATAAAACAATGAACAATAATACAATTTTTTTCTATGGAAATACAGAAAACAATTTATAACCAACTCTGAAACACATACAATTATATATCCCACTATCATAAAAATGAATAAACAAACCACAAATATACAATTTTTTTCTATGCAAAGACAGGAAACAATTTATAAGCAATTCTGAAACATATAAACAATATAACAAACTCTCACAAAATAATACTCATTACACAATCAACATAAATACAATTTTTTTTCTATAGAAAGACAGGAAACAATAATTATCCAACTCTAAATTTCATAAGTACTTAACAAAGAATAAGGAACAACAAAAAATTATTTAACCAACTCAGTAACAATAATATTCATACAACTGTCTTGCACAAACACAAAACCCATATTTGGAAGTCTACCAAAATATAAAATATTAACTAACAAAGGATGACTATTCATATAATCTAAAAAGAAAAACAACAAATCAGGGAGTCTCTTGCAAGCTCTCATAGACCTGAAAAACAAAAAATTTCAAATAAAGGATCATATTCAAATAATAAATTCCAACTAAACTGATGACATCAACAAAAAAAAAATTGCAAGCACCATTACCTCTCTGACTCTAGATGGGCCAACATGTTCACGATTGCACTGATTGAAAACCATATCATTGACCAGCTTTATACGGAACTGTGGAATATCAGCTTCACTATACTTCTCCATCATGTTGATACTAACTTCAAAATACTCTAGATTCTTTATAGCATATATATCACTATCTTCAATGATACTGGAAAATATGATCGTAAACCAAACAATATGAAATAATAATATAAGCACAAAAAATATGCGACATTAATCAAACAAAGACTGAATTTCACCTACTTCTCGATTTTGTCGTGGAACAGATCCAAAGAAAACATGATACCCACGGAAGCCAAAGTCAATCCTAACAGCTTCATTCCACACAAGTAATCAAATTTTTCAGCTACAAAACCATAACCAACAATATAACTTGAATTATCAAAATGAACCACGACATGCAAGAAACAAACTACAAACAGATGAAACAATTCACACTTACAAATTCATCTTTAACAGCTTTAAGGAATGACATATCTGTCCCACAAATAGTTTGGCATGGATCTAAGATTATACAAAATCTCTGACCAAAGTACACAACAACCACATACCAACGAGCATGGAACAGAATGGGAAAATATAGCTGCCAAAAAAATTACAAAACGATGTCAATGAATAGTTTCGTGTACCATCAAAATAAAATATACAGAGTTACTTACATATTGGCTCTGTGATAAAGACCTACCACGATGAGCACCTTTAAAGCATTTCACAGCAGTCTCAAATAATGATTCCTCATCTTTATCTTCACGGCCGTGATTACCAATCAGATAGTCCTACAAATTATCCATGTAACCAAAACTATTATCACCTATTTCAAAAAATATAGTATACTAACCAATAAAGACAACAATAAAATAATACTTACACCAACTCTCGAAAAAAAGAAGTGCTTTCGAGATATACTTGGATGACTCCTAAGGAACATTAGCCTACACATTGCATTAATTACAAAATAATGCACCTTTCCACCAGGGCTCAAAGAGGACACAAGTGGGCTTAGCTGGACAACCACAAGACCATAATCAATCATTCTAAGTCTGTACACAATAAAAGGGGGTAATTTTTATTACATAACATGCAATAACAAAATAGGTAAACAAATGATACAAACTACCAAACACTTCAAACTTACCTCAAGTTTTCCTTCGTTTCCGCCAACTTCAAAACAGCTTCATACATAAGTGACTCATGTCTGGAAACTTTGACATTTGACTTAGCCACCATGTAGGGACTCATCTTGAATTTGCTAGGTGAACAAGACGCCTGGGGACGATGAACAAAGCAAGTTTTGCCTTTGGAAGACTCCAAAACACATCCACTAGACATTGATTCATCACTCAAATGAATCCAATACTCCCCATAGATCTTGATTTGCAATAATTAACAGCTGAAGCAGTTGCTCCAAAGAGGAGTTGGTGTCTGCAAAAAAAATAAAAAAATCAAAATATTCAAGTATTGGAAAAATACTACCAAACTCAGATATCAAGATAATTGAATTTGAAACTACAACTACCAAATAAGCCACATATCAAATAAATTACAAGTCTCAAAAACATAAATAATACATAACTTCCACTTGTTCCAAATTTATAAATACACCACTCTACCCCCCCTTCAACTACCACGCCACAACCAAAATAAAGCCAAATAAAGGCACAGTCTTCCAAATTATAATATAGCTATTTACGCCTATTTACAATTCGAATACGCGCTCCATCAGGACTTATTGCAGCAAGAGAAACAGGATCAGGTGTCTCATCGTCGCATTTGTCAGAATAATCAGTAAAAGGTAAAGACTCCATTTGAATATAGTCCTAAAACATTCACAAACAAAACTAATATATTAGTTCAAAAAGATTGAATATAGCAAAACAAAACTACCAATCAAATCTCTTATAATACACATGCTTACAGTTTCAACAGGGTCATGTCTTTCACTGCCTATATTTCCAGACAGGTTCTCATTCCTCGCATTATCACTGAACAAAGAACCGCCACTGGCATAGAAAGTTTGTGCAGCTGCAACAAATACAAATTTTCAAAACTTATCAACATCAAACATATTTTGCAACAAACTACAAGAACAGCAATTAAGCTCACAATACACATACCATAGACATAGCTCTATCTACTGGATGAGATGTTCTAGAACAACTACCAATAGGACGCCTCAAATTAGGATCTCTAACATAATTTCTAATATCATCCACATCTTCAAATAATCTGAATGAAGGAACACTAGGACTATTGAAGACGAGGATCTGTTTTTTCTTTAGGGAGGGTTCCTTCACGGTGCCTTACCCGCACAATCAAAAGTTAAATCAAAAATCAAATTATAATAACACTTCACACTAATTACAGAACCAAAACATTGCAACTCATTCAAACATAAATTGCAGTCTAAAAAAAATAAATATATATTTACTAACCATAATCAATAACATTAGGGACTGCCTTTTCAGAACCAAGGGCTCAGCACCAACTCCTATAGCATATTGTTCCTTCACAGGTGCCTTACCTGCAACATAAAATTTAAAATGAACTACCAAATTACACTATTATATTACACTAATTACAGAACCATTAAATTGCATTTCCCTCAACCAAATATTGCAATAAAAAAAAAAAAAACTTTCTTTGCACAAGATCCATAATTTTAAATTTTTTTCCTGCTGCATCTTCATAACATACAATCATGAAACATATGACTCAAATTCATATATCATAATCTTAACAGGCATCTATTTTTTTCACCAATAACAATAAACAAAAATATTTATAACCTGAACACATCCCAACAATATCAACCAACGGGTCAAAGCACCAACTCCAACATCAACTTGATCAGCTTCTAATCAACGAAAAAAAAAAGAAACCAAAATCATCTCAAGTACACTATTAAATTCAATTCATTGGTACCTATTACTATCTACAAAAGCAAAAAAAACAAACACACTCACATCTACATTAATATTCTTGCATTTATTTGCAAGCATCGAAGCATCAACAGCAGGATCATCACCAACAATACAAGGGTTATCGGCCGAACCTCCAGTTACATCATTACCATCACCCTCAGGACACAGTGGGGACCTGCCAACAGTTCTAGAAAGTCCACGTCGAGTCCTTGAGGCCACACTTTCAGGACTTGAAGTTGGGTATGTTTTCCTACTTCTCTTTCTAACCAATGTACCTGCTATTGCACATATAAATATACAAAAAAGGTATAAAGAGTAAAACATAAGGAAACAAATATGATTACAAGAATCTACCTTGGCCAGCTGAGTCATTTGAACGGACATCAATGATTACTGGTAAAGATTTTTTCCCTATCCTCTTCCTTTTGCTTCCACCTGAAAAACAAATAACATAAGAGTGCATAAAACCTATATGAACAAAGACTTTAAATATGCTGTGTACACAAACCCAAAAATTTATAGAATCTACTTCACATACCAGCACCAGCTGACTCCTTTGAAGCAACAACCTCAACTGAAGGTGACGATACATTTGGAGCTTTCACCTCTGCCTTCCGCACACTTGATTCTGCACAACACAAACATGCAAACACATTACTAATCCTATGAAAAATATGAGGCAACATTTCATTGCACAGCACCAAATAACAAAATAAATCTAACAGTGCTTTTACCATGCGAATGTGACTTGCTAGAAAAAACAAGCACCGTATCAGAACCACCAGAAAGCACAGTATCAGCAACATCATACAAGCCATCTGAATCCACCAACTCTGTTCCAGAACCTGCTTCTACAGGACTAGTGCTAGGACAAGCCTTATTGCTTTCATCATGTTCTGCTACATCATCCTTAGTGGAAGGAGCATGATCTTTTGCAGATGTATTACTTGGACCAGCAGCGGAAGGAGCAGCAACTTTCGCAGATGTATTAGTTGGACAAGTAGCCACACCAGTAGATCTCATCTCATCATCTCGAACAAAATCATCTCTTTGGAGCATCTCTTTGGAGCAGACCATTGCCACATTGGGCTCAAAGCATCACCAACATTACCGGATACTTGATGAGGCAAACTAGCAGCAGAACACTCAGCATCAGGAGCTTCATTCATAGCATCAGGAGCATGGACAGATTGCATATACTTGAACATTTTACAAACAAGCAAACCAGGGCGACTATACCCAAGTCTTTTGTGGTGGTCTTAAAACAGCCTGCACAAGTCCTCTACATCCTATAATGTCAAGGTAATCAGCAAAACAATCTGAGTTAAGAAATAAATCCTAATACAATAATATGGTTTTTTTTTAAAAAATAATACCCCACATACCTCTTTTGACATAAAAGGACAACGTTTAGCCATAATTCTCTGAACTCAGAACAAGAATCTTGGTAGATACTCTCCCGCATAGCACGTGTCCTCAATCGATTTTAACTACACAATAATGTACTAAGTCAACAGTGATGTAAACATGACACACAATCAATAAGAAGTTACAAAAAAACAACTACAATACTCACTGGCCTCTTTCCAAAAATATCACCACAGACAAGATCATATGATGCATATTTCTTTATCATTGAGCCCTTCCAAACACAGATCCTTGGAAGAGTTGCAGGAAGCTCATTACATTTTTCTATATTCAGAAAATCAAGATAATACCCCTGTATAAACAATTCAAAACATATCGGTACAAAAAATAACAAAGTAAATCCAATTTAACAAAGCAATCAAGGCCCACCAAAAACACATACTTACAGCTAGAAAGTAAATACAGCCACCAATAGTGCCCCTCCCATTCTTTCTGTAATTTGAAATGGAGCTGAAGATCCAATCGAACACAAACTTTGACCAATCTCAATCTCCAACTCTTGACAAATCAGTTAATGCAATAAGATATCGTGGACTCGGATAAGTGCTAGAATTTACACACAGAAATGTAGACAAGGCAACCACCATGAAGTAACGGAAAACATCATCATCACACAACGTGTCTCCTACCAGCTTCTCACCAAATGTCTTGATCGAAGGGAGAGAAGACTCTTTGATAGCTTTAAGGAAATTACTCTTTGCAGAATCACTATAATGATCCTTCAAATCATCACCACCAAATGGAATACCTAAGAACAGATGAACCGCCAATGGAGAAAATGGGATCACTTTACCACCAACAACTATATCTCTGCAGTTCAGATTCACCTGATCCGCTATCCACTGAACAAAACCTCTAGGTGCTGAACAACCATCATATTCCAGCAAAATTCCAAAGCCACGGTCCTCAATAATCTTCCTCTTACGCTCATCAAGATTTTCTATTATCTGCTTACCAAAATACTTGCTATTGAACCGACTCCCAGGCCTCTCAGATGTACTTGCACCAGCAGATAATTTTCCTTTACCCTTGCCCCTGGCAGTCTGCTAAACAATGAAACAAGAAAAGAGAGTTACTTACCAAATTTAATTAAAAAAAACAAACCATACAGACAGTACCTTGCCAGAACGAGTCTTAGCACCAGACTGTCTTGACGTTCCCTCCTTATTGACTATCTTAGCAAACTACAAAACAAAATCATAGTATATACATAAATACTGGGCAACTAATAAGCAAAATAACAATCAAGAATAATATAGACATCATACACATTACAAAGTTATATAACTTACACCAGCAAAAGCTTGTTGAAGGTGCTTGAAAGTTTTAACAAGCTCCCTAGTGTTAACATCATCACCATCCAAAGCATGTTCATCCTACAACACACCAAAACCATTTAACATGTCAATCTTATAATGATTAACACATTATACAACTATAAAAAGGTTGTAGTACTCATTACCTCACCACTATCAACAAAGGCGACGACGACATCATCTCGAATTCATATTCATGTCATCATCACTTTCCACATATAAAGACTTATCATCAGAACTCGAATCAGACATGACTGAAAATAGGAAAAGAAAATAACAAATGAAACTTTTGCATGTAGGAAAACCAGAAAAATTCAGAGACCCAATTCAAACCTTCAGCAGCACTCCGCAACCGAGGCATTGCAACGAATATCACCTCACACAACTGCCAACAAATCAGGGACCACAACAATAAATTCTGAAAGATTACCAGGTATGATACAACCAACTGTGATTTTAAACATAAATAGAACCAATGTTAGCCTACACGCTACACGGTACACGGTCGGTCACCCTTCGTTTAGCGAGTAGTCGGATTATACGTCTGATTAAACGGGTCAAAAAACGGATTACACGGGATTAAACGGATTAAACGGCCTACATGGCCAACACGGCTGACTACTGAGTAGCGTGTACACGCCGTGTAATCGGCCTACACGGCCGTGTAGGCGAACAGGGAATAGAACACAACCCACCAGCTATGATACACCATGCACACTGACCAAAGAATAATCAAAATATCCACTAAACAAAAACAATAGCAACTCACAAACAATAATATGCCAAATAGAAGTTTAATATACCATATATGACAATGAGGTTTATAATACCACCAGTTACTACAGCATCCAGCAAGTTACACCAGCACACATATTCAAACTTAATATAGTTTAAACATCCTAATTACAAACTAAATAACTACTCCCTCTCCTCAGCAACTTCAGCCCCCCTCTCCTCAGCATCTTCAGCAGCAGGAGGTGTCCACCGGCAACAGGGGCATGAAGCACTCTGCATCAACCATGTGTAGATGCAGTGCCTATGAAAGGCATGCCGACAAGGCATGGCCCTAGTCCTCTCCTCCATATATTCTATGGTAACGTCAGGATCATTAACCCATGGCTCCTCAAGCGTCATCAAACAAATAGAACAAACATCATCGCACTTAATTCCGGGACAAGTAAACATCTTTCTTAGACCCTTCACCCAGTAAACATCTTTCTTAGACCCTTCACCCTCTTTAGGCTTGCTAGTTGCCGTATCCTCTTCTTCACTAAACATAGGGGCAACTTCAGGCACAGGCTCAGAAAAAGAACGATAGCGCTGAATCCACAGACGGCTATCCATGTACGGCCCCCTCCTGTGACGGATACGATCCATCTCTACTCGCCAGATTACATACAAAAGTGAGTACTAATCAGAAAAATTATTAATTACAATATTATTTGAACCATAAATATCTAATATAACAACAATAATAAACTGAACCAAATAATACAAAGACAGCTAACTCAACCAACAATACCAAAATGAACTAACAGACTTGCAATATACTTCTTGCAAGGAACCCACAAGGCAGGCGCATTGTGAGTTCCAGAATCATGAGCTACTCAAATATAGCATATAATACTTGCAAAAGGAAAATAAGTAAGGGGCATGATACTAGGCCATCCAAGTTTAATTTCTATGAAATTACTTCCATAACAAAGCAATGCACATGATCAGACACTACTATCCAAGCTACACACATTACAAGTTCAGAGGCTTTTTCTACAACACAAAATCTACCTAAACAAGTTCAAAACCAACAACACAGGAAATAAACACTAACAATGTGCTTGTTCAGTACCAAGAAATCAATGTATCACCTCTAATATCCTTACATTAGGGACCCTAATATCTCATACAACCAATCAACAAATGACTAGAATCCACCAGTGAGTACGCAAAAGCTTCCCTTTGTTAAAAGCTGAACTAGTTCCCTGTAACCACATCTATCTCTGACAAAATTACAAACAACTGGCGACAATTTCTGCGGTGCCTATAAAAAACAAACACATCGGGTAGGACACAAACTAGACAAATATAGGGCCCACCCTAATCACACAAATATAGTCTTATCCAACATAACAATATGCACATTCAGTACCAAGTGATCGAGGTATCTCCTTCACTTCCTTAAACTAGGGACCCTAATATATCATCATAAAACCAATCAGCCAACCACTAATACATCCCTAGTGGGAAGCAAGAGCTCCCTTCCTTATGACTCTACTAGTTACTGTAAACACATCCACCACACAACCAAATCACAATCCAGCAACATTGCTAGATACACAGACTCCTCCAATAATAATAATGCCCAAATCACGAACAGCAAACCCTAAATCCAACAAACCTAACTACAAATACTTATCTACCACAACTCTATGTAGGCAGAATCATCTGAAACCCTAAACGAATACGACAATCAATCCTAATCCAACACACACAACACAAATCCTACACGAATCCAGAGAAACGCAACCAACCTTAAAATACTCTACAGATACAGAAGATTACAACTCACCGACAGCGGAACAAAGAGATCAAGTCCAAGTCGCTGAAGCCGTCACAGGGGAGCGAGAGGATCCAATCGACGCAGCCGCGAAATCAACTGAAGAGGGAGCACAGAATGAGACACAGGAGGCGAAATCAACAAAACTGAATCATGAGAAACAAACCTAGCCGCCGGAGTGAGGCACAAGACCACCTCGCCGTCACCGTCGCCGTCGCCGTCGCAGGGGACGAAGAAGATCCACTCGCGCCGCCGTCAAATCACCTGAAGAACGAAGGGAAGTTACACAGGGGAGAAGAAAACGAGGCGAGTTACTGATGCGAGACAGAGGTCGCCGTTGGAGTGAGGTAGAACTTCACCTTGCCGTCGCCGTCGACGTCGCCGTCGGAGGGGAGGGGGAGAATCGCCGAGTCGCCGGCGAAATCGCCAGGAGAGGGAAGGGGAGAGAGAGAAGGAGAGAGGGGAGGCGAAATGAGGGAGAGGAGCGACTGATGGAATCCCGGCGCGGTTTCCAAAAACTTAAACAGTGCCAAGGTGTGGGCCCACCTGTCAGAGACAAAGCGACGAGCCGCGTCAGTGTGGAAACAGACGAGCGCTCTGGATCGTCCATCGCGCGATCAACGGACGAGACGATTCGTTTGCAAACAACACAAAAACATCCGGTTGCTCTTTAGCATTCCTGTAATAATATAATAATACTAATCTTCAACGCGGAATGAATTCCCGGCCGGAGAGCGCCCCTGCTACTGTGCTTCACTGTTCATGTGGGCCCGCCGGCGCTGTTCGGAACTGTTCACGTGGGCCGAATTAGTACCTCTTTAACGCGTAATGAAATGGAGGCCCCCGAGGGCATCCGCGCGTCCTCTACCCAACACGACCACGACGCGTGGGTCGTAACTGCGACTGGTTCCGTTCAGCTTCTGGCGCCTGCCGCGCGGACAGCACCACGGTTCCGTTTCCTGCCTTGGACGCCACGTGCGCCTCAGCCGTCGTTCCTGCCCGCCGCGCGCAACATGCCCTGGTGGGCCCATTCATTCACTCATAGGTCTGCCGCCGTCGACATGGCTTCCTGTGGTTCGCCGGCGCCGCTGTGCCTTAGAGGCCTCCGCTTCATCCTCTTCCAGTCTTCCACTCCCCAGCTCAAATAAAAAATAAAAAAAGCGCCTCGCCGCCTCCGCCTCCACCTCCTCTTGGATGCTGCTCTTCCTCTCCCCCGGCCACCGCGCCCCCGAATGCCGCGCCCAGCCACCTCACCGTCACCTTGCCGGGGTTCTTAGGGAGGAAGAACCGGTACACGCGCATGGGCGATGCGCTCCTGCAGGAGCCGGAGGACGGCGATGGCGTTGTCAGCGGCGGCGGCGGCGGCTCGCCGCCCGCCTCACAGGTGAGTACCTCCACATCGGTGCGCTCCGCCGCCGCCCGTTGTCTGCGTGCTCCCCTCGGCTCCTGCGCCCGCCTCCGTGCCGTCGGTCTCGGCGGGGGGGCCGCCCCTCGGATCCGTCACGGAGTGCTCGCCATCGTTTGCAGGTGCTTTTCTTTCCTCTGCGCCTTCCGATGTGTCGATAACCTTCAATCCGTGTGCTTGGCCCGGCCTTCCTCATTGCATCCTGCTCTGCTCCGTTTGTTCCTGCTTGCTCCCTCTGTCTTCTCCCTTGACGTGTCTGCGCACCTCGCGCCGGCCGCCGGCGCGTCTTCCGAATCCGACCGTCGCCCGGACTAGCGCCACCAGGCCGCTTCTCCCTCCTCTCGCCTACGACACTGGCATACTGCGCCTCCTCCGCGGCTGGTCACGTCGTCTCTTCAGGAGCCGTGGGGTCGTCCGTTCTTCAGCACCGGGTCACAACGGCCGGCCCTACCACCGCACCTCCCCGCGTCCCACAATGTGGCGGCGCCTCTGCGCCTCTCGTGGGTGCCCGACCCGTCGCTTCGGCGCCGACGCGGGGGCGGCAGGCCTCTTGTGCCGCCCGGCGTCACGGGCGCACAGGCAGGCGCCGGGGCGTCCACCTCGCGGCTCACGCCGCCGCCAGGATGGAGCGCATTAGTGGACGACCGCTCCCTCACATTCGCTCCTGTCGTTCCTCCTTGCCTGCCCAAAGATCACGCGCTCGCAGTCCCCGCCAACAACACGGCCGCCGCCGCCGCCGCCGCCACGACCAGTATCAGTAGAGCGACAGACATCGTCGCCCCTGCGCCTCCCGACGTCGTCGACGACGACAACGCCATGGAAACTAACTAGCTAAGACTGAAACCGCTAGCTAGCGCTTCTTCACAAGTAACGATTCAGACATAAGAAATTCAGTCATCTTCTTCGTGTGGACGTTCAGACTTTGTTCGATAGCAGCGGCAGGATCTTTAGCCTGGCATCCATGGCGGCTGGATCAACTCAGGGTGACGATCCGGCTTCTCCTACTCCCAGCCGGCCATACATTCTACTCCAATCCGGCCATCTAGCTACTACCCACAGCCGGCAGCATCAGGGAAACCCTATGTACCATGGAAACCGATAGCAAAAACTGGAACACTCAAACGGCGGCGTACCTGAAACCCTAGGGCAGTTTGTTCGATGAAGAAGATGGCGACACAAATCAAGAGATCCCGTCGTTGCCTTCGCGCCACCAGCAATCGCGCGCGAAACTTGATGGCGGCGGGCGCGGGAGCAGGATAAGCGCGCGGGAGGAGTCGCGGAGTCGCGCGAGATGTCCAGCGCCAAGCCTCACGGAGGTGCGCATATATGCGATGCCTGACCCTCTATTTGCCAACTCTCCTAAATTGCCAAAGTAAAATGCAAAACTGTTGGAGACAAGTTTTAGAGCTTTTTGCCAAAAATCAAGGATGCCAAACTCAACTGCAAAACTGTTGGAGATGCTCTCAGCAGGTTGCTGATTGACATGCCGTGTTCCCTGCTTCGTCACCGGATTTCAGACGTTTTCCCCAACGCGGACGCCATGGGGGATTCAGCCAACCTGGTAGGCAGTCACTGTGTACACACCAGTAGTCAGAGCTTCTGGATTGTTAGTGCGGCTGTTTCTTTTCATATCTGAGGTTCGTGTCCCCTCCTCGATCTCCATCCGGTGTCTCATGTCGACCTTTTCTTCTCTCAGGTCCCAACGGTGAAGGAGGTCCAGCCGGCATGGCATGAGTTGGAACGGCGGCCAGTGGTGATTGGCCTCGGCAGTCGGCACCGTCTCTCAGGTACTCCAGTTTCCTCCATTGTTGTGATTTTTTGTTTTGCCTCTCTGACCTCTCCCCAAATTGACTTGGATTCCTGTTCTAGGGTGTTTGGGCTCTAATGGTTTCTGCTCCGCTATTTGTCTTCTCCGTGTTCCTCCCCGGGAGGCCAGCACCAATTGGCAGTTACTACCTCATAGCTAAGAAATTGCTATTTGTTAACTAACTCATGCCCTGCTATCTTCTACCCTCTGGTGAGGTGGCTATTGCTCTCTAATTTTGTTATGGACCGCTGCTCTTTGATACCTTATACCGTTCTAAATTTTGATAGAATATCAATGGACGGAAAAAAAAAATACATTCGGATAACAGGGTAAACATTATCTCGCATTTACTTGCATCTTTCTTATGAAGCATATATTCGCAGATTATTTAGCCTCAATTGTGTTAGGTGTTCATCATCATACAAATTTCTTTTGCAACCCATCCCATTTTTTTAGTTCAGGTGAACTGGTTCGATAGTACAAGGCCACTAAAACACAGGTGTCAAATTTAGTTTATCATTGGGCTCTGCCTCAGAGAAAGTGATTGCAGTGAGTTACTGGATAGCTCAGTGCAGTTGCTTTCTTCTACTCAAATGTTAGCCAAAAATCAGAGATACTCCATATAATGGAGTTGCTTCGCATATCCAGTTCTAGCCCAGTGGCTGCTCTTGACCGAATTGGATTTGCTTTTCGTATCCACATTTCAACATAGGAGACTAGGAGCCAATTTCAACCTGACAGACTGCTTCACCTCCCAAACAAAACTGTATGCCCATAGGATATCTGAGTTAAGCAAATTCATTATTCCCGTCCAAAAATGAAGTTTCAGTCCAAAAATTAGTTTCCAGTGAATGCTGCGCTGACTGAGTTGCTGCCTGGTGCTTCCCTCACCAGCAGCCTTGACCTAGCGAGACCCCATTTGCGTGCCTCATTGGCGCCGATTTCTAATCCTTTTTTTTTATTTCGATTCCATTTCAGAACAAGGCCAGTTTTAGGCTCATCTTGGAGACTGTCAATTCCAGGGCTGCTTTGCAAGTAGTTTGGTGTTTTCTTTAAGCCCAGGATACTTATGAGATCAGCATGTTACCATTTCTGTTTTTTTAGGAACTCATTTAGACTCCTTGAGAATGAACACTTGATGCATAATTATATGAGCGGTGCAAACTGTCTGAAAACAACAGTGAGAACAGTTCACTTTCCAATTAGACATTCTTCTAGACTTATATGTATGCCGCTTGCCACCGTTTCCCATCAGGTCTGCGCGCGCAGCGGAGCGCGCGTGACATCCTAGTATATGGAACCAGGCTGAACTATTGTCAATCTCCAACTCCCCACGTCCTCTTCGTGTCAGTAGATTTCCAAAGATTCCATTGGCAATAAAATAACCCATACGTGGCCGAATATAATAATCAGCCTTGTTCACTTTCCTTGATTTTCATTTATCTTCACGTGAGGAAGTTTTGGACGTCATGGTTCTCCCAAAATAAAATAATATTGCTTTTTCCTTCCTCTTGCATATACGGATGTACCTGGAGCTTCCAAAATTCACCATCTTGGCTTGCATCTCTGTCACGGCAGCAACCAGGAACCGTATCTTCTTTCATTAAAGATAATCTCCTTGTGTAGTCCGGCAAAACATAATATTAAAGTATTTCCTTCTTCAGGCGTTAAAGCCGAACACCATCTTTCCTATCCCCTTCTTGCTTCGATCCCCAACTGCCGATCTGGTGAGTCTGGCGACCACCTACATCTTCTTCGCTTGATCTTGCCTCGCAACCATCAGGCTTCTTTGCTTTTCTCAAAACATATTATAGAATATCTCCTTGTCCTCTCCGCGCATACGTGGTGCATTCCTTGCCAATGATATTTCTCGGCTGACCAAATTTTGGTGTCAACAGTAGCGTTAGCACGGGCAATATACTAGTATTCTAAGGTACCCCACGAATTGCCATACTCATTAGCGATGAAAATTATGGTGCCACTAGTAAATTGGTCATTTGTGCTCCCATTTGTTGTCACAAAAATATATGTATTATTAGTGGAAAAAGAAATGCCACTTATAGTGTTTTCGTGGTGAGAATATCAACGCGACTATAGAGTATTTATGGCAATTTTGTCTTTACAGTTGCCATTGTAAAAATGGTGAATTATATGGTCACTGGAGACTACTCCCTCCGTCCCACGAAAAAGAGTCGTTCTAGGATTCAAATTATGTCCCATAAAAAGTGTCGTCGAGCTACCTACACATAGGCACTGTACCGGTAGTCAGCTGTTGTCTGTATACACTGACCACTGACCCAGCGCCTGACCCTTGTCCTTTGGCTCCTGCCGTCCAATGGAGGAGAATGCATGGACGTTTAATACTCTTCTTCTGCTGCTGCTTGTACTATATCAGTAGGGGTATCCCTTCAAAAAAAATATCAGTAGGGGTATGCACGTACTTCACCCATCTCCTTGGTAGAAGCGCTTCTTCCCCAAACGACAAAGTTTCGCCATTATAGAAGTTAATGTATCGATATTTGTTCTCATTATTTTAGTTACAACTGTATCTAGTTGTTCGCCATAGTTTATATGGGAAAAAGTGGCGTCTTATATCCATACAAATACATTTTATTTGTGATGTAACTCATCCTCGACATATATATTATAGAGGCAAAACTTTTCCTGATAATACGATTTTTTGGTGAGAATTGATCAGACATGTTGTGTCGATAATTTCATCACCAAAAAACATATCATTTGTGTGAAAATTTTAGTGATGACAAGTTTTGTCACAACATAAAGTCTCTATTATGTGAAACAATAGACGTTGTGGCAAACGATTTATCATTATCACAAATATTTATTTCAATAATTATTTAACCATAATAATGTTACAATCAAGAAATACACAAAAATTAATAACACTTGGAACTCTCAAAATAACTCACGCTACTTTCAAATCTCAAATAATTTATTCAACTATAGGTATTAAACTGTAAGATGGAGGCGGCAAAGCACCAGAATGCGGAAGAAATTTTTCTTGATGTGTCCCAGCAGCTTCATGTGTAGTTTGATATGCAAACCATGAAACAACAAATTAATTAATGGATCGACATAATCATCGGGAGGCGACCGTGGGACACAAACGCACTGCCTGGGGTCAACGTGATTGAGGAAGAAGAGGGGAGCGCCGGCAGCCAGGGGATGGACGGCCGCCGCCGCCGCCGCCAAGAAGACAGAGATCCACGTCGTCTTTGAATTTACTTTGTTATCTCCCTTTTTATTACGAGCAGGACTGCATCAATTCCGCTCAATATATCCGCTCGGATTCAAACTGCCAATACATTACATCTGGCAACCTAGATCCCAGTTCGGCAGCCTCTCGTTGACCGGTCCTCGTTATTCATGACAGCGATCCTGTTAGTTCTTATGAGCGCGTTGCTAAGCTCCTAAAGTCGGCAATGCTTCCAATTATTGTTGCTATTTTCTTTACCTATATATATCCAAAGTCCAGCCTACTTGTGCTTACATTATTATCAAATCATTTTTTTATATACAGGTTATTTACCTGGATAGTGTTCACCTAATCACCTGGGTGCACTTTCGTTGCAGCATAACATCTTCCCACGGGTTCGCTGCTTCAGAGCTGACCGTTTACGGGTCGGATTTCAGGATAGCCGCCGATATAAATTTCTCCTCTAATCGTTCCAATACTGTTGATTCATGCAGTTCCAAGGTGCGTTCATATTCGCTTCCCCTCTCTATGTTGGCCACATCATCATATTCCTGGAACAATATCATTCAGCACAAACTACTCCCAACATTTTTCTGTCCTCTGTTTTCAGCTTTGCCAGCGTCATGTGGTATCTGTTGTCACTGGGCTACTCCCCAGGTGTGAGGTGTCCAACACAGGTTGCTTAAATCAGCCCGGCATGCTAGGGTTGTGGGAGGCTTCCATTCTCATGACACAGGTCCTCAAGATCCCCCCAGGTGGGCCCTTGGTCT
Source organism: Chrysopogon serrulatus (assembly GCA_015844335.1). NCBI lineage: Eukaryota > Viridiplantae > Streptophyta > Magnoliopsida > Poales > Poaceae > Chrysopogon > Chrysopogon serrulatus. The sequence continues at coordinate 206,146 of JADLZL010002168.1, forward strand.
ATATGTGGCCATATTTTTGTGTTCAACACCACCCCCCCCCCCAACACACACACACACACACAAAAAGACTCCGTGTTTAAATACATCCTAATCAGAAGTCTCACTAGTTTTCATAACCTATGACACAGGCAGCGGGGCCTATATTTGTTGCTGCAGCAGATTTTCTAAGTCAAATAAGTTCCGCACTACCGAGGCCCTGAACTTCATGAGTGTTCAACTCCACATTATGGTACCCACCCCTAAATCATTCTGTGCTAGACGAACTACATTTGTACATATTCTGATTTCCATTGATCCTAGATCCTAAACCTCTGTGATCTCTCTGTTTCTTTTTGTTCATAGCCCCGATGACCGACGCAGGTTCAGGCAGCTCAACAGCCCCGGCGATTATCAGTCCTGGTCCAGATCCCAAAGATCGAGTCTGGACTTCCACTCATAGTTTGTCCCAAATGCAAAGATATCAGGCTGATTGCTCTTACATGCAAACGGGCCAAAAAATCAAAAATGCCGGCAAGAGGTTCTTCGAGTGCCCTAGGAACAAGGAGAAGGTGGGGATAAACCTTTCTGAAACGTTTCCAGCTTTGCATAGTTCATTCATTCGTTTTGCTCATTTAGTTTACTTTTTTGCAGGATGCATCATCATGGCCCAGCTACTACTTCCAAAATGAATATGAGCACTACCTCCGCGGCCTCGGTTTGCTGGGAACCAGCTCCAACGCGGCTCCCTGTCGCCCCTGATTGTGCTCCACAGCACACCTACATCCCTACTGAATTTGTGTTTTTACAGGGATTAATCAGGAATTAAGCAAGGTGGACCCAAGACGTCAGGTTTAAATTCATATTCTGCACGGGGGACAACTCCAGAAGGTTCCAGAGGACATGAGAAGGCAACCCACCGAAGCAAAGCCGCAGATGATGACAGGTCGGGCCAGCCCCACTTGTAGGCCGGCCGGCCAGGGGGCCACCTGGCAGCCTCCCGCTTTGTGTGGCGGCGCCATCGATTTAGGGTTTGCATCTCAGCCATCATTCAAGGTTGGTTTGATCCAAGGGCTCAGGATTGACACTCCAGTCTATATATACCAACCTCTACCCCCCGCCCCCAAGGCAGAGCCTCGGGTCATAAGTCAAGAGAGGACCAGAAATTAAGGTTTCCAGAGAGAAGGCTAGAGCTCCAAGTCTTCAAGTTCTAGTATAGACTACCTAGCAAGATTTTAATAGAGTTTGGGCTATTGCTCAGGATTCTGGATTCACCGTCTAGAGATTGGTAAAGCCATTGTATCTCATTATATTTTGATTTTGTGCTACTTCAATATTATGTTTCTATTTATTATATTCCTAGTTTGCTCTAGTTGTATATTTGATACAGTTATGATTGATAATGAGTTTATGCATAAATTCGCAAAGCGCTTAGCTCAATACTCGAGTGAGTTAAGTGGTCGATATAATGTAAGCGTGGTGCTTATATGCTGTTTACCTGCGGATGCACCCTACATTCCAGACCGTGTGGTAGATCGTGGTTGTGACATTTCCATTGAGTCCTTTGTAGACCACTCCTAATTTGTAGGACAAGTAGAACCTGGTTGCAAAGCAAGTATTGCTCTGTTCTTAATTGTAAAAGAACTGACCAAATTATACGAGCACAAGCGCAAAACCAATTGTCAAAGTGACAAATTTCTCGCTCTTGAGCCCATATAATCCCGATAGTCTGCTGAAATCTCGAAGAATCTCAAACCAAAAACATTCAAGCCAAGATTGAACGCGAATCAAAATGAACATACGATTCGTTACATCATAGGTCTACAATAAGTTCACAAATATATCTCTTACATCAGAGTGCTTAGAATAATATTACAATACCAGTTTAGAAGTAGCGGAAACAAAGTAATTCAAATCCCACACACACAGTTCAAATATAGTGCCATCATAATATAGTCAAGTCCCACAAAGGCACAGGGTAAGATAGTAAGACGATCATGCCCGATGATCTAGTCCTCATCACCCGCAGGGTGGAGACAAGTAGCGTAGAAGCCACTATACAGCATGTCATCTGCAACAAGAGGGAATAAACCTTGAGTACGAGGATGTACTCAGCTAGACTTACCCATCAAAAACCAGAAATAAAGTGACATCAAAGAGTATGCAAGGCTTTATTAAGCTGGGGCTAGCTTGACAATATTTTGCATAAAAGCATAAGTGATATGAGAGCAATATTTTATTATTTTAGCAGCAGATTATTAATAATTAACCTTTCCTTCTAGATCAGCACCTGTACTAAGCAATCACTTGATTATATACAAGCATTAGTAACCATTTCATGTTTATTCCAGCTATCAACATCATCGTCATTAGAACCACCATAGTTATTTAGTGAGTTCTAGGTTGCCGAATGCTTGGTCAAGTTCTCACTAACCAGGAGAGACGGCGACTCGAATCGATTCCTACTCAGCTGAGGGGGTATTCCCAACACACCCAAGCTTCCCCCGTTGGGGTTGCAAACAGGTCACCATTAGTACAACTTAGGGCAAGGTCCGGTTTCACACCGGCAAGACCAGAAAGTCGATAGCCAGGACGTTCAAGCCATGTTAACCCAAGAGTGCCGCTAGGACAGTTATACATGCTTGCCCTTGATCTAGTATGCTGCTTTCTGTGAATTGCCCTATCGCCCACCGCGTCCCATTTGCTTGAGTTGAGCTACTCGGCTTCGAGGTCGGATGGTCGCATCCTTCCAACTATGTGAGGGGCTGCATTCAACATGACCAAGGACGTGCAGCGCTTCCAATCCTTAATCGACACAGACGGGTATAGGTCCACACCCAAGACCTCTATACCTTGTTGCTTCACTATATTCATCCCGCTCGGTCTCCATTCATTATTAACATATGGTCCTTTTACACGATAACAAATATAGCCAACCATGACCAGATATTTACCTAGCCTGCGGATGATAGGGGAATCATCCGACTTCTACCGGTCTAAGCATGGCTAAACATTTATTCGATCCTAGACCTATATAGGATTCAGGGTGAATATACTAGACAAGGGTAGGATATAAATGCAACAAGTATTTCCATTCAACTCCTATAACTTAATGCAATAAGTCATACAAAGTATTCAATTGTATTTTATAAAAAGTAGGAGGCTTAGTATGCTCCAGGGCTTACCTTTCACAAAGGTAGAGGACTGGTGGTCAACGTAATCAGCTAGTCCTTCCTCGGGGACTACTCCTTCGGGGACCTGCTCCTCCACTTGTGGATGCTCTTGGCGCAGGCTCCCAAACTCCAGAAGCGCTACGCCCTCCGGAACACCTATTGCATGCATATGCACAAGTGAATATCATGTATGCACAATAATGGGATGATGCAATTGATGTATAAATACACACGGTTAACTTATTAATAAAGTATTAACACTAAATCAATCTGAAAGGGTGATGATGAGCTCTATTCAAATCACTTTACAGAGTAGGTGCATATCTCCTCTCAAAAGAGAGTAAACACTTACCTAAAGCAAGCAATCTAAGATACAACTTCTCATCTTCAGTTAAGGATATAGCACCTGCAACTAATGCTTATAACCATTAGCCTAACCAGCTAAAACATTGCACACAAGCTTAAGGCAAACAAACAAGCTAACTAGCAATTTCAGCAAAACTGAGCACAGGACAGTAGTCCAGAAACTTAACCATAATTGAAGATACATAACTCCAAAAGACATACAATAAGACATTCCGGAAAGCTTATGAAATTGCCTACAAATTATATTTAGACACCTCAGCCTAATTCGTAAGTTAACCAGGTCAAACAAGTGCATCTTCTAAAACTGTTCAGAAATTCCAGAGAGCACCCCTTCTCTGGAATCCAACTTCAAACTGCCATAACTCAAAAATTACTTAACCAAATACTATGAAAATTTAGCATAAGATAGATAACAAAATTATCTACAACTTTGTTTTAAACATGTCCCCCAAAAAATATCATTTTGCTCATGTAAAACTTCAAGTCTTTCAAACTGTCCAGAAAAGGCTGAATTTCAAGAAATAAATATATTACTCATGTTGAGACTTGCAATCTGAGCATAACCAATGTTACCAACAGTTAGAGTATATTATATAAACACCAAAAAATATAATGGCCAACCCTAAATAGATCATTATCATACCTTTTCTTGTTACAAAGGTATTTAGGTGCATAAATGACCACCCATCCACAGTGCATAATAAATTCTACAAAAATTACAGTAGATTACACATGCACTCAGTAGATTATTGCTCAAATTTCACACCAAAATACTAAGCACATCATCTTAAACAATTCAGGGAATCTAAACATGCTTATTAAAGAAAAATTCAGAAATCAACTTGAAAAGTGTCAAACAACAGATTTCCTTTTTTCTTTTCTTCACAGCAAAAGAGTACTGTGTACCAATTTCAATTCAATAGCTTATATATCATTTGCATGAAAAATGGCACGAGATATATAGCATTTTATCAAGATAAATAGTAAACTACTAAACTAAACATGCTTACTGGTCAAACTATATTTTTCATAGATAGAGCATCACAAGACAATCCCATTCCAACTGGAATCACATTTCTAGCATTTGTATAACTTGAGCTATGCATTTTTTAAGTTCACAAGGGATTAAACAAGATAAATACACAATAATTATTTTACTGCAGAACATGGCATATTTCATATTTTTAATAAAAACTAGACATTATACAGAGCAAACAAAATTTGAATCACTCAATTTGGATCTCTAAAACTCCAGATATGAATTTCCAAAATTTACAACATTTTCTAGAAAAGAATAAAAATGAAACCCTAATTCTATATCACTGACACGTGGGCCCCAGGGTCAACAGGACCCACCCGTCAGTGAAATAGGACAGAGACAGCGGCGACGGTGAATTTTGATCGTCGTTTTCTCACCAGCGGTGAGGTTTCTGGCGCAACCAACACCACCCTCGAACGCAACTCGCTGTGCTGCGTCGATTGAGGTAGGTGGCAAGGCAGTGGAGCGGCCAGAGCATGGTCGGCACCGAGCAAGGCGGCGCAGCGGCGCTGCATGGTGTCACGATGGTCGTCTCCGCCCACGGCATGCCGAACCAAGCTCGGCTATGGCTCTAGGAGGTCCTAGGTGAGGTTAGGGTTTGGGACTGTGGCCGGCGGTGGTGAGAGCGCGGTAGTAGGACACATCGTTCCAACGCCGGTGAGTGTGCATTGGCCAAATCGATGGTGGCTTCATGTTCTAGGGTTCGGGGTAGGTGCGAGACAAGCGAGAGAGAGCAGAGAGAGAGAGAGAGAGAGCGAGCTTGGAGAGAGGTGGCCGCGGTGAGCTCGAGCTCGGCGGCGCCCCGGCCATGGCGGCGACGGCGGAAACCGGAAATATGGCCTCATCTAAGCACGATTCGAGCCACTAACTGCGTCTGGGGACGGAGCTCATCATGGCAGAGCTACTGGTGGCGGTGATTTGGCGGTGGGCAGTGGAGAAACAGCTACTGCGGCTGTGGCGCTCAGCACTGTGCCGTGCTGTGCGAGGGGAGAAGAGAGCGAGCGAGGGAGAGAGTGAGCAAGCAGGAGGGGCGGGAGCTCGCCTGTGACCATGTCTGGGCCACGACGGCCCGACTGGTGGGGCCTAGGCTGGCATATGGGCACCAAATGGCGGCCGAGCGCTGACGCCGGTCGGCCACCGCGACGTGACTGAATTCAAATTCAGTTCAAAATCGACTGAAACCCGTACCTTCTCCCCTCTCTATCTCACGATCTAGGCTGTATCATCAGTAATACAAATTTTAGAGCTACAAGAGATCTACAACTTTGCTTTTATGAACTTGAGCTGGTTCGGTCTAGATTTGAAACTACAGGCTGCCAAATCAGGGTAAAAACAAACTGAACTGCATTCAAGGACTTGGGTCAAATTTCAGGGTGCATTTCAGCACTGAATTCTGAATTATGGGCCCTTTTTGAGCACCTTGCACACATCCCATGAGTTGGTCCTTAAACAAAGTTTGTTCTTTATAAAATTCTCTACAACTTTGATTAAGGGTGCACTAACATGCAAAGTCTCTAAGCTGCACTTTTTAAACAGTCAAATAAAATAGCTCTAGAAAGCAATCAAGGTCAAACTAGCATTTAGAAGCTTAATTAGACAAAGTGACCAATATCAATATTCTTCCATTAGGTGTCTTAAGCATAGTTAAGCTATTGTAGAGCCCAAATAACAACCACACATGTCATGACATTGTATCATCAAGCGTAAGTAAGCATAATATGACAAGCAAAAGTGCATATACATAGAAAAGGCATGCTGCTTCACATGCTTATGCTCATGAAATGATTAATTAATGCTTATGACATGTCATGCAAGTGTTTTTACTGTGGACCCAACACCTAGGGTGTTACATTGATCTTCCTTAGTAATGTTCCGTATGCATAGATGAAGAGTTAATTATGCTATAGATGAAAGTATATATGCTAGAGTATACAAAAGACTTCGTAAATAAGGAATGACTTAGGAATTCTATCTCTTAATTAATCACCTGCCTAGCCTTACTACATTTATGAGTATTTATTCCTATCTCTGGATTATTATCAATACCACACATTATCATTATATATCATTTGACTTACCCCTGTTAGAGTAAGTGCTAAGTCATTGGGTTTTCATCATAAGTATGCATATTTGTCAATATCTCTAGCCAACAGTTCCATCGCTCCTCCCTGTGGTAAAATATAAATAACGATACCTGGATTACTCCGGGCGAGTGCTACAATGATATTTTATCTGTGCGCTTGCGGATACCTTTTTCATATATTTTCATTCTTTCTAAGCCCAAGTGTTAAGACCATAAATACCAACAAACATTTCAGGCATCATTGCTGGGGATGACAACCCAGTATTAAGATGATGCTAAGAAGTGTGAACAATGATCGATCACTATTAATAATTATAATCCATTACAGGTGTGTGACGATCTTGCAGTTGCAGCATGTTGATTTCTTATCTCTTTTCTGCTGCAGCAAGTTGACTACTGCTGGTGATGTGTAGAGCAATGAAGGTTGGGATGTTCAATATAAAGAAACTTTACTAGTTGTATAATAAGAGAGTGCAGCAGATGATGTAAAAATCTGAATGAGAGTGTAAATTATTTTTTTTTCACCAGGCATTGATGTGAATAAAAAAGCTTAAAGATATCACAAGCTAATACTCCCTCAAATCACATGTATCATTAGTGCATACTTAATAAATAAATATCCAGTTAACCAAGTTGTAAGTTTTAGTAGCCGTGGGCGTGCGAGTCTCTTTTAAAAATAATTTCTTGAAAAAAATAAAGACAACTTTTAGGAGCCAACTCCGTCGACCCATGCTAACACTACGTCAAATTTTTGTACATACACATCAAAATAACCAAAAGACAATAAAATCTCTAGTCATGTTTTTTATCAAATCATCGTCACTAGGAGAAGTCTTCGAAACATGATCATTTTCCTAACAAACTAAGATTTGGCTGAATTCACGTCAGCCCTACCATGCACGATTATACTCCTTCCGTTTTCTATCTTCACAAATTCATGTAAGTATGCAGAGGCCTGGGTGGGCATCCTCTTCTCCACGTCGGGCGTCCTACTGCTCTCCTTGAGGTACCTGGAGATCGTGACCGGTGAGAACTTCATCTACGGTTGCTTCTGCACGCTGCTCGAGTTCATTGACTTTCTGATGCTGCAGAGTGCGCCGGCTTAACGCGCGTTCCACTCAGGACCCCTGGGTGCATAGTTATGCTGGGAGGCGCGAATATACCTGTGATGCCGATCTGCGGAGGGCGCGGGAACGGTGCATTAATATAAATTTGGAGATAGTATTTTGCCTTACCTAGAACTTATTTTCTGTCATAGTGTCTGCTAGATCAAGGAGGGACGTGGGTTTCATGGTTCAGCGTAATTGTTTGTGTAATCTATAGAATAGATATTGCATGCACTTGTATTGTAGTAGAGCCTTTTCCATTAGTGCAAATTGCAAAGCAAGTACTGAGGTAGAGATATTGTTTCATGACATGTGGTTATATGGTTCTCTCTAATTAATTTCTGTGTGCCAGCTCGGAAGAAACATGGACTGTGTTTTTCACTTGCAAGGATGCATTGGGGGGGGCAAGAATTTGCTAGTTACACAATCACAAAGGATGAGCTCATGTTTGGCAACTTAATAACAATAAAATCAGGTTTGGGGTATGCTTCTAGGGACTACCTGTATTATAAGAAGAGATGTGGTAATGCAGCAGCAACACTAAAAGAGATCCAATATGATGATGATGCAAATGCAATGGTAACATGTAATTCGGTAGAGAGGGAGGTCAGATTAGTTCTGTCTAGGGATGAAATAACAGAGAGAAATGTACAAATTACACCCATTAAATTGCCTAGAATTTCATCAATTACTGAAGATGACACAGATGGGTCAGTTGATGATTACAAGAAGTGGCTCAAGGAAATGCATGAAGATGGAAAATGCTTGGGTAAGAGATATATATGCTGCTGTCCTATTGTCAAAGGTTATTTTCATATAATATTGCATTGGCAACTCATCACTAATATCAGCATTGTTTCAACAGATTTCAAAGATATATTCAGGAATGACACAGTCTGTTCTTACAAAGAATGGTTAATTGTGCAACGAGAACTCGATGATATTTGTAATATAACATCTTTTCCCAAATTATAATATCTTTTCTTCACAAACCATTTATAGATTACACATGTGACCTATATATACTATTTGCAGGTGCATTTGACAGCCCTAGGATTCAGAGGGATGTATTAATGTCAAGTCAAAGTTGCAATCCAGCAGCACCTCAAAACCAACCATCTCATGCTAGGCGTGCAACAACACTGGGAAATAGTAAGGAATGCTTGTGATTTCATTTTGATGTTCACATCCATTGTCCCTATGTAAACAATCTTGTTTAATGTCTTGCATTATACATGGTTTGTTGGACAAGGTTCTAAAAAGAGGAAGACACGAGGTGCCATGAAAGGATTGGCAGCAAGCAACAAGAGATCCAAGTCTGCCTGTTAGAAACTTAAAATTGAGTTCTCAAGACTTGGAGGAGCTGCAGTGAGAACGCACGGACATTTCTTGATGAAATTGTACTGTTTACAAGGAGACACGCGCCACTTATCGGAGTGAGAACATGGAGAGATATCCACGACGATGTGAAAAAAAGAATAGCATCTGAAATCCTGGTAAGCTTCAGAATTGTTTTGGTAGCGTACAGATTTTTGTAACCAAATTATTTAATATCTGACCAAGTACGTATTATGTTCATTAGAATAAGTGGGAAATTGAGACACCGTGGATAACAAGAAAAAGATATGGACCATTGCAAATGAGAGATACAAGGGATGGCGCTCCACATTCAGTGCTACGTACAGGGCATACGACACCTATGAGGAGAGGATGAGACACAAGCCTGAAGATTTGGACATTGTGGAATGGCACTATCTGGTCATGTATTTTGGGAGTGAACAATTCTAGGTTTGAGGCATTTCTTCTAATATTGTGGCCAATTGCACTTGCTGAATGAAGTACTCATATGTTTCAAGTATGCATTATTATTTTTTAAAATTTACTCCTTGTGTAGAGGGTTAGTACCAAGAATTCTAATAATCGGATGAATTGAAAGATAAACCATGTGACAGGATCGAAGGCTTTTTCTCAGTTAAGCTATGAGCAGGTAATAACTTCATATCCACGTGTATATGCTTCCTTGCATGATGAAAGGTCGCTAATTTGTTACATTCTTGAAACTTTAGAGGGACCCTATAACTGGTGATGAGCCAAATGATTTGGAGCTTTTTATGATGACACACTGCAAGAATGGACAATGGGCAACCCAAGACTCTATGGATGTCTATGTGAGTACATAACAATTGTTCAAACCATACCAAGTGATGTACAGTGAAGGCCTTGTTAGTGCATTCGCCCCCGGTGTGGGTTTTGGATAATTAATGACAATCAAATTAGCGACTAACATGTTCATCAAGTGATATTTACAGGTGTTAGTCCATTGGTGGATTTAAACGAAAGAATTTGGTGAACGATAGCACCCTAAATTTCATGGACAAACGGCGATTCGACTCAAGTGTTTCTCTCTCATTTTATTTTGAATTGAGTCGTAGGAGATGCCGTACTATCAAGAGGGATACAAAATTAGCTAGCTAGATGGGGAACAAAAGTGCTCATGTCGATGCTTTAGAATAGCTTGAGAGAGACCGGTTCACTCGCGCACATAGAAGGCCCGTGCTTTTTCTCGCAGGTTTGACCAGGAAGTCCAGGTCTCCAGCCGGAGCTTCCGCTGGGACCGGAAGTTCCGGTCGGCGACGGAAGCCCTTCCTCGCGCGACGGCTGCCGGGCTTTTGACTGGCGGAAGTTCCGCTCTCGGACCGGAAGTTCCGCCTCGAACGGAGGCTTCCGGCCGAGACCGGAAGCGATCCCCGCAACGCGACGGTAGGCGGGCTTCGGCTTTGGCGGAAGTTCCGGTCCCTGTACCGGAAGTTCGCTGGTAGCGGAGGCTCCGGTCGAGACCGGAAGCCATCTCTTGCACGCGACGCTCCCTCCAGCCTGGCGGACCGGAAGTTCTTGGGTGGGACCGGAACTTCCGGTCCAACCGAAGTCTCGCCCCGATTCCAGCCAACGGTCGGATCTTGCTTGACCGAACTTCCCGGTGGTGCTTCACCGAGAACTTCCGGTAGGCCTTCTGAGGCCGAAGTATACATGCTTCTCACCTCCATTTTGAAACGTTACGCCGGGCATTACACTCATTCTTTGTTCACTCGACCTCCCCAAAGCGTTGACTCACCCACACTCTCTCCCCTTGCTTCCAAGCTTCAATCCTCGATTGTTTGAGCTAGGGACGTGAGATTTGAGAGCGGGAGCATCGATCTTCGACTTGAGCACTTGGTTTCCTCGTCTCGCCCGGTTGGTTTTGTGTTTATTACTCTTGGGTTCTTGGAACCCTAGCCGGCTAGGCGTTCTTCGTGGTTGCCCGTGTTGATTTACTTGTGAGGGCACCCCGAAGCGTTTGTATTACCCTTCATCTTAGTGGATATCTCAAGCTTTCCTTTGTGGTTGCTTGAGGGAGGTGACCTTAGCGGTCGGGCCTTTGTGGCCACCTCAACAACGAGGACGTAGGCACTCCTTTGTGGAGAAAGCCGAACCTCGGGATAAATCGTTTGTCCCGCGTGCTTGTTGTGGTGGTAGCTTCGACTACCCTTGTTATTGTACTTCTTGTTTGTTCTATTGTATATTTTGTCATAGGAAGTACTCTAAGCAAGAAGGTGGTCTTCGAAGGTCTAAAAGATTGATTCCATCATATACATCATCTAGAAGGGTGTGGTAACTTGAGTAGTTGAAATCACAACTCATTCACTTTGATTACCTAGCTTTAGGACACCGAAGTTCTAGTTGGTTTGCAATAGAAGTTTTGGTTTCACACCGAACTTCTATTCCAAACCACGGAACTTCCGGTGAGTATTTAACTTCCGCATTTGAGTTTGTGAATTTCAGGATTTCAAAAGAGGCCTATTCACCCCCCTCTAGGCCAATTAGGTCCTTTCAGGCCTACAATTACATTTTCAATTAACTACTTTTATTTATGTATCCTTGTTAGGAATATGCTAGCACCAAACTTTCTGAGAAGGAAGCAAATCGAGATGCCATCCTAGATTTGGAGCAAAACCATATTTTCTAGTCAGCCTTCAAGGAAGCAACACAATGCAAATCAACCAAGATCCATGCTAATGGATACATGGCAAAGTACCCAATTAGAATGCAGCTTCTTTCTGAGAATTACCAGAACCGTGTCCGTCATGACGAGGCAATGGCGGACACATTAACTCGGCTGCTAGAAAGAATGGAAGCCCAGGAGGCTGAAAGGGAAGCTAAAAGGGAAGAGCATAGGCGTGAGATGGAAGAAATGAGGAAGGCAAGGGCAGCTGATAGAGAAGCGCTTAGGCAAGAGTTCATGGCTATAAACCCAGAAGGTCCTGGACAAATTTCAGTAGACCAGGTATAGTCTATTTAATTCATTGTACTTCCATTAGCAGATGACATCGTGCAATATGTTTTTCAGTGCTCAGATATTTTATATTATAGTTTATATTTCTTTCTGAAATAGAGAAGATATATGTACAGATCATGTGCTTTTATATTTTTTGGCTGTTAGTTAATGTGATTATCTGTCTTAGATGTACACCTGACAACTTGCTTAGTCTTTCCATTGCTTTCCCTGATCAAATGAAATCATGTGCTCAAGTTTTCTACAAACCATGCAAATTTGACAAACTCACATGCTCTAATGATTGTTTGACCAAACATTAAATGCAGCTCAGAATCGGGCAACATGTTGGAGACAATGTTGTTGCAAAGAAGCCTTGGTGAAGGGAATGAAACTACACAAAGTGAAGTCTTGGTTAATATGCAGGTACTTTGACAATCAAAGTTTACTTAATGTTGCCATGTCATATATATTGAATATGATGGGGTCTAATTTTGCCTCTAACTATCTATTTGTAGGTTAACGAAGATAGCAGCCCAATGCAAACAGAACTCGCACCTACAATCACCCCACAAACACAAACTTGCACCTATAGAAGGAGGTAACAGTTCTAGTCGAGTAACTAGAAGTTCTTTGAATAAGAAGCAATCAGGAGGGAATGGGGCAGTGACATACTACTTCAAAAGCCCTGAGGGATACTGCAGCTAAGAAACACGCTAGAAATAAGAATCAACAAGATGGCAATTCACAGGTGATTTTCTTAGCTCCACTATGTGTGAATATTACTATTTCAGATTACCTGATGCATGCCATTGTTATTGTTCTTTTTCAGGACCCAAATGGAATTTGAGTGGAGTGCAAGAGAGATGGCGCGATGGAAGTCAACCTTATTTGCTACAGATCTCCTTAGCTTGTTTTAGTTTAATGTGCTCAAAAGCACTTTTGCAGTTTCATTTCTTCAAACCAGCTAGTAGTATGTGATGGAGACTTATGTGTTTTAGTTGAGCGTGTGTTATCGACTATGTTTGCTGAGTTTATGGATGATTTGTATGAACAAATTATATTTTGGTTTAATGGATGTCTAGATGCTTCATTCATCATATATTGTTGGCGTGGAATTGTTGTTTGAAGCTACCGGATGTAGCGATGCAACAACAAGGTTCGAATTAATTATTCAGCATTGCAATATATGTATCAACAACAAAAAATTGATGTTGCAAAAAACTGAACATATTTGAACGTCAAGTGTTGCAATAGAGCCTTCACCTATAACAACATACCTATACTTGTTGCAAAAACACTAGCAAGTATAACAACCAAATGTTAGTCGTGGCAATATAGGCGACAACTATAGCAACCGCAATTGTTTTGGTAGTAATAGGCAGGGTGCTTCCCGCAACCACAGCGTTTATTGTAACAATTGACAAGCCATCTCTCTCAACCCACAAAAGGCGTGGCAATAGAGGGCATGACATATGGCAACCACATTGCGGAGTGTGCAATAGCGGGAAAGACTGTAGCAACCAAATATCGGACGTTGCAATCAAGGGTCCAATGTGTAGCAACCATCTAGATGTGGTGGCAATAGCGGGGAAGACTGTAGCAACCAAATATCAATCGATGCAATCAAGGGTCCAAGCTATAGTAACCATATAGATGTGGTGGTTATAAATGCACTATTTTTTGCAATGTTATTTGAGCGTTGCAAGATGTTGCAATCAAGGGTCCAATGTGTAGCAACCATAGATGTGGTGGCAATAGCGGGGAAGACTGTAGCAATCAAATATCAGTCGATGCAATCAAGGGTCCAAGCTATAGCAACCATATAGATGTGTGGTTATAAATGCACCATTTTTTTCAATGTTATTTGAGCGTTGCAAGATGTGTTGTAGCAACGACCACTAATGTTGCAAGTGTAGCTATTGCTACTCTTTGAGTTTGTGGTGATACATATCTCTGACAACGCTGGACGTGTTGCAATAGATCAATTTGCAACACCCATGGTTGTTGCGTGTGCTCTGAATTGCAACATTACATGGTGTTGTAATAACCATATCTTGTGTTGCAAAAGAGGAATGGATCTTGCAACCCACAAACAAAGTGTTGCGTGAGGCTTTTGCTACGGAAGCAATGGCAACGTCTCCCAACCAAAAAAATGTTGCCATTGTGTCTCTTGCAATACTTTAGGGTCTATTGCAACACTTTTCCACCGTTGTCTCAGGGTGAATTCCTTGTAGTGTACAATACATCCAATCAAAAAGTTCATCTTCCCCATCATAGTCTCTAGCTTCTTCTCCAATGCCTCAATGTGCAGGTCCTTCCCCAGGTCCTTCACTGTCTCCCCCTCCATGACACCTTCAATTTCCTCTTCTCCTTCCTCCTCCATTTCCTCAATCGCCTCACAGCTGACCCTAACAATCTTCTTATCCACCAACTGATCGAAATATTCCTTCTGGAACTTGTAGAAGCCACAAAGCTTTGGATTCTACATAAAAAACACAAATCAAACAAACCCTAAAACAGGCAAGGTGCAAACAGTTCAAGAAAAATTACCCCGTTTCGTGGGCATTTGAAGAAGGTGTGCCCCTTGTTCGGAGTATCCTGCTTGACACGAAGCTCAATCACACGGGCAAGGTGGCAATCGGGGCAAACAACCAAGGGGAGCCCAGATTCAGCACCCACCGAATATGCCACACACTTTGTCACCAATGAGCCCACACCGCCTTTGAGCCTGCTCGCGGTCTGCTGGAGCTTGATGCCTCAGACCTATGGGACATGGCGGAGGGTTGGTGGTGGCGGTGGAGACGCGCGCTTGACGGAGCAGGTGGACGGCGGCGGGTGACTGGCGGCGGAATAAGGAGGAAGAAGAAGGAGGCGGCGCATGTGTTGGGGGGGATGAACTGAACCGGGGTGGCTGGCCTAGCGCGGGTAAGTGGAAAAGGGCAGGGGCAGCTTGGTCTTTTCCGCGCCCTGCTGACTATGCGCCAGCGTGTCCAGCTCAATTGGCGTGCCACATACGCAAATGTGGTAAAAATGAAACAAAGTCAAAACAATAATGCCACAGATCAAAAGGCCGTTACAAGAGTGCTTTTCCGTTTAGAGCCAACCATTATAATGGTAAAAATGAAAAAGTCCTGCGTTGTTGCGGTGCGATACGGAGCCTGCGCAGCGGCTGTGCGTGGATCTGCATGAGGAGCGGAGGCAGAGGATACGGATGTGCTGTGGTTTTGTTTTTTTCTGTTTCAGGGTCCGCGGGGAGAGAATAAGGTCGGCAGGGGTTGTTTCTGGATACACTGGAGTGGCATACATCCGGACTATGCAGGTGAGATCGAACGGTCAGGAACGTAATACTGTGGATGTATAGGAAACCGAGTCTAGGAACCGGAGGAGAACTATTGATCTACAGGAGTCATCACCGAAAACAAACATCTCTATAGATTGATACTCCCTCCGTCCCTATAAGCATGTGAACCTGTGATTTGAATTTTGTCTTAATAAATACATATAAACGTGAGGTTACGACAGCTTTTGCATGAAACCCACTAATACAAGTAAATGAATTCAGGTGGCTACTGTTGTACTTGCAACTATCTCTCTGTGTGTATCATGTGACTCAAAGTTGGCCCGTTAGTTTCCTAGGCTGATGGAGAAGTATCTGGAAATGCTGAGTCACTTTGGAATGAGACAAAAGTAAGGGCATATGCGTCATTTTGCATCTCTGTTATTTTCATCTTGAAAACTGAGAATTCCATGTTTATAGAGACGGAGGGTGTTGATTTAAAGCTCCTAGAAGTGATCAGTAGCTTCATTCTTCTCGATCTGAACTTGAAAGCTATTTTAGTCCACCCATGTAATGGATATGGTTGGAACTTCAGTGAGCAATATGAAATTGCTACTTTGGTTCCGGTTTTGCTTGTAGCTTCCTGGTTCAAAAAAACTCAACGCGTCCTTTTGCTTGTACTCCTCCATCTTAAAATATCTATTATTTTCATTTTTGAAATAATTTTGACTAAATATATATTAAAAATATTTATACTTAATGATACATAACTAGTATTATTGGAAAGATATTTAAATTTATTGTTAATAAATTTATTTAGAGATATAAATATTGCACGTATTTTTTATAAATTGAGTTAAATTTGTGGTATGAAAACCTAAAACAATTAATATATTTGGACCGAAGGAGTAGCTTCCTGCGGCACGATCTGTTTGGCTACTTCAGCCAGCGCACGGGCCTGATCGTGCACATCGAGGACTCCCACCTGACCCGCATCCAGCGGCACGCCGGCGGGGACGCCGTGTACTGGGAGACCACCATCAGCTCCGCCCTGGAGGACTACCGCGCCGTGGAGGGCATCATGATCGCGCACTCGGGTCGCTCCGCGGTGACCCTGTTCCGGTTCGGCGAGGCCGCCATGAGCCACACCAAGACGTGGATGGAGGAGGCCTGGAGCATCGAGGAGGTGGCGTTCAACGTCCCCGGCCTGTCCGTGGACTGCTTCATCCCGCCGGCCAACATCCGGTCCGGCTCCGTCGGCGAGGCCTGCGAGCTGCCGTCCCAGTCCCAGTCCCACGGCGAGCGTGCCAGGAGCGGCGCCGTGCACCCCTCGCGCGTGGCCGCCGTGGAGCGCGCCCACGCACACGCCCATGGCGCCAATGCCGGCGGCGAGAAGATCATGTGGAGAGTGGAAGGATCGGAATGGCTGGCGTGCATCCACCAGTTAGCAGCAGCAGCGGCAGAGAGAATTGAACCGAGTCCTGATTTGCCTTTACTGCTTCATCGTATCCAAGGCGGCAGCCGGCAGGAGGTCACCGGCGGGGAACTGGGGCGATGTGAAGCGGGAAAAAAGATCGAGGAGCCAAAGCGGCGCCCAAGACTTCCCATTTTCAAGGCCAGCGGCGGCAACTGACGACGCAGTGGGTCAAGTGGGCTACGTTTCGTGCACCACGGCCCAGGCCCAGGCTTAGGGCCCAGCTAGAAACGAAGCCCATTTCTGGCCGTGACAGGCGGGCGGCCTCGTCTTCTCCGACGAGCGAGCCCCAGCCACTGGCTTAGCCTTCTACCAACCCGTGACCAACCAGAAGAGAACAGAGGCAGCTCTCTTGGCGTGCTCACCTCAGCTTAGCTGTGCTTGCTCCAAGATTTACCCCTCACTCCCTCGGTGCCTTGATATCTCTGCTCTCCGCATCCGCCTGTAAAGACAAGGCAGGCAGTCAAGGAAGGGACCTTGACCAAGAACCAAGAGCGTGTCGTATCCGTCGGCTGCCATCCATGGCGGGGGAGGAGGCCAAGAAGCTCTTCGCCGCGTCCGAGGTCGCCCTCCACGCCTCCAGGAACGACTGCTGGGTCGCCATCGGCGGCAAGGCGAGTGAGAACTAGATCTTGCTTGTTGTGCTTAACTTCTCTTGGGTCGGGGGAGAGATCTGACCGCTGATTCGATTTGGTCGGCTTTGGTATTCTACTGGCTGGTTGGTTTCAGGTGTATGATGTGACCAAGTTCTTGGAGGACCACCCTGGGGGAGAGGATGTGCTCCTCCATGCATCAGGTAGTAAGCTTAGCTTATGATGCTCCCTGCCTTTGCTTCGATTTCCTATCGTCTGCTTCATCTTCTTGCGTGTTCACTGTTCACAGAACCGTAAGCCATGTACCATCGGTCCAATTTCCTCATTTTTAATTATGGTTTCGGATTTATTGAAACAGCATCGCAATGCCTCTGGCTCCACCTGATAGACTTTGCAGGGCGAACTGAATGCAGAATTTGATTTTGGTTTCACAGTTCCATAACCCCTACATGAAAAAATGATTTAAAAAAAATCATGAGTTTACTCTTATAAGCTCCAAGGTAGCATTATTGGATGGACCAAAACGTGAAAAATACTGCTGAGTTCGTAATTCAAGTTCTGGTTTTTGCGAGTAAAGTGCTGGTTGGTCTTAATGGATTTTACCAACTCTTTTTACTAACAGAAATCTCTGCAAGCTGTACATAATAGAATATATGTGGTACTCTTGAGGCTTAAAATATTTTTGTTCTCACTAATACACCAATATTATTTTTCTATTGCCTTGTTAGAAAGATTGAACAGCTGGTTGAATTCAAAAGTCTAGTTATGCCAAAACTGTTTGCCAAAATTCTAGAACTCTGGATAGTGATGTTCGAAATATGTTGTGCTTAAGAGAGACTAACTCATGGAAGTTAACATATTCTTTACTTCAAATGTTGCTTTCATCTATGTCAAAATTTCGAGGCTTGGTAATTGTGCTAACCTTGTCTTCCCCAGTGAAACCAGATCGCTAATTCCACTATAATTGTTCCCTTTAGATTAAAAATGTTATCTGAATTTTTGTGAATAACCAAAACTGCAACCAGATTACATCAATTCAAACAAGATACTTCTCTAAATTGCATTTCCTAAGCTTGGTTTCCTCTGGCTGTAATAACTTCTTGAAGCCTCTGGGGATGCGACGGAAGCATTTGAAGAGGTGGGACACAGCACTTCAGCTGTCAGCATGATGGACAGCTACTTGATTGGAAGCATCGAGGGCTATGTTCGTCCGAGTGCATCAAAGGCCACAGATCCTTGGAGCACTGACGCGCCACCAAATTCTAGGACAATGCAAGGGAACAAAGGTCCTCCTAATCCAAATACCTTCCTGGACTTTCTACTACCATTGTTTGTGCTTGGCCTGGCATTTGCAGCTTGGTATTACCTAACCTTCATCTCCAAGAACCATTAAATTCAGTGAGGCTGGGAATTATTTGTCGTTATTATATTGCTAGGGTTATATTAGAGAAAACATTAAAAGAAGGCAAGCCTTGTCTTATGGTATATTGTATTTTAAGATTGCTAGCTAGGGTTTCCTTGGAAGTCCTTTCTTGCATGTAACACGCAGATGTATGAACGAGACAATTTATGCTTGTTTTTCCTTTTCTTGTAAAAATTCTTACTTTTGTGGTAAAGATCCCAATGACTTGGTACAATTTGATTGTACATATCAACTCATCAGCGTCACAAAGATGCACTGAGTGACTCTAGACAATCATGATATCATGTTTAGTGCCTGCTGAACTTGTTATAGTCTGGTATTCTTCTGATAACCATTGTTGATGGACACTAGTATGGTAGCTCTTACTGGTCTGTATATGAAGTCATAGAAAACCATGATATTTGCATCTGAACAGATAATATTCTTCATAGTTGATTCCTTATGTAAATGACTGTAATGATACATTATGTTGGTATCTAAGATAGAGAATCTGACTATTCAGGGTAATTTTACAGTAGCTTCAAATAATACAGGCCATCTAATCCATCCCATCTGTGAAAGACCTCAAAATAAATTAATAAATGATGGACATGTGATGTTCTATTATAATATACCAGAGAAATGGTGTGCCGAAAATACAGAAAGTTAGTTGCTGGCCATCTTTAGCAGTGCAAGGTAAAATGTTTATGCTGGGATATGGTTTAACACATATTGCAGACTGAGCTAAATATTAGTTCAGAAAATTCTCTTTTTCTCCATGGATAAAGCTTATGCACAGAATGTTGGGATCAACCTTATAGTACCCATTTAAAGTTGATTAAGTAAAATCTACTTGGCTTTGAATGCAATTTTTTTATTAAAAAATGGCACTTCAGAATTCTTACAATTGGCCACATATAGTTCAACATGGGGTTCAGGTGATAATTGGATGAGAATTCTGAGTTAAACATGAAAAATAAACCACCAAGCTAGTGCATGTGTAAATGCACTTGGGTTTTTATTACATATGTAAGCATTTTTTTTTCTTGTAGTCAACTTCAAATATTAATGCATCCCACTGAGATGCTTATGTGAAGGCAATCTATAGGGTGATGACTTTTGTTCCCATGTAATTGGTCCATAATCCTTAATTCAATGTAGTCTAGACTAACAAACCTGTCAAACATCTTGTCAAAATTGCAAATGGATCTATGTGTTATTGTACTGTTGCCAGTTGACCTTGACATAGTCATCTATGCTTTCTTAGCTTATTTACTTAATAAATTGTTGGAGTTAACAATAGTAAGAGCTCATTGGCTATTTACATTTATTTCCCTCTTAGCTGGATCCCAAAAACAAAAGATATTTTAAAGAATTTTTTCTCCCAAAATTTCCTAGTGCCTTCCTTTTGTGCGTATTATTATCCATCGATTCCACCACTCTGTTCATGATTCATGACACATCAATTTTGTTTTTAAACCCCGCAAGGTAAACATGACCACGTGTCCAGGTGCATGGTTTGAGGCAGTAAAAAAGAAAAAAAAAACATCCATCTCAATCTCAACTCTATAGTGTCAGAATGCTATCCAGCTTATTAAGAAGCTAAAACGGAAATGAAAATTTGTCAAAGGTTTCAACCAATATATAAATGTTTGGCTATGATGTACAATTTCCATTACAGTTGTACCCTTACATCACCAAAAGTTGTCAGAAATATTGTTGCTTGAACAAGATGGATTGTACGTATGACATCAGTATAGAAGCCAATTGGACTAATCTCTTCAAGATGACTAGTTTCCATGTTAAAATACATTCTATTCCCCTGTCATTTGACAACCATTTCATACACATGTTATAGTTTTTGATAGACTTGTACCTTTCAAGAACCTCAACTCTCCCTGGCTGTTTCCTCCCTCCCCTTGCGTTGCATGAGAGCAAGAATGGATGGCCTCATCCCCTTCGTCCTCAAGGCTCTGAAGAAGAAGAAGACCATGAGGCACTACCGCTCCCTGTCCTCCTCCAGCCACCTGCAGCCGGATGTCGATGTCACAGAGCCCTCACCCCAAGGTTCTTCCTTCTTCATGACGCCTCAGCAGTCAGCATCCCTGGGCTCCCAGATGGCATGGCGGCGATGGGAACACCTTCATGACGCCTCAGCATCCCAGGGCCGCGAGACGGCTTGATGAAGGCGAAGACAACGGTGAGCCTCTTCCTGGTCCTCCTCCCGCGGCCATGGTGCCGACTGTGCGGCGGGCAAAGAGCAGCAACACGCGGCGGCTGCCCATCATGGAGGCACCGCCGCTTGCCAGGCACTAAGCACCGATGTCAAGGGCTCATGGGGACTCAGGCGGATCGGAGCTGCATGCTGTTGCGGTAAGTGGTCAAGAGCTTTCGACATGTTCAATGTTGATGGAGATTGTTGTACAGTTGGCTGGTAAAGCGAGGCTAACGTTACCCGACAGAATGGTCAGATATTGCTGTCAGTGATTAATTTTTATGAGGCCCTTTTTCCGTAGTTCATTTTGATTTTCCCCATGGGGAAGCATAAGCTCACACGAGAGCATTAGCGTGGTTGGATGGCAGTACGTACTACTCTCCCCGATTCAAATTACAAGTTATTTGATTTTTTCTAAATACATTGTTTTTATTAAGTATCTGGACTTATTGTATATCTAAGCGCATAGCAAAATTTATATATATTTAGAAAAGCCACAGAGGGGCTACATTGCAGGGGTCGGCAATAAACTCGTTGATTCTGCGGATGACCGTAAATACTGCAGACGGATATATATATATATATATATATATATATATATATATATATATATATATATATATATATATACACACACACACACACACACACACACACACACAAGTGAAAGCGATGTATTCCTCCAAAAACTCATTGTTGAACTCCAATTAATTAAAAAGATACCAGAAAGAAAAAAAAAATCAATTCAGAGACGGCTCCATCGCTGAGCTGCGTGGAAAGACAAGATTGCAGCCACTATCAAATCGGAGGCTTTGGCTTGGTCTTTAGCTGCACAATATCATCATTTGGTGCCTTGAAGCATGGTGTTGGAATCGGCTGGCACCAACAATTATTCATCCATGAAGCAAAATCCTCTGCTTGAGTTACTGATGTGGGATGCAAACATTCTTGTTTATCAAGGGTGTCCTAGTATTACCTTACATATATGACAACTGCACGTCTGCACACGACATAAAACAGACCAAAGTACATGTGCCAAGATACGCAAGACACCGCCATGGCTTATTTAGCTAAGCACATATACACACCTTGATAGGCACGTACACGAACACTAGCTAGGATCATAAGAATGTACAAGTGCTACCTGTCGTGGGCCCTGGAAGTTTCTCTTCTATGACGTCAGAAGTGAAATCATAGCTATTGATACCATGGTAAATCCCATCATCAAACTTGTTGACAACTTTCTGCCCATCGGTTAAAACATCCTCCTGGTATGAGAAAGGGATAGAGCAGGAGCCTTGCTTTCCCATCATGCTTAGTGTTACCTTGGTGTACGCAGGCACAGGTATCTCGTAATTTCAACCGAGTGCTCCTCCGTGTGTGATACAGATTCTCCCCATTTGTATGCTTCAGTGAACTCATGTTCGATTTTGACCGCTGAACTTGCAACTTCAGGGACTCCAGCTTGAATGGTGGTTGCGACGCCTAGCTTCAACGAGACACTTGAATCCCAAGTTCTTCTCTTTGTCACACCGTACTTCAGGGATAGCTTAGCCACATTGGTCGTAGCAGTTCGGTTGATAGCAGTTTCAGTAGCCATAATCTGTACCTTCTGGCTATGAACTTTAGCATCCATTACGTTTTACACAATGTTGTAAATCCTTCGAGAAAGGACTGCTTCTTCTGCTTGGAACGGATGCATTGAGGCAACTCACTTTGCGTTCGGAGGTCAACATTGTGCAATAGTAGTTGTTGCCGAGGTTCTGAAGGGCGAAAATGTCACCAAACCCTGATTGCTCGGAACACAGTGTCAGGGTTGCTGCTTGTGGTGTCATCGGAGTCCGCCCAGATCCAGTTCGGGCTACGCCTCCAGAACTTGCCGAAATGGTCAGACTTGATGCGGATGGTACCATTGTTGTTGGTATGAATGGTGTGCCTTATGGTTGGATCACCCATGTCATTCGATGAGAATTGCAAATAGTTGTAGCCCTGAATGATCCGTGCACTGAGGTACAAGCCATTGTCACCCTTGAAGCAAACATGCTTAGGCAATTCCATTTGGGGTTGATGACAAGGAACTTGTGCTCTTCTCTTACGGTTTAGTTAATCTATATATGTTTCCCAGAAGCAAACGAGCAAGCAGTGAAGAAAGTTATGAGCCTGGGATGTTGCAAGCTGTCATAGAACAATTGTAACATCAATGCTACTAAAAAATGTCTAGACTATGTTATCATGAAACAACAATAATTATGTCCAGTGGTGGTGGTGCCGGTGCCAGGCTGCTACAGTGGAATGTCTTCTATGTCCAGTGGTGGTGGTGCCGGTGCCTGCTGCATGATCTAAGAGTCTGGTAGCCGTCGGTCGTTATACTCGGTCATCGATCTTGCTGGTGATGTCGCGTCCTGGGGAAGCGGTGGTACCGATCGTGAAGCGAGGGTGCTCGTGACTGTTTCGACGATGGCTGGGGTCGAGGGGGAGCTAGGATTGTCTAGCTTCCTCTGGAGGGATGAATGGCCAGCATCCTGCATGATCTAAGAGTTCTCATTAGCGAGGTGCAAGGCGTTGACTTTGGTGATCGGTTCCATGGTGGTGCCCTTAAGGGTCGAAGAATTTCCATCTGTATACCCGTAGATGCATCTGGATGAACAAAATTGGGAACGATTTGGGTGTCAAACCTGATGATCGGATCAGTGTCGCATTGCAGCGGGTTGCTGCTAGTGTTGTTGATGATGACGTCTCCGGTGTTCTCCGGTTGAATTGGATCTGTTGATAGTGGAGAATTAACGCAGGCAACCGTTGCCTGAACACTGAAGGAAGTTGTGCCCGTGGGGGCATGTTCATGGCGCAAAGCGAATTGACGGCGGCGCCACCCTACTAAGTGTCGACAGCGATGGTTTGGTCGGTGACGATCTGAACTTGTTGTGTTTCCACCGCCAGATGCATCCGTAGGAATAAAATTGGGGATGCTTTGATTACCAGATTTTGGCATCTCTGTGATGATCTCTAGGGGGCCTCCATGCAATATGGTGTTGAGGACGGTTTCGTTGGTGGAGATCATAGCTTGTTGTTTGTCCATAGCAAGGTTTTTCAAGGCGTTGCCATGAAGACGTGCCAGCTCCTCGTTGTCGTCGATGCGTTGGATCAGATAGGCGAGGGTTGCTTCTTTGTTATTGTTGTTGTGCTTCTCGTGGAATTGGATCATGGATAGATCCATTCTGGTGATGTCGTTCCTGAGCGCCTGGAGTTCCTACAATATGGTGACGATGGAAGCCACGGGTGCCCGAAGGATCGAATTGGTCTCGCGATACCAGCTGTAGCAGCGAAACGGGTAGGGTGGTTGGGCTATAGTGGTGACAAAGTGAAGAGGGGACGGCGGCGTGGGGGTGAGGGAGGGGGCGACAGTGGCTAGAGAGAGAAAAACGAGGAATAAAGAGTTTTTCGCCCAATTACTTGTTGATTGATCCTGGTTACACGCTTCTAGTATTTATAGTAATCGGACTTAACCTACAAACAAGACAGAGGAGTCCTTTATCGAACACGAACTCCTCCTTTCCCAATTAATCTACTAACTTCTATCTAATAATTTATTTATTCCTAAATTGATAAATACTAAAAAGGTAACTTGGCGGTGGCGTAAAGGAAGGCAGCCACGATTACGGGCGGCAGCAACGGCAACGGTGGCAGGGGGGTGCCGCTGTCCCACCTAGGGTCCGCAGCCCCTAGGGCGGGCCGTGGGCCCTGCTAGAAGGTGGCACCCCTTCCTCCTAGCCCCTCCTAGCCCATTCTTGCCATCGCCGATCATCACCATCCGTGTTGGACGTGTGACATACTATAACAAAACTCACCATTTATAATACAAATGACAGTAATAATTCAGGTATCACCATTGCTTAAATATAAGAACAGACAGCAATTATATTATTCTTACTGATTCTTACTGCTTGTTCATGTATTGAACCAACAGTGATAATAATAGGTAAAACCGGCAGGGATGAACCAGACTGCCACTGTCACCTATTTGTTGTCAGTTCAAAACAAGCACTAGCTGACAGTGCTATATACTAAGGATGGAACACAACCAGCAAGATTAAAGCTAAGATTTCTCCATGACAGCACCAGAAAATATCACAGCAAAATTACAGATCTTCTCATGAAGTGTGCTAACAATTGCATCAGTATCTTTGCAAAAAAAAAAAAAAAAAAAAAAAAAAAAAAAAGTATGTTTGCAAAAAAAAAAAAAAAAAAAAAAAAAAAAAAAGGAAGAAGAAGAAGAACATTGACATCCACTCTAGTTACATTTCTCATTAAGCACTAGTTGCAGTTACAACGGCTCTATAAGCTACAAAATTCTTTCAACAGCTGCTCCGCTGAGGCCAGGCACAAAGAAGCAGAGGACCTATCTTAAAAGGTACAGTCAAATACAAAAGAGGGAAACTTCTATTTCCTCCTCGTATTGTATACACCTTCTATCTCCTCGTATTGTATACACCTTCTATCTCCTTGTATTGTATACACCAACTCTACCATTGCAGTTTACGTCTGTGCAAACGGATTTCTCAACAAAGACGATAGGTTTGGGTATCAAAGGACACAAAATGGGTTAGCCTTGTGAGATGAGGGAAGCAGGACTGGATGGAGTGTCAGGATGAGGGAAGCAGGACTGGATGGAGTGTCAGGAGGATAAACGGAGTGCTATCTCGTGGAGAAGCAATCTCTTCTGAGAGGCGTCAATCACACCATTGCACTCCGCATTCACCAGGACCTCACTCATGATTGCGGCAGCATGACCAGTAGGCTCTTCAGATGTCCTCCGCAGCATAAACATCTGCACAACATTAGGACAGTCCATTAAGCTGTTTTATTAAATATTTAGTCTGCTCAAATGTAGAAAGCAGGGTGCTGAAATTGAGAAGTCCGTTCATCCATTGGCCAGTTTCTACCTCAATCATATTCTGATTAACCAAGCTAAAAACCCACTACATGATTTAAGGTCACACTAACAATGTTTATTTCATTACATGTGAAGCACATGTAAACTCTACCTTGCAGATCCATTGTGCACAGAAAGACAAATTACCTGTCCACGATGAGATATCTCAAGGCACCCAGGTGGCTGGATCCATGGTTCACCATCAACCTGGACAGGGAATGAACTGTGGAGGTGCAACCTTATAACTTTTCCTTGGGCCAACCGGTGTGCCTTTGAAAGTCCGACCTATCAACCACAGAAAAATTATTGTAAGATGCCACCTCAGTTTGATCCCTACATATCAGAAGGAACAGCACCAGGTTTGAAAATGGACGACACTAACAGAAAGATTTAGAGGAAGCAGACTATCTCTACCTGCAGTTTGCCTAGATGCCATGTTCCCGATATACAAACCACCTCAAGTATTTTGTCATGGATTGATTGCAAACTGAAATCATCATCATGGTCATTGTCGTTTTGCCACAGATCAACACCACCCATGTAGCTAGGGATGTTCATTACAATCACACCTTCTGCATCCTGATGAGAATACCAGATAAGAAAGAATCCACCAAAGATAAATCACAAAGTTGTGACAGATAAAAGATGCAAAGAAGGCTACCTCTGGAATTTCAATGTTCTCCCCATCAACTTCAAGGCTAACATGCCATGGTAAATCAGAACATGACCTATCCATCATATCCTTTGCACCCTCTCTAGCATATATCAGCTTGTTGACAAACTGTATGGATAAAAGTAATGCATTTAAGTTTCTGCCAACGATAGCAAACAAGGTAATATATTATCATGACTGTTTACAATGCAGAGATTTCTCAGTAGGTTCCCAGGAATTAAAAAGAAACTGTTGATTTCCTACAGAAATATTAGGAAATTGCCACATCATTGCCACATCCTAAGCATAAACTCTAAAAAATAAAGAAAAATGCATCCCTACCTGACTGCAAAATTTATCTGGTTTTTCCTCCCTAGTGGTGTGGAAGTCATAAGCAACCTTTGCATCACATCCAATACCTACAGGCCAAAACAATTAATATATTTTTAGCACATTATGAGTTACAACTTTAGTAATGTATTTCAGTTAGAAATATACCAAACTGTTGAGTAAGATGGTGGAAGTTCAAATGAGAAAACTTACCTAAGTAATTAGTCATAAATTTGACTTGCTTGGTGCATTGACCTTCTGTTCCATTCTTCTCTTTGATGGCTACATTCCAGCGATCAAGCACTGTAACAGCTGCATGGTCAACGTCATTTAAAAGAGCATATATGCCTCCTTGACGTTCAACAGAAGATAAACCCCCTCCCCAGCGCATAACACGTGATAGGTCATTTCCAGTTCCGAGAGGAAGAATGGCAACAGGGGGAGGAGATTCGTAGTTTTGCTTTTCAATGGCATCAAGAACCCAGGCTACAGTTCCATCCCCACCACAAACAAGAATTCTGAAGTGCTTCACATTGTGGAATAGTTGTAACCCAACTTCAGGTCCTTGAGAAGCACTTAGCTCAAATATCTGAAACAAAGATTGAAATTACCAGGTCAAGCTAAGAGTATTAAATTGGTTGCGATCAGTAGTGCCAATTAATGGAATTAAGTAATCATATTTTAACTACAGCACACATGGGTAGATTTAAGACCCTACTGAAATGCATGTGCATACAAAAGAGAAAACATAAAGCAAGATTATTACAGCAGAGCATTCCTAAATGGTTGCAGGTCGTTCAGTACTTATATCAGTTATCATGTAGGACAGTTGGACTATATCTATACATCTAAAATTCTAGAATGACCTAAGGTAAACTATTATTGTTTAAAATATTTCAGAGGTCAATTATTTTATTCATAAAAAGCTACTACTTTTAAAAAGTTGTTTGACTCAGCAGCTGATAGGTATGATTTTTCTATTTTTTTTCTAACTAGATAGAAAATAACAACATTGAATACCTGTATTGGATTCAACAACATGTTCAGCCTTCTTCTAAGAGAAGGTCCATTTCGCCTCCACTCTTGCCATTGATGAATACCAGCAGTGGTCTTGAATCTTGTGGCAAATCAACAAGTTCAAACTTTCTCACTTGTCCATTAGGAATACCAGATTGATATGTCTGCCTTAGAGAATTTTGAGATAAAGGCTTTGCCAGTGCATACTTTCCATCCAGGCCCTTCAATCTAGCAAATCCTTCAAGCACTGAATCAAGGACTGAGCATTTTTGCGGGATTGGAATTTGTCTTGCCACCAGGATGGTTATTCATGCGTTTCTTGTTGCGTGACCTCCTACGGTTCCCAACTGTTGAATTGGCAAACCCATCCTTGATTGAGTTGAGCATTCCGCTAATTCCTGAACCTTGACCAACTTCTTTCACTGATTGGGGAGGAACAATAAGCCTTCTAAGAAGGCCAAGATCACAGGCGTTCCCAGTTTCCTTCAACAGCTTTGCATGACAATCAACATGGATCTGTCGCTGGCACCACAGGCAGCGCCAAATAGGAGAGACACCAAGGAAAGGCACACCGCACGGCTCATCACAGTAGTAGCAGAAGGAGGATATCTCCGGGTTGTCGTCCAGCTCCACCCACCTCTCAGACCAGTGATGCAACAATTGCGAGGCGCCAGCCTGCGCGACGCACTTGCAGTCCTTATCAGCACGTGGAGAGCAGTTCGAGTGCGCCGCCACGCCGCACACAGAGCAGCGGTGAACCACGTCGCCGCCCTGCGTGGAGGAGCCAAGGGACGACAGGCAGACGCAGCACGTCGACGGCTGGCCGCCGTGAAAGTAGTCCTCGGACCACGAGTGGCAGGAGCTCGGGCACCGCGACCTCCGCCACGCGGCGCGCTTCTCCCTGGCCGCCTTGGTCCAGTACAGCGACGCCTCCCGCTGCAGCCTGAGGAGCGCGTAGATGAGCGCGGCGAGACCAATGGAGCCCGCCGTGACGAGCCAGCCCAAGAAGTGGAGCCCGGAGGGGTCAAGCAGATGCGACATGCTCAGAAGCAAGGATCCCACCAGGTCCATGGCGGTTCGCCAGGCTTGTTGTCGCGAGGAGAAGCAGAGCCTGCAGCAACAACAGCAAGAACAATGACCCGTGAGTCGCCAGTTTGTCAGGCTGTCGCAAGAATATCGCACCGCTGGCAAACACAGAAAAAGTACTAGCATCCTAGACTCGAGCTGCAATGCGTGCTGCGGTACCCCCTACGCAACCACGGGGCGCTCGACGACGATTTCTCCTGATCTGGAGAAGGAAGGAAGGCATGCTTAAATGGAAAGCAAAGCCCCTCCTCCGCTTCATCGCATTCCCTCAAGGAAGACGCCTGAAAACAGGAACAGGAACAAAATCCAAACTGCGCCGGCGAACCTCCCACACCGAAATCAATTCTTTCCTCCGATTTTCAGCGTCGGAATCCAGCCTCCGATTACACCGGAATCGTCGCTGGTCGACCCAGAGAAGGAACAAGGCTAAACAAAACAAAACAAATCGAACCGAATCCGGCGAGCCAACGCCGCGGCGGCGGCGGGGACTGGATCCGCGCCCGCAGGGGATCCCGCATTCCCCGCCCGTCGTTCCCCCCGCGAGGACTATTTCATTTGAACAACCCCGCGCCGAATCGCAAGTTGAACAACCCCCCCATGCGCGCAGGCGCAAGCAGCAGATTCGGTAGGATCGCGAGCGAGCGCTCACCTCGGCCGCGGGGCGAGCAAACCCTTGCTCCGCTTGGCTTGGCTTGGCTTCACGAACGAAGCTTCCGCGTCCGCGGGGCGAGAAAACCCGTGCCGTTGGGTTCGGTCGGCGCTGGCGCTGCAGAGGAGGGGAGGGGAGGCGAAGGGGAGAGAGGAGGAGAATTCGAAGGTCGCGTGGGTGGGGGCCGATCGGTGGCGTGCGTTTAAAAAGGCAAGGAATGCTAGATTGGAAGGGTTCGGGTTCGGGGGTAGTAGTCGTACAAGCGGAAGCGCGTCCTGTGCACTGACAAGGATGGGTCATGGCCTCATGGGTGTCCCCCAGGGTCCCGGAGCTGTACCGCTTTTAGCACACGTCAGTGGTAAACATTTCCCCCATTTTATATTTATTTTGTTGTATACTGTACATCCATTAGTTGGAATAGGACAGTACTCCCTCCATCTCAAATTATAAGGTCCTATATTCTAATAATTTTAGAGAGTTAATTTTTTAAGTTTAACTAAAATTATAAAACAAATCATAAAAATTTATGACATCAAAATAGGTATATGATGAAAATGCATACGATGAAAAATATAACTAATAAAGATTCTAGTGATACTTAGTTGGTGTCATAAGTGTTATTATTTTATTATATAAACTTAGTCAAACATGAAAAATTTTGACTGTCCAAGATTCTTAGAATGTCTTTATAGTTTAGAATAGAGAAAGTGGTTTTTTCTGTGAAGCCCTAGCAAGCAAGGGTTGGAGCAACTCCGTTAGATTAAGGAAAACAATCTCATTTATTTATATAAAAATTGCCGTATAGGAGAATGAGGTGAAAAAAATTGTTATAGCAGATCCCTTTTCAATCCTCTTTCAATGGATTTTTCTCAATCCTTCAAAATATCTCCTCAATCGATCAAATAGAGGGGAGCGAGCAGCCTTTTTTTCCTCAATCTTCTTTTTCTTCTTCAATTTGCTGGAGCACACTTGTCCTCTGCTCCAAAAATTGGTTTTCTCAATCCCTTTAGTTATATATTGGGGATTAGATATCCTCAATCTAGTGGAGACACTCATGAAATGGTTCTACGAGATAAAAAAAGAAATACAAGATAAACTACAGAGGAAAGAATTGAGAGAGAATCTACGGAGACGAAAAGACATTTTTTAAGTAGAAAAGCGAAGCCACCTAAACATAGCTTTTTTTCAGTTTTCGTAACTTCTTAGGTAAAATTATTTGAAAAGTAGCGGGCCTTAGCAAATAGATGCTTGTTTCTCATTAGGACTGAGTAGGCAGCATCGTGAAGTAGCACGAGCACCAAGTAGGTGATACAAAGTTTGGGTAAAAAAACAAATTAAAAAATTGAGACCCAACTTTGGCTGTTTTATTTTCTTAAGACAACACCAATCAGTCATTGGTTCTCAAAAACCGAAGTCTACAAACTGAATAAACTCCATCCAAAAAAAAAAAAAAATACAGCTACATATTACGTGCCAACAAAAATAGTTCATATTTGAAAAAATTTATAGTGAACACTATTCATATCTATGCTCCGAATTAATTTATTATAAAAATATATTTTATAATTAATCTAATGATATTTATTCAATATTATAAATACTGACAGTTTTTTATCCATAATTAATCAAACTTAAGATATTGATGACCATAGATGGAGGGATTCCTACATGCATCGAAATAATTTAGATAACTTCCTTTGAAATAATTTCGGGTGCCGTTCGCTTCAACTTCAGCTTATGCTGCCTAGCGCTCACCCCTGCTAATGGATTAGAATCCACCCTGTACCCAATCCAATCCATAACAAATTTCCTTTCTTTTTCAATCCACCCCACTTCAAACTCTTATAGTTTCAACTCAAGTCAATCCAATCCAAAAACCAACTAAATCCATGAATTTGTTAAAGAATCCATGGATTCTACATTGAAGTTGGACCCTAAAAATAAAATTCACGTTTACACCTTAAAATTTTATCAAAATTAGCTGAAATTTTTAAATGTGTTTCAAAATGTCATGAAGATAATATATGCCAGTTAGCACATCGAGATTTGCACGTGGGCCCCACATCGAAGCCGGACCCTACAAATAAAAGCTCGCGTTCACACCTTAAAAAAGAATAAAAATCTCAATCCATCCAACCTGGTTTTTTGTTAAACCCAACCCAACCCAATCCACTAAGTAAATCAATCCATTCAAACCCATTATAAGTGTACCCATATAAGAACCCAATCCATAAAATCCATTTCAACACAAACCATTAGCAGGGTGAGCTAGCGCCACGAGATCCAAAACCGAGGCCTTGTTTAGATTACCCTCCAACTTCCAAGTTTTTTCACTCTCTCTCCATCACATCAATTTGTACCCGCATGTAAAGAGTATTAAATATAAATAAAAAAAATAACTAATTACATAGTTTTGTTGTAAATCACGAGACGAATCTTTTGAGCCTAGTTGGACCACGATTGGACAATATTTACCACAAACAAACGAAGTGCTACAGGACTTTACAATCTCTCTCCTCTCACAAATTTGTTGCCGCATATAAAGAGTATTAAATATAAAAAAAAAAAATAAATAATTACATAGTTTTGTTGTAAATCACGAGATCGAATCTTTTGAACCTAGTTGGGCCAACGATTGGACAATATTTACCAAATAAAAACGAAGTGCTACAGGAACCGTCCAAAAAACTCACATGAAACTAAACAAGGCCCGAGTCCAAAAGTCAGCTTCCCGGAGGAGTACACACATGGCTAATCCGTTGAGTCTTTCCACGGCGGCAGGCGGACCGGCCGCCGCCCAACCGAGTCTTCCGCCGTATAGCGCCCAGCCAACCACCTGCCACCGTTGCGTGCTTCGCCTCGCTCTCGCTCAAATGGTTTTGGTTTCTTGTGCGCCGCCGTCTTGTCCGTCTTTTTTTTTTTTCTTTTCCCTCGTCGACGGACGGACGGTGACGACGACGACACGATTTGTCAATTCCGGCGAGCTCAATCCAGTTGGGCCGCCGTCCCGTCGTCGTCGTCGTCCCGGTCGCGTGGTCAGCGTGGCCGTTTCGATGGGGTCTAGGGAGGGGGGGTAAATATGCGCGCGCAGGCGCGGTAGTGACAGTGTGACATGCTCGCGTGACGCTGTGTAATTAGTGAGAGGTTAGCGCGCGGGCAGGTGGTTTGGTTAGCGGTTGCGTGGTGCGATCAAGCCCCATAGTCACCACGCTGGCTTCTCTTCTCGTTCTCTCCCTGTCAGGCAGTTGCTGGCCTGTCGTCACGGCGTCATCTCCGATCCGTGTTGTGCCTGTGCTGCATGAGCGTGAGAATTGAGATGGACTCGATTTGTTTGTTCTGACTGTCATTAATTAGCTCCTTTTCTAACATCGGAGATTCAGGGGTGTTTGGATGGACAGTACAAATTTTTTCTCCCATTGAATCTTGTCACACATGGAGTTTTAAATGTAGTCTAAAAAATAACTAATTACACAGATGGCGATAACTTTGCGAGACGAATCTTTTAAGCCTAATTAGTCTATGATTTGATAATATGCTGCTACAGTAAATATTTCTAATGACGGATTAATTATACTTAAAAAAAATTGTCTCGTGGTTTTCTGACGAGTTCTGTAATTTGTTTTTTTTTGTTAGCATTTGAAACCCCTCCCGACATCTCTTCGATGTTCGATGTGACATAGATAAAATTTTTTCTACACCATCCGAACACCTTACAGTGATTTCTACATGGACCAACAAAATCAAAGACCTGGCCGGAAAGCTACCAAAAGTTAATTAATATCCCTATTGTTGC
Organism: Chrysopogon serrulatus; assembly: GCA_015844335.1. Taxonomy (NCBI): domain Eukaryota; kingdom Viridiplantae; phylum Streptophyta; class Magnoliopsida; order Poales; family Poaceae; genus Chrysopogon; species Chrysopogon serrulatus. Next base: position 239,619 of record JADLZL010002168.1, read on the forward strand.
TTTCTTCATATAATAAACTTTGCAGAAAGTTTGAAGCATGCGTACAGACTCTATCTAGCAATTCTACTACAAAATCAAGCAAAGCCGCCGCAGGCAGCACCCATGCAAAGTGGTTCCTTTTATCAATTCACTTTGTTCGTTGTTCTCGATCTTTCCTGCTAGAATTTACATTGTTGTTCCCAATTCCCAATTCCCAAGCAGATCCAGCGCGTGAAGAAAGCCAACTTTGGAGTTGGAAAGCGTACGCTGCGGTGGATTCTTAGTCCCTAAGACTCTGGACTCCTCTGATTCCTTCTCCCACCCATCAAGCGCCTCAATGCAAGTAAGCTGGCAGAGCCCCCCCCCCCCCCCCCCCCTACCACCACTCAAGCCAAAAAGGTCGTTAACTTCAATAATCCTGCATGGCTGCATATACTTCTATACAAACTCGATCGCTCTCTCCATTTCGCCAACGTGGAGTGCATGCACACTTCTTTGCAAAACTAGCAAGCTAATGGCGTCATTAATTAGTCCTAGTGGATATTTCATCATCTCCGAAAAGATCAAGACGGAGGTGCCGTGTCATATATAGCAAGCTAATAAACACCTCGCTAATGTCGACATCATCGATTCATGGTGTACGCAGTACCGTATCAACTCCCGCGGTGGGCCCACGCCAACCCTGTCCAAAAGACCAGATACTTCCAGAAAAGTTCTAGTAGTAGCAAACCAAAACCAAACGAGGAAGAAGAGGAGACGCACTGACGACGTCACGTTCTAATCTGACGTGGCCCCAAACCACTTCCCCGGAGTCCAGCGTGTCGCTGTCCACAACACGGCGTCTGCTGACGTGCCGTCCGGTCCGCCGGTCGTGTTTCCGATCCCAACAATCCGCACCTGTCCCAACTGTCCAGTTGGCCCACACCAACCACGGCAGCCCCCCACTTCACGTGCGAGATATTTCTGAGGGACGGCTTTCCTTTCGCTGCAGGTGGGCGGTGGCCGGTGGCCGACGACGCCGGGTGCTCGCGGTTGCGGGGCCGTCGGCGTCGGGGTGGCTGCCACCATGCATGTGTCGGCAAAGAAGGGAGCAGACACGGTTCCTACACGTGCCAGGCCTTTCGCGCAGATCGCTGGGATTCCTCCATTTCAGGTTTGATGAGCCTTCAGCTTGCAATACGGATCCAATGGAGTGTATACAGAGGCTAGGAACAGGGGTAAATTTAGGTGGCGAGGTTAGATTCTGTTTGTCTAACAGGGCTCAGGCCTTTAAACAAGTTTGCTAACTACTACTTGACTAGTTTTAACTACTGCTCACCCTGTCCATTAAGATACTTTAGTTTTTATGCTATAAGTTTGACTCAATTCAATAAATTTATTAAAATATAGGATTCAACGATATTTCCAATGATACTAATTGTGTACCATAAATATTAATATTTTTAAATATATATTTAGTCAAATTTATTTCTTAGAAATTGAAACCCAAGCCATATATTCCGGAACGAACGAAGTACCTTTTGTTATTTCTCACTAATCACTAGAGATTACAAATAAGTAAGTTTACTAACTAATATTATATTGCTTTTCTCAAACATATACTTCCTCCGTCCGCTAAAGCATGCAAATCTAGCTTCCCGAGGCAAGTTTAGTGGAGGAGAGAAAAGACACATGTACCCCTATATTTATAGGATGCAGTGACACTGTAATGTTAGCTTTTATTCTCTTCTATCTGCATGCAGTCACAGTTCTCTAACTTTTACACTCTTGGTGCCGGATGTATTAAGAGGAGCAACCTTTTTTTGCCAGTACTCCTACAACTGCTAGCTCCTATAGGTCTAAAATTGCATCCTTTCTCGGACACCGCTCCGGTGCTAGAATTGCATGAATTGCCGGACAGAGGAAGTATCTTGATTATCTAATGTTAAGTGGCTAAATAAAATAAATATATGATGTGCACTGTTGATCTATGAAGAATGTCCTATCAATTCTTATCTTCAATTTAGATATATACTCCTACTTTCTTCGTCCTGTAATATGGTATATTCCAAAAAAAATTAAGACAACTTAAGAGAATCCTTAAAGGCGGCATGGCGCGAAACCATAGATTTAACTCAATAAAGATCTGCGATTAAGACGTTTCTTCTCAAACTATCATTTTTTAACAAACTTTTTGCAAATCTATGACACCACATAGAATGCATTATATTTCAAAGTATAAATTTTGAAATAATGGTATATTCCACGATCGAGGGATCAGTGTAGCATTTCTCTAAGATGTTGAGATTCAAGATGATTATAGTTTTTTGAAGCCGACATCTAATTCCACAATTTTTAAGCCGGCATTAAGATATAGCGAGGGCACTATATAATTTTTTGGGTTATTTGGATTCATACCATTACAATTTTCGAAGTTTGGAGAAATACCATTACAATTCGTCTATTTTGAAACATGCCATTGCAAATTTTCATTCCTTATAAAAATACCACTAAATACATATGAAGACGACTTGGGTCCGATTGCACGCATTACACTAATACGTATATACCATTGCAGGCTCTTTCATCTATCACTGACGCGTGGGACCTACCTGTCATTTTCTTCTTCTTCCTCCTCTTCTCATCTTCCTTGTTGAGCAGCATCCTTCACCGTCCATGGCAAACTGGTGAGCCGCGGCGATAGTGGCCCAACGGTGACGCGAGCGAGGAGCAGTAGTGTGGCAGAACCTTCCAAATTATATGGCCCACAAGCACCTGACATTGTCCCTAAGACCTCTGTCAGCCATACTTGTGTACCACATAACTTGAAAAGTTCTGTCGGGTGAAACCCCGATGACACCACGATCCTCCAGGATCCACATCTTACAAGATATTGCAGTATTACAACCATTCATACAAACATAACAGAGTAGCAGAAGATTTACAAAAGAGGATTACAACACTTGATCAGAGTTTGATTAAACAAAACTTAACTGGGTTTGCGGAAGCGAGAAAAGAACTTTGTAGACAGAAGATATTCGATCATACCAAGCCCACTGGTATGACTGAAGTCAGCAACATTTAGTACCTGCAACAGGGGTCAAACAAACCCTGAGTACAAAAGGTACTCCGCAAGACTTACCCGACAGAAAAGAGGGGAGAAGACTCAGGAATGCTGGTTGATAGGAATCAAGGTAAGGCTTTAGCAAGAATCAAGGACACCTTTGCGGAAAAGCGACTAATGTTGATCCTTACTATTCATTCTTATCTGATATTTTCATTAAGCATTAAGCTATCCATCTAGGTTATCCTAGTCTAGAGCAATCACTTGTCAAGCAAGATCTCGATTTCAAAACTTTCCAACCTCATCATCTTTCATCATTACTACGATGCCGGGACTCGGATCACGGCTCCCATATCGTGGAGCACACGACGATTCGAATCGTTTATATACCCGGTAGGGGCTTCTAGCCACACGATGTATGCATGGTGACCATCTTACATACATCAGCTCAACGCTTGATTTCTCCACACCGAGCGGGCGTACAAGACTCCACCTCTCTACGGCCGCTCGGTCACTTCGGCGGTGCGCATCGTAGGATGGGTACACGCCATCGTCCGTTCTAGTAACGAATAGTCCAAGTGGAGCTTACCGCCATTAGCATGCGACTAGTACTATCCAATAACCTCATGATCCCAGGGCCAAACAACGGACGGTCCTTAACCGACACAAGTGGACGACACTACACCGGGGCACTAGCCCTTCCCCGATGCAAGTCACTCCACCGGCGTCTCAATTTACTCATCATCATGTTCTTATTGAGTACCCTTGACCCGATCGAAGTAAAGGATAAACAATAAGCAACATCAGGTTTTCATAAATGCCCTCAACGGGGATATTGTGATCAACTTTTGAAAGCATTTTATTTGCAAAGCCTATGCTATCAGCAAGACTAAGCATATACTAAATATTTTTAAATCAAAACAAGTTTCAGGAATAGTATATCAAGACGGTAAATGCATCAAGATAGGATATCACTCAACTCCTACACCTAATGCATCATATCATCAACATAAAATTATAAAGAACTTTCAAAATTCAAGAAAGGGTTTAATGTATCCGGGGCTTGCCTGCGTTGCAGAGAAGGTTAGTTGTTAATCTTGACATCAACATCTTCGGGGATTCATCTCGTCAGGGTTGGATCATCGCGAACCTCCTCCGAAGTGTGACCATCGTGATCCATCGCTCTCACGTAAACTATACGCACATGAAATGATGCGGGTTCCAATGTCATGCGTGACATGATGCATGATGCAAGACAATCAACAAAAGAAACTTGAGTACAACTTCCCTTCACGGTATAGTTGCAACAAGAAGGTACAACTAGCGTCGACGACGACGGACTAACGATACACAATCAACATAAAATGCTAAAGGTCATTAGGGTTAATGACCTAGGGTCATCACTCAATCCCAAAATCAAGCAACCTTAATAGTGATTAGAGTTAATTACTAATTTATTAAACATTTTTTTACAGTTGTTGAAAGCCGCTAATTAAACCTACTAATCAAAGATTAAATGAAGAAACTACTTCACATGAAATGATGACTACTACTATACATGTGATGATGATCACTAGTAAACACTACACAATCAAGCCATGGATCAGAGGTGGTTAATGATCCATGGTCTTCAAGAAATACCCAAAAGAAAACAAACCTAAGTGAAGCATATACTAATTAAACATTTTATTATTTAATAAACATGGAAACAACACTATATATAGATCATGCATGATCATGCTTTGGGCCAGTGATGTTTTGCTGACCCAAGGTCTTCAAACAATACCATAAAGCAATTAACACTTTAATTGGTCAAGTAATTAACTAAATAGTTATTTTATTAATCATTTTCATGGTCATTAAACAAGGTGAAATTAATTATAAAAGTAAACTTATTCAAAATAGTGCACAAATTTTAGTGGAGGTCACTTTTAGCATGAAAAGCTTGCTCCTAATTTTTCATGATTTTTGGGTTAATATTTTATTCTACAAAAATCAAACATCAGACATTTATTAATTAAAGAATGCAATTATTAAATATAACAAAAGTACTTAACATGCCACAAACATATTTTTCTATGATACTACACATCATGAGGATCACACACATATTTTTATTATATTTTTAGTTGCCCAAAATATTTAATTGCAAAAATACGAAAATCAGCTTTAGAAAAAGAATTTAGAAAAAAGAAAAACCTTTTCTTTTCCCCCACGACTGAGCCACGGCCCAAACCGCCCAACAGCGGCCTGGCCTGGCTGCGGCCCGGCCTCCCTCTCCTCTCCTTTCCTCACTCGCCCCCTCCCTACCCCCCACTCATCGACACGGGGGCCGAGGTCGGCCCCGCCCTGTCGACCTTGACCGGCGGCCGACCGGGGGTGCATCCGCAGAGCTTCGCCGCCGGCGAACTCTCCGGCGATGGCGGTGGCACCACCGTGGTCGCCATCGCCTGCGCACCCGTCTACGGCCTCGGTTGGGTGGATTAGGGGTCGGCTCGTGCTCAACGATGGCCATGGCGGAGCAGCGGCGCGGACACTGCGGCACGGCGGCGTTCCGACGCAATGGAGATGATAACGGTGCAACGGATAGGCCGGTGAACTTCACTAGAGCTAGATAAACTCGATAGCAGTGTTGGTTTAGCCAGAAATGAGGCGGGGTAGCTAATCGCGGGCGGAGCGGAGCACGGCGGCGGAGCACCAGAACGCTTACGACGACGGGGCTCCGTTCCGGCTTGATGACGACGGTAGAGGCCAAAGGGAGGGGCCGATAGTGATCAGCACTTCTAGGCGAAGCTTAAGGCGCTGGTTGATTGGTATGGGAGTCGCCGGTGATCGTCGGCCAGGTACAGGCTGCCCTCGGCGGCGCTCTGCCAGCGCCGAGGAGGAAAAGAAGCCACATGGGCTATTCCGGCGGAATTGGCTTACAATCGGTGGCTCCAACGCGTCGCAGAGGAGTGGCGGAGACGTTGGCAAGGTAGCTGAGGCTATGATGGAGCATCGTGTGTGAATTTTGGTGGCGGTTGGTGATGACCGGCGGCCGTGCAGAAAGAATGAAGAGGAGAAACGGCGATCGACAGTGGCTTATATAGGGCAGGGGTTGTTCGAGGATGTGGCAAGGGTCTTCGTGATGCTGGACAAGTGGGCGTGGGCGCGTGAAAACCGGGAACTCGCCGGACCGGCCACGGCGGCGGTCGGCCAGCATGGGCAGAGAAGAATTCCAACTTTCTCCCCTTTTTTATTCTTGTAGTAGGGACACCTCATCGTTTTCTTTTTAAAATTACTCACAAAAATTGAACTGCACTGGAAAAACTTCAATAATAGAAGTTGCTCAAATTTTTATGCTCTACAACTTTGGTTAAAGAAGCTCAGTTCAATTCTAAATATTTTTGAAACTACAGTTTAAATTTGAAAAAGGGCTTAAATTCTAATTTTTGGAATTTTAAAATTACTTTAAAATTTTGAATAAAAGATGAAAATCTCCAAAAATAAAAGTTGTTCCATTTTTCAATATCTACAACTTTCATATAGAAAGTTTTTCATGAAACTAAATAATTTTTGAATTGTAGTTTAAAACTCAAAAGAGAACATTTTCCAATTCAAATAACTTTTTGAAATTACTTCAAATTTTATTCAAAAACTTGAAAAACTTTATATACCAAAGTTGTAGAGCTCAAAGAGATGCACAAACTGTATTTTTGGAGTTTTTCCAAATTTTGAATATTTTGAGATGAAATTGAGAAAGGGGTAAAACACCTTTTTGAAATTTAGGGTTTTGAAAGGGATTTTCAAATTGATTATTTGGGCAATTAATTAATGGTGTTGTGGTACTTTTTCAAATCCAACCAATAGTACACTTTCAAAGTACAAAGTTTATACTTTGAAATATTGCCATTGGTTAGCAAATTTTATTTAGAAATTTAATTACGGTTAGCTCGTGAATTGAAAATGAAATTCAAACTTCAACACTTAACCAAATATGGAAAAATGTTGGCAATTGAATTCCAATTCCAATTTTTGTTCTTGCTTTGCATCATTTAAATTGTAAAAAACACGGTTGAGGTGTGAGTCGGGGTTAGCCAAACACTTGTACACACCAAAGGTTGATTTTAGTTAATCACTTTTATAAGCAAAAAGTAAAATTATAAGCAAAAAGTAAAATTGTAGGTGAAGTTTAATGACATACACATACACATATGATATGAAAAAGCGCAAACAACCCTAGAAATTTATAAACTTATTTTAGTTATTCATGTCATGGTCCTCTAATCATGAATGTTCATGCAATGCTTATGATGACATGTGGCAGGTTTAGAGTAACGTAACACCGGGTGTTACAAGCAGCGGTAGCATGGAATGGGCCACGAGCTGCGCGCCGCCGGGACGCGTGCTCCGCCCGGCCGCCGCCCGCGTGATTTCGCTACTGCTCGACGACATGCGCCACTGCTCCTGCTGCTGCCGCACAAGTGCTTCTGCTCGCCCGCGTGCTGCTCTAGCTGCTCACGCGCGCGGCGCACTGCTGATGCTCACGGGCATACTGCCGCCGCTGCTGCTTGCCCGCCGGTGTGCTGCTCGCGTGCGTATTGCTGCTGCCTGCTGGCGTGTGTGCTGCTGCTCACCCGCCGGTGTGCTGCTCGTGCGTGTGCAGGCTACTGCTCCCCGCCAGTGTGCTGCTTGCGTGCGTGCTGCTGCTGCTGCCCGCCGGTGTGCTACTGCTATTGCTTGCGTGCGTGCTGCTGCTGCTATTGCTCGCCCCCGCGCTGCTGCTGTTCGCTATTTGACGCAAGTACCATCTCAGCCGGGAAGATGAGGAGAGGAAGAAGATGACAGGTGAGGTCCGCGCGTCAGTAATAGAGGAGAGAGCCTACAATGGTATATACGTATTCGTGTACGTCTGCAACTGGGTCTAAGTCATCTTTATACGTATTCAGTGGTATTTTTGTAGGGAATGAAAATTTACAATGGCATGTTCCAAAATACACGAATTGTAATGGTATTTTTCCAAACTTCGAAAATTGTAATAGTATGAATCCAAATAACCCTAATTTTTTTGACACTTAGTGAGCATACGGACCCTCATATCTGAATCCTGTCTCAGCCCCTATGTAGGAGGAAGTGTTTTATAGCAGTTAACACACGTCGTCCATTGTACTCATGATTTCATTTCATTCCGTATAGGGACGTCAGATGACACCCACAAAAGTTTTTTTTTAGATTGTTACACCACTAGAGGTTTCTAAACAACGCAAATGCAAATAGGCTAATCACTTCACTTACACTCAGCATCAGCATTCGATTGATGACGAGGTGTATCAGTGTATGCATGCACCTCAGCTTGCAAGCGGGGCGGGCTTTTAGCGCAGCCCGCACGCTCGCCCCTCAATTTTTCCCTTTGCGACTACTGCGGCCCAGCTGCAATTTATTTGTGGCCCAACGTTGTGTGACCCGCAAAGCCCGTTGGCCAGAGAGACATTCACGAAACCCGCAAGAACCCGCAACCCTTCTATCGTCTATCGCCGCCCGGTCGTGTAAACGCAGTGTCGCTGCTCTCGTCCTGGCCCGGCCTCCGCTCGACCGCTCCTCGGAGCTCGGACCGAGTGACCGTCGAGCATCGGCGTTGCTCTCCTGTCGAGTGGTGTCTCCGACCGGCGGCAGGGCGGGTTCCGGCAAGCGAGCTGGCAGCAGGCGGCGGCAGCTGCATCTGGGTGCTGGGGCTCCGCCGTTCTGGGCCCTAGGTGCGCCTCCGCTCGCGTTCTTCCATGGTGGAGTAAGACTAAGAGGAGGTAGGAGAGGATTGGGGACACTCCAAGATCTATGCGCCAGCTTCTGCGGGATCGGGGTAAGGATTTGATTTGCTATCCCTTGCTTCCAAAATCCGTTTGTGGCCTTCTCGAATTTTGGAAAGAAAATAGATAAATAAATAATAGTATAACAACAAAGAAATTAAATATTGCATTATTGAACGGGATTGTGGATGGCCATACCTACACCATAAATTAATCCTTTGTTGTCCCTGTTACTATGAAAAAACATCGATTTGTCAAAATGCAATGGGTGTCCACTACTGAATTTTCTCACTGGTATCAATTTTTCTTCACAGACAAGTGAAGAATTTGCTTTCATTCTGAATCCTGTTACTGAAGACTTCACTTTTATTCTGCTCATATTCAGTCCTACATCATATTCTGATCAAGTTTTTTTTGCTGTCTTGAACTTAGGACATTTGAAGTAAGGAGGTGCCGAGTTCAGCAGAGCGGGGTGAAGAACCATGTTCGGAGATATTCAATATTGTATCTCCTTCACATGTCAATGTATACTTACTTTGTTTCAAATTCAATATGGAGTTCAGAGATAGTGTACACACACATTTGCCAAATATTTGGTCCTGGAGAGTTAGTCTACAGTGTAGATTTTCTCGTTGTCTCCATTGCGCAGTGGAGGCGTTGCTCCAGCTGCTAATGCTCCTGTGCCGTAGATTGCAGAGGTAGTGTACGCGTAGTCTCTGTGTAGCAGGTCTCGCGGGTTTTGCAGCTTAGTCCGCTATGTCCGCGGAAAATTTGTCCGCAAAGTATATAGCTTAGCGGCTAGCCACAAACCCGCTAATAAGCTTTGCGGCAAGTGATGCGGGTTAGCGGCCGGCTGCGAATGAGCCTGCCTGCATCATGACATGCACCCGGTCGTCGGCATATGCCGTCCTGGGCATGGGAGCAAGCGCCCTGATGATGACGTGGTTAGTTGCCAACTTGCCATATGCATATGTTAGCCTGTTTCTCGTTTGCACCGGCCACCACCGGTGCTTGCGCTGCCGACTGTATGCATGGCCTCCAATGGCGGCACGTGTGGAGGCCACATGCGTGCACGCGAGCCATCACGTACGTACGGACGGATCGATAGATCGTGCATTGGGTAAGATTACTGACGAGTAAAGCGTGTTGACTACTACTGATCGATCGACCACTTGGTTCCAACCACCAACAAACAGGTGGGATGCACAAATAAACAGGACAGATTTATACTCACTCCATCCTAAATTATAAAATGTTTGACTTCTTTAATACCAAATTTGACTACTTATTTTATTCAACTTTTTTTACAAAATGTCAAATTTTTTGTGGTAGCTTGCTTTATTAATAAAAGTTCTACAAAAATAACTTAAGTTTAACTATATTTGCATAAAATTTTTAAATAAGACGAATAGTCAAATTTAATATTAAAAAAGTCAAACGTCTTCTAATTTAGGATGAAGGGGTAGTATTTATTTTGATATGTAACCCTAGCTAGCCCCCAAACTCTAGATTGAAATGTTAAGATAGACTCCCTCCGTCCTAATAAAAAGGTGTTATTTGATGTGTGGTTATATGTGTAGATGATACACATTATGTTTGATTTTGTTGAATGGGTTAAAAAGACGAGATATGTAACTACTAGGATGTTGACTAAAACTAACCAGTGCATCTAAACCATCTAGGGGCTAATAATGTGAATTGCATGATCTGAACTTTAATTTGTACAGGCAACACATGCAAACAACAATGTGAATTGCACGATCTGAACTTTAATTTGTACAGGCAACACATGCAAACAACAATGTGAATTGCACGATCTCATGGACGTACGTCCGGTCTCGAACAGCAGGGCGCATACTTACGGCTAGGTGCTAATGCTGTGTGGACTAACTATGGTCAGGTCCAATAATTCAGATCCATCACCAGAGTAACACATGAGCAACATGCATGCATGCATGCATGCATGCGCCTGTGCGAATCAATGCATGCATGCGCCTGTGCGAATCAATTTAATCCCGTTAACGCACTCAGCCTGGCTGGCCGGTCGGGGCTCTGCGCCTCTGCCGCCAGTGTGTGCGCCCAGCTGCTGCATCTGCATGCCATGTGCGCGCCATGAAAACGCCAGTCAAGTCTGTTGCACGATTACGTCATGATGCATGCGCCGCTGCCGCGCGCGTCCAAGTGTCTCAGGATGCAAATGGGGCGGCGGTGGGCGCAGCCCGCCCCACATCCGCTCGAGCCGCAAGTACTAGGAGAGATCATAACGCGGCAACCCACATGTTGCCGCTATATTTTTGTGGGTTGTCGCGGTAGCCGGCCCGCGAAGTGCCCCAGTGCGTTATCATCTTTCCGTAGCAACTTGGAACGTGTGTGCAGAGCGGCGGCGGCGACTCCCTTTGGTGCCGGCGGCGCTCAGCTCCGGCCTACGGCGCGGCGTCGGCTTCGACGAGCGGGGTGCACCGTGCTGACTGCACTCGGCCCCGGTGTGAGGAGCAATGGGCAGCAAGGTCGCGGCGAGCTTCGGCGTCCGGCTGCTGCAGACGGAGTCGTGGGCTGGTGCGGCGCACCTCCGGTGGCGTAGGGCGTCGGCGCTGGAGTGATCGGCGAGGCAAGCCACTCAGTTGATCCGATCGATCATGATCATCAGTGTGCATATATATATATTAACATGGGAGTAACTACTTCCTAGGAGTAGGATGGAATTTCCATATATATATATATATATATATATATATATATATATATATATAAAAGTGGACTCCGGCGATCGATCGACGTACTTGGAGCAGTCGACGTTGGGGCTGATGGGCAAGCCGACAGAGACACCGCACCTGCTTGGGATGCTGGCGGCGTTGCCCAGGCTGACGCCGCTGCCGAGCCTACCCGTCATGCTCTTGAGGCAGGTGCAAGTGGCCGGCCGGTCCACCATCGACGACGCGCGGGAGCTGAGCGAGCGCACCCCGCTGCAGCATGCGGCCGACGGCGACGACGCGCTGCCCATCGCGTACCTGAGGCACGGCACCACCGATGAGGTCATCTCGCCGCCGACGAGGTCGTCTCGCCGCAGCTCACCGCCACCGGCCGTCTCCAAGGCAAGCCGCGCCGCCAGGACTGCCACCGCGGCGACGAGGAAGACGCGAGGTACTCTCGATATAGACCATGCGGCATGTGGGTTGCCGCTGAGAATATGCGGGCTGAACACTTGAGCCTACTCTATCTAAGTGGGTTAGGTTGTGGTCTCATGTGGGTTGGCGGGGCATGCAGCCCAGCGGGTTGGCGCGGCGGCCCGCCCCACTTTGCATTCTTAAAGTGTCCATAGATTCATCCTCACATCACAGGTATCATGCTCTCAAAATTCATGGCTGCATTCGAACGGCTGGAAGACCAGCCGATCCTTCCGGCTCCTAGTTCCAGCCGGCTGGTTCTGTGAGTCAGGTCCAGACAAATTCAGACTAGTGAACGCGCTCCATGTCCATTATTGTATGCTGGGCGTGGACGTGTGGTATGTTTCCGCTGCCCGCCGACACTGGCATTTGAATCTGACTCTGCTATCGTCTATAGGGTCCGCATCTTCTAATACGGACGGATACACGCGGAGTCGAGTACGCATATATACACGCTTGGAGAGTTCTTTCTTCCAACTTAGAATAAATAATAATATGGGATGAAAAATTATTGGAGAAAGTTTTTTTTATTTTTACTAAAAAATAAAAATAGCAATCTGAGATGGAGAACTGCTAGAGATGGTCAAAGCCAAAACGTCTTTAGAAAACAAGGGATTAAGACCTGCCCTATGAAGCAATGACAACAAACCCACAGGGATTACTTTGTTTCCTAAAAAGTGTTAACAAAGGGATTAGAAGAGGTGGTCAAACGACTGCTTATTAAGTGCGGCCGCAACAGCCGTAGATGACCGGTAAGTCGGTTCGGCACCAGGGCCAGACGTCTGGATTTTCGTTTCTACTATGAGATTCTCTGGACCCGGTCCGTTTCCAGCAACTGGACTGCTACATGCAATACTCCCAGTCACGTACGTAGGGCTGGACTGGACTGGACTGGACTGGACTTTCGTGGTCGTCCATGAGACTCGCATAATGCACGCTTCTAACCGTCAGATATGGACGACGGGTATGTGACAGTCACAACAAAGTTTTGATATATACGCCGCCCAGATTCTGACATTTGCAGCCTCTTCCTTCTTCCAAACGAGTGTATTTCTGAATTACTAGTTAATTCTAAGTACTCCCTCTGTCTCTAAATAAGTATCGCCATAAAATATGCACCATAAGTTTGACTTGATTTGTAGAAAATATATATAATATTTATATCTCTAATAATTTTTGTCGGTGCTAAAACTAGTGGTCCTAGTACCAACGAGTGAATTTGCGTGCGTGCTCCCAACCCTGGATGGTGTGCAAGAAGGACACAAGAAGGATTTGTATTATCCTGCACCAAGGTGCTTGTAGGTAGGGTGTACAAGCAGGTGGAGAGAGGGAACTATCCCAAGTCTCGTGTGAGATGAGTGTGTGTGTGTGTTTGTTTGCCAAGGAGATTGCTTGACTTGCTTAGTTGGATTCACCTCCTTTCGGAAGGACCCCCGTCCCCCCCTTTTATAGCCAGAAGGGGATGGACGGGCTTTACAGTACAGTGTTTGAATAGGAAAGACGGTGGTGGGCGCCGCCTCATCCTGCCGAGGCCTTGGGGCTCCCTCTCTCCTTGTGCCGAGGCCCCGGGTGAGGGCGCGGTTTTTGTCCTGCACGGCGCCGACTTGTCGATGGCGGGCGCCGTTCCGTGGAGTCGGCTCCTCGTTCTTGGCGAAGGAGGGGACGTCTGCCTCTGCGGGGGGTCGGCGTGGGCGTCATGATGAGCGTGCCAGTGTTGTGGCCTGCTGTAGCTTTGACTCTCCCGGTCCGGGGCCCCGAGGGCCGCGGCATCGTTGTCGTATACGGCGTGGTCGGCGTAGAGATACAGCGTATGGGGCCATCTCCGTCTGCCCGGCTCTGGAAGCCTCAGGTGCCACAGTGGCCGGGGCACCGGAAGACCCGCCGCCGTCTGGGTGTGGCGCCGTGCTCTGCCCGGGGCCTTGGCGTGCTCCGTATTTGGACTCCCGTGATGGGACTGTTATGAGGGTTAGTTATCATGACGCCCTACGGTGGCGAGGCATGGCGCCACTATAGGGATTGCGTAATCGTGAGCGCGGGCGCAGAGGTGCAGAGAGTGGTGACGGGACGGCTCCCATCCCACCGTGGGCTAGCGTCACCGACACCACTGTGGGAAGGCGGAGGGCGGTAGATATACGTCAAGTCGGTGGCCGTCTTTGACCAGGTGATGCGGCGCGTGTCGCCCGAGGCCTTAGCACGGGGGCTCGGTCGGGACGGAAGGCGGAACTCGTCCGAGGCCGCTGGCAGGAGGCCTCGGGCGAGGCGGAGTGTTAGTGCCCGCCCGAGACCTCAGCAGGGAGGGCCGGTCGGGACGGGAAGGGACGCCGCCCCGAGGCCTCTGCTGAGAGGCTCGGGCGAGTCGGAAAGCGGACGCCCGTCCGAGGCCTCTACGGGGAGGCTCGGGCGAGACGGAAAACAGGAACTCGTCCGAGGCCTTGGTAAAGGAGGCTTGGACGGGCGGAAAGTTAGTGTTTGCTTGAAGTCCCAGTAATGTGGGCTCGGGGGTGTTAGTGTGTAGTGCGCTGGGCCTTGACAGCCGTGTTTTGTTACTGTGTGGCCTAGTTTTGCGTTTCTTGGGCCTAATTGTTAGGAGGGCCCTTATTTTGGTCCCCGACAGTAGCCCCCGAGCCCTCGAAGGAGTGGGAGCACTCGTTCGTAGGCCGAGGTCGTGCTTCTTAGTCTAGTTCATGCCGGGCTGGGCTGTTAGATGCTCTAGGCGTTCCTCTATTTGGGGTGCTGTGGCGCCTTCCGGCGGGTAGTCCCCCCGAGGCCTCGGAGGGGCGTGAGTGATCCTTCGAGGGCTTGTACGTGCTTGGTGAGGGGGTGTTCGCTCACCTCGTAGATGTTCTTCGGTGGGGGCGCGAGCGCACCCGCCGGGTGTAACCCCCGAGGCCTCGGAGGAGTGTGGGTGCTTCTCCGAGGGCTTACATGTTTCCAGCCAGAGTTTTCTGTCGTTTGCCGAGTCCCCCGGGGCCCCGTCGGCTCGTCCGGGGGCATGACGCGTGGTTAGATGACGTTTCCCTACTCCACCCACGTACTAGGTTAGCCCGAGCCCCGTTCGGGCGGGGCGGCCGCGAGGTACTTGGTCGTTAACCGTGAACGCCTCGCGCATCCCTTCCGCAGGGAGGAGGGTGGATTTTTTGTCACGCTGTCGGTGACGAGTGTCACACGCAACTAGATCCGGTGAGCTGTTAACGGGAGGATCCAAGTGAAACGCCTCGTGCCCCCGGCTCGTTAGGGGGTTGGCCGGGCCCGAGGCGCTGCTTTCATAAGAGCTCGCAGTGTCCCTCGAGGCGGGGCTTGGGTCCCGGCCCGCTGGTCCCAAGGGCTCGGCGCCTCCCACGCAGATCCCCCTTTCTCAGGCCGCCGTGGCCGGGCCTCGGATGTTGCTAAGGACGGCCGCCGCCGCGCAGGGCTATGTTGTATGAGGCCGCCCCGAGCTGCCCCCGACTCTGGCGTCCTAAGGAGCCGTCAACCCCGAGATGGGCCAGCTGTGCCTCTGGACCGTAATGGGCCGCCGCCCGGCTCCTTCTAGGGGAAGGAAGCGCTTGGTGTGAACACCCCGCAGCCCTGGGGGACTTGGGCGCGCCAGTGGCCAGCGGGATGTGGGCGCCCGTGCGGCGTTGGCGGGCCCCACTTTTCCGTCGTGGCGCTTGTCGTGCGCGGCGTGCTTGCGGGTCCCATAGGATGTGATGTCTGGCGCCCGGCTGGCGAGCCACCGCGCGCGCGGTCCCCGAGGTTCCGTCGTGCCGGGATTTTATGTGGAGAAAAAATTCTGCATCGTGGCGTGAGGCGCCCAAGGGGGCCGTGTGGCTGTGGCCGCTCGTGCGCCCGGCGCCTGGATCTCCGTGCGGCGATGTACTCAAGTGGGAAATCCGGGCGCGATCGTGCATTAAATGTGGGTAGGTGAACCAGGCGGGGTTTCTTGGTATAAATACCGGGTGTGGGCGGCCGCCCGGTTTTCTTCTCGCCTTCCTCACCCTTGCGCCTCGTTTCCTCCTCCCGCCGCCATGCATCCAGCGCCGAGAGGGAACGGAGCGAGAAGGAGAGAAACCACCTGATCGCCTCTAGCCCACCGCCGCCATGGCGCCGAGGCCCGAGATCGCCGGCGCTGAGGAGTGGGAAACGAGCCGTGACGCCGCTGGAGCCGATGACGCCTGGGGGGAAGGGGCTTCTCCGCCCCTGCGCCGACCAGGCCTCGCCGGAGTGGATTGTTCCGCCGGCCGACCACTGTCCCCGCACCCCGCCTGTGGTACGCCGTGAGCTTCACGACGCTCCATGAGAACGGGTTCGTGATGCCGGTGGGCCGGTTCTTGAGGGCCATCCTCGAGTACTACGGCCCGGAGCTGCAGAACCTCAACCCCAACTCCATCACGCAGCCGGGCGGTGTTTGTCGCCTGCGGCGAGGGGTACTCGGAGTCGAGCCCCACCGGGATCTCTCGGCTCTATTTTTCTTCGAGGGCGCCCTCTACTTCAAGGGCGCCGTAAGGGGAAGAGGATGCCCGTCTGGCGTCGGGAGCTGCATACCGCAGCCTGGGCGGAATCGCCACAGGGGTTCCTACATCCCGACGAGGCTCGCCTCCTCTAACCGCTGGGGGCGGGGGCGCGAAGTGGTTCTATCTCGGAACGACTTCCGTCACCCGCCCGCCACCGGGAAGGTGTTTGAGGCGGAGCCCGCAAGGTGGAGGGAGGAGATCATCGAGGAGAAGACCACTCCATCGAAGAAGGTGTTCCGGGCCTTGAAGATGCCGACCAGAAAGGGTTGGATGCGTCGGTCGTCATCGCCGCCTTCCACCAACAATGAAGTCCCGCCCCTCATGTCGAGGCGGCTTTTTCCTGTTCGACATGCGGGGAAAGGAGCCCCTGGGCTGGGACAAGGATGTCGTCCGTCGACCTCGAGTTCAACGAGGTTGTCGAGCGGACGAAGGAGGCGGCGACGGTGACCGACCCTTCCCTCCTCTACAGGGTCGCGATGCGCCCCCACCCGGATGCCATCTCCGTGGTGAGTTCCTTTGATTGTGCTTGTATCATTGATGCCCGCATCTCCCCTTTAACCTTACCTTGTTCTTTTTCCTCGCAGGACCGGCCGGGAAGTTGAGAGCGCCGAAGCCTCCCGCCTCTGCGGTGAAGGAGGCTAACAAGGCCATCGCGGCGGAGCAGAGGAAGGAGAAGAAGAAGAAGGAGAAGAAGAAGGACCGGAACATCCACAAGGAGGGTGAGAAGCGCCCTGGAGAAGCGGAGGCGCCGGGCAGAGGAGGAGGGACTCCCCGGGAGCCGACGCCCCTCGACACCACCGGCGCCGATGACGATGATGAGGATGACGAGGAGGAGGAGGAGGACTACAGCTTTTCGGCTTGGCCGCACGCCCCCGTGAAGAAAGGGAGTGGTCGCCGCGGGCCGTTGAAGGACACCGCCCCCGCCCCTCACTCCGCCGAGGCTTCACGGGGGCGGCCGGAGACGTGACTGCTGGGAGGGGCGAGGCCCCCCCGAGTCATCCCACGCCGCTGCCCCGCTGGGGCGGCTCGGTCCCGCCTCGGAACGGCCCGAGGCGGGGGGGGGGCGCCGAGGGTGAGGCGCAGCCTCGGCCGAAGAGGTGGCGACGCCGGTGGGCGGCCCCGTGTGCGCGTGACCCATGAGTCAAGGGCCGAGGACACCTCGTGTCCGAGCCCCGGCCCGAGCACGGCTCCGATGAGCCGATCGTTTCAACCGCCCCGGCCGTGTAGGTGTTTGTCCTTTTAGTCTTTGCCGCTCTTCTTTTTCTTTTTGAAGACTCACTCTTCTTGCTACCGCAAAAAAAGCGCAAGACGGCCCCGCCCCGCCCCGCGCTCCGCTAGCAGGCCGAGGCTACAAAGCCAAGACGGGCGGGTGCCACTGCGCCCCCGGGGCCGGGCGGGCCCGAGGAAGCGGTGATCGAAGCGCCGAGGCGAGCCACCTCCGCCCCGACGGAGAGGGGCCGCAGCGCCCTCGGGGAGGCCTTGGCGGCGCCGGGAGAAGGCCGCTGACGGGCGCCTGGCCACGGCCGTCGCGGGCGCTGCCGCCCGATGGCCACCGGGCGGCGTGGTCATGGAGGAGCGAGCGCCCATTCCGCCCCCTAAGCCGCCCCGACGCAGAGGTGGTGGAGATCCCCTCCTCGGAGGAGGGGCCCCCCTGGGGGAAAGAGGTGGTCGTCATGATGCTACCTCCTCAGCGGCAACCGTATGGGGTCGTCGACATGACACGCCGAGGGGTCCTCCAAATTTAACGTGCCACCGCTGTATTGCAGTCGGACTGCCGGGACGGAGGACCGCCGCCTACGGCTGGACGACGCCTTTGAGTCGACCCGGTGGGAGCAAGGCGGATAAGTACATGAAGTCGGCCAAAAACCCGCTTGGTCCTCTCGCCGATCTTCTCCGTGGACCTCCCCGACCTGTTGAAGGTAATACAAACATTTGTGGTCGGCTTAACCTTGGCATGAGCGCCCAAAGGCGGCTAATCCGTTGGCCCCGATCGTTGTAGGATCGGGCGATGGCGTCCGGGAGAAATCGAGTTTCCCTGGTTCAGTCCGCCTCGACGAGGCGCTCCATCTCCAACGACAGAGGCAAACCATTGGGGGCAAGAGCTGGCCGCTCGAACGAGGAGCTCGACAAGCTCCGCGCCGAGAAGGAGGCGATGAGGACGGCGCTTTAGGCCTCCCGGCACCATCGGGACCTTGGACAGAGAACCCGTGAATATGGACATCGATCACCTTTTTTGTCGACGACGTCACCATGATGCGGGCCGAGCTTGGGCAAAGCCGAATGAGGCCGTCCCAAATTAAGGCGCAAATGGGCGGAGGAGGTGGCGCAGTCGGAAGGTAAGTCTTTGTCGTTTTAGGGCGCCGCATCTTTGCATTCCAGCCTCAAAGGCCGACTCGGGCGGATGCAGATCCGAGGAGGAAGTCGTCGAGCAAGCGGGCGGACCTCGGGCTGCGGGTGACGGCCTACTCCTGGCGCAGGCGAGCTCGAGGCCCGGCAAGGAGAAGGTCGGAGCCGTTTGCACAGCGGGTCGAGGCCGGTGAGTCCGCCGCAAAAAGAAATTCATCGGGCCGCCCTGGAGGCGTTGCCCGGGACGGGTGGAAGCGCAAGGCCCACGCCGCCCTTGATCCGACCTCGGGACCGGCGTGTCGCACACCTTGGCGATGACCCTCTCCCACTACATCCTCGACCTCCCCAAAGTTTCCGAGGGGCTCGTCGTCGCCGAGGACGAGGAGGGTCGCGAGAGGGAGGTGTTCGACGAGCCGCTTCGGCGGGGTCAAGGGGCCACGATCAAGGCTGGTCGGGCACTTCCAGCACGGCGATCCTCCCTAACGCCTGCCGAAGGAGCCGACGCCACCGACGCCATGGATGCCGCCACTGGGGAGGAGGGGGTCGGACGCCCCCGCCTGAAGTTCGCATGTTGGGCCGAGCGTGCCCATGTAAAAAAACTTGATTAGCTTTTTGTTATTCATGACGAGGCCTTATAATTTGTTTTCTCATTTTTCTGTTTACTTTTCGTGCCTTTAATTCTCGCCTCATACTTAGATTAGGGCCCCGTGGGACACAGGAGTCCTTAGTCAAAGGTGGTTAGCAGAGGCACCATAGCACCGGGCGTGGGCGGCCTCGTGGCTTTCCCGGCCTTGACGTTTGGAGCAGCCCCTCCTCAAAGCATGAGGTACCTCGTCCTATAGTAGTGAGTAGGAGTGTCGTAGCGCATGGGCGTAAGCAACTCCGTAGCTCAACCAGCCTTAGGTTTCGGAGTAATCCCTCCATTACCCTTTTTCCAAGCGTTCGAGATTTGTAACACGAAAATGTTCGAAAAACGACTAACAAAAAAGTGCGCTTGCAGAGTGCCTTTCAGGAGGGAGTCCCCCCCTGTCTAGCCCCCGAGGGAGGCTCGGCTTTGATGGGTCAAAGCCGAGTCCGCTCGTGCTCGAGGCGGTGTAAGTGTAGTTGAGGTCCTCGGCCCCGAGGGGCCTCGGACATGTTTCTTATTTTGAGAAAATTGTAAAAGTGTTTTTCATTCTTCTTTGAGAAACATGGAGTACAACTTGGAAACTTAAGGGTAGAAGCGGCGTAGTCGTTGAATGTTCCAAGCGTTGTTGAGGACTTCTCCGTCCTCATTGGCGAGCTTGTGCGTGCCGGCTTGAGGACTTCGGCGGCGATGAAGGGTCCTTCCCAAGGCGGCGTGAGCTTGTGGCGTCCCCTGTTGTCTTGGCGGAGGCGGAGCACCAGATCGCCTTCCTTGAGGTCTCGGCTCGGACCCCGCCGGTCGTGGTAGCGTCGGAGGGACTGGCTGGTATCTTGCCGAGTGTAGGAGGGCAGCGCCCCCCGGCCTCGTCAAGCATATCCAGCGAGTTCTCCCGAGCCCACCCGGTTGCACCACTCCTCATAGGACTTGAGCCTCGGAGAGCCAAATTCCAAGTCGGTGGGAAGGACGGCCTCGGAGCCGTATACCGGGAAGAAAGGTGTGAACCCCGTGGCTCGGCTCGTTGTCGCCCCGAGGCTCCAAAGGACCGAGGGAGCTCCTCGAGCCACCTTTTGCCGAACTTGTCGAGCTTGTTGAAGATCCGAGGCTTGAGCCCTTGCGGTATCATCCCGTTGGCCCGTTCCACCCGCCCGTTCGATGCGTGGGTGCGCGACCGAGGACCGCATAATGCGTATCGGTGGTTGTCGCAGGTCTCTAAACTTCGCCCCCGTGAACTGGGTGCCGTGGTCGGTGATGATAGAGTTCGGGACTCCAAAGCGGTGGATGATGTCGGTGAAGAAGAGCACCGCCTGCTCGGATCGAATGTTGGTGACGGGGGCGCCTCGATCCACTTGGAGAACTTGTCGATGGCGACAAGCAAATGGGTGAAGCCCCGGGCGCCTTCTTGAGAGGTCCTACTAAGTCCAAACCCCACACGGCGAAGGGCCATGTGATCGGGATGGTGCGGGAGTGCCCGAGCCGGTAGGGTGCGTCGACGAGCGTAGTAATCGGCACCCCCGCAGTGCGCACTACCTCGGTGGCGTCGGCGACCGCGGTTGGCTTGATAGAATCCCCTCGGAAAGCGCCGCCGACGAGGGAGCGGGGGCGGCGTGGTGGCCACACACCCCGGCGTGGATCTTGCGAACGGGGGCAAGGCCATCCTCGGCCGTGACGCATCGCTGCAGGACCCCCGAGGGGCTTCGCTTGTAGAGGTCGTCCTCGATGACGACGAAGGACTATGCTCTTCTCGCGATGCGTGGCCCTGATTGAAGTCCTCGGGGAGGGTTCCCCGAACGATCCAATCGAGGTATGGCTTTCTCCGATCCGGCTTGGGGTCGGCTTCCGGATCCCCCGTCGATCTCCATGACCTTGGGGTTTGACGCCGAGGACACCTCGGAGTCCCGAGGGGGCCTCGGTTGCGGAGGGGACCTTGGACATCTCCTGGGGGGTCGAGTGATTCTCCGTGGCCTCCTCCATTTCTTTGAGTGTGATGGAGGGAGCCGTGAGGTCCTTTGTGAAGACATCGGGGAAGGGGCTCTTCCAATGGGCGATCTTGGCGAGCTCGTCGGCAGCCTCGTTGTACTGCGGACGGCGTGGTTGAGCTCAAGGCCCTCGAACTTGTCTTCCGTGGCGCGCACCGCCTTGCAAAGACGCGTCCATCTTGGGGTCATGGCAGCTTGAGTCCTTCATGACAGTCGGTCGATGACAAGTTTGCGAGTCCCCTCGGACATCAAGGCGCTTGATGCTGAGTTCGATGGCGATCTTCAACCCGTTGAGTAGGCCCTCGTACTCCGCCATGTTGTTTGATTTGGGAAGTGGAGGCGGATTACGTGTCGCATGTGCACCCCGAGGGGGAGACAAAGAGAGGCCGGCCGCCGGCCCAGTCTTCATTAGGGACCCGTCGAAGTACATCATCCAAAGACTCCACGGAGCCGAGGCGGCGGTAGCGAGTATCGGTCCACTCGGCGATGAAGTCGGCCAAGACTTGAGACTTGATAGCCTTCCTTGGTGTGTAGGAGAGGGTTTCCCCCATGAGCTCAACGGACCACTTGGCGACCCGCCACGAGACTTCCCGACTTTGGAGGATCTCCCCCAACGGGAAGGAGGAGACCACCGTCCACGGGGTGAGCGTCGAAGTAGTGTCGGAGCTTGCGCCGGGTCGGGACCACCAGCCAGAGAGCGGTTTTTTGGATCTGCGGGTAGCGGATCTTGGTCTCGGACAACACCTTGCCGATGAAGTAGGCCGACCTCCGGACCGGCGGGGTGTGGCCCTCCTCCCCGCCTCTCGACAACGATGGCCGACCGACTACTGCGTTGTTGCGGCAACGCATTGTGGAGGAGGAGGGCTCCCCCTTCGCCCGGGCGGGGACGGGGATCGGGGCTGGTGAGGCGGCTTTTGAGCTTCTCGAGGGCCTCCCGGGCCTCGGAGGTCCGAGAGGCGCTCGGACTTTCTTAGGAGGCGATAGAGGGCAGACCCTTCTCGCCCGAGCCGTGAGATGAAGCGGCTTAGAGACGCCGGACAGCCCATGACTCGCTGCACACCCTTCGGGTCCTCGATCGGCCCCATGCTCGTTACGCAGATTACCTTCTCCGGGTTGGGCTCGATGCCGCGCTTTGAGACGATGAACCCGAGGAGCATGCCTCGGGGGGACCCCCGAAGACGCACTTCTCGAGGTTGAGCTTGACGCTCTTGGCCTTGAGACACTGAAATGCGACCTCAAGGTCAGAGATGAGGTTGTCGGCCTCCTTGGTCTTGACCACGATGTCGTCGGCGTAGGCCTCTACGGTTTCGCCGATGTGGTCTCGAAAACGCCCAAAGCATGCACCGCGTCACGTGGCCCCCGTTCTCGAGCCCGAAGGGCATTGTCAATAGCGGTACATACCGAAAGGGGGTGATGAAGGAAGTCGCGAGCTGGTCGGACTCCTTCATCTTGATTTGGTGGTAGCCGGAATAGGCATCAAGGAAGGATAAGAGCTCACACCCCGAAGTGGAGTCGACTATCTGATCGATACGTGGTAAGGGAAAAGGGACTTTTGGACATGCTTTATTTAGACTA
This sequence comes from Chrysopogon serrulatus, assembly GCA_015844335.1. Classification (NCBI taxonomy): domain Eukaryota; kingdom Viridiplantae; phylum Streptophyta; class Magnoliopsida; order Poales; family Poaceae; genus Chrysopogon; species Chrysopogon serrulatus. Next base: position 262,603 of record JADLZL010002168.1, read on the forward strand.
ATATAATCTACACACATCCTCCATTTCCCACTCTTTTTCCTAACCGATGCAGGGGTTAGATAACCACTCGAGGGGTGGAACACCTCCTTGATGAACCCGGCCGCCAAAAGCTTGTTCACCTCCTCGCCAATGGCCCTGCGCTTCTCTTCGTCAAATCGGGCGCAGACGGCTGCTTCACTGGCTTGGACCCGGCCCGGATGTCAAGGGAGTGCTCGGCGACTTCCTTCGGAATGCCCGGCATGTCCGAGGGACTCCATGCAAAGATGTCGACGTTTGCGCGGAGGAAGTCGACGAGCACAACTTCCTATTTCGGGTCGAGGGAGGCGCAGATCTTCACCGCCTTGCCAGATGGAGAGGCGGGGTCCAGCGGGACCTCCTTTACTCCGTCGGACGGCTCGAATGCGCCGGCGTGACGCTTGGTGTCGAGGGCCTCGGAGATCGCCACAGCCTCAGCGTGCTCGACTGCCTCGACGTCGCAGTTGAACGCGTGTTCGTAGGAGGAGCCAACGGTGATGACGCCATTAGGGCCCGGCATCTTGAGGAGAAGGTAAGTGTAGTTGGGGACGGCCATGAACTTTGCATACGCGGGACGTCCGAGGATTCCGTGATAGGTTCCTCGAAAGTCAACCACGTCGAAGGTGATGACCTCCTTGCGAAAGTTTGACGGCGTCCCAAAAGACAGGGAGGTCGATCGGCCCAGGGGGGCGCGTCTACCCGGCACTATGCCCCGAAAGGGAGAGCTCTTGGGCCGAAGGCTGTGAGCGCACTATTCCCAACAAGCCGAGGGTTTCGGAGTAGAGGATGTTAAGGGCACTTCCGCCATCCATCGGCACCTTGGTGAGCCGCAGACGTTGCCGACAATGGGGTCGACCACGGCGGTACCGCCCCGGCCCGGCACGTAGAGCGGGTGGTCGTCGATGCTGAAGGTGATGGCGTCGGCGGACCACGGCAGGTACTGCTGCGGAGTGGCGGGTGCACCGAGAATATCTCTCGGCGTTCGCGCTTGATCTGGCGTGGGGTGAGGTTCGCCGGCGGTCCCCGATGACCATGAAAAGCGTCATGGACCTCGGGGAACTCCTCGCCTTTATTTTCCCCCTCCTTCTTCTTCTTGTCCTCGGGTGGGGAAGCTTCGATAGAAGCGACAAGCCAAGTCGCACTCCCCCATAGTGTGCTTGACGGGGAATTTGTGGAAAGGGCGGGGCTTTTTGAGCATGTCGTCGAAGGCCCCGGGCCGGGGGGCCTCGGGGGTCTTCTTGGTCGGCCCGCGGCAACGATATCATCCTCGGAGTCCACCTCTTTCTTGCCCTTCTTCCCTTTGTGCTTGTTCTTCTTGTTTTTTTAGGGGGCCGCGGGTTGCCTCCCCCTCGGCATTGTCCTCCTTCCGCTTCCCTTTGCCGCCCGGCGTCGCGGAAAAATCGCTCCCACCGCCTCCTCGCCGGAGGCGAAGTTTGTCGCCACCTCGAACAGCTCGTTGGCGGTGGTCGGCATCTTCCGGCCCAACTCGTGGGACGAGCTCCTTACGTGTCGTGCCGTCAAGGAATGCGCTTGATGATGGCAGTGCCGGCCACGTTAGGCAGCTCCGTGCACTTCTTCGAGAAGCTTGATGAAGTCACGTAGCGTCTCGTCGAGCCCTCCGGGCGGCATTTGCGGAGATCCCACGAATTCCCGAGGCGCACGTATGTGCCCCTGGAAATTTCCCACAAAAACCACGACTAGCTCGGACCGGTCGCGGATTGTGCGGGCGGGAAGATGCTCCGAGCCCAAGCGCCGTCTTAGAATCACCCAAGTGCAGCGGAAGGTTGCGGATGATAAGCCGGTCATCGTCCGCGCCGCCAATGCGGATGATAAGCCGGTCATCGCCCGCGCCCGCCAAGCTGGCATGCCGAGGCGGTAGTCGTGGAGCCAAACCTCGGGGTTCGTTTCTCCCGGAAGTATTTGGCAAGATTGGCCGGCCGTCGGAACAGGAAGGGGAACCGTGGCGCTGCGGATCTCCCGCTGAAGGCGCGCGGCCCCGGAGGATCGGCATCGTCCACGGTCCTCGTCGCTATCGCGCCTTCCGCCTCTGCGTGGCTGGCGGTCGCATCCGGCCCGGCTCGCTTCCTTCGTGGCGTTGTTGATGGCGTTGCGTGCATCACCGTCGTCGATCTTTGCCGCGGTCGTCCCGAAGACGCTTCGCGGATCGGCCTCCGCGATGGGTCCGATGGACCGAGGCTTCTCGCTCGCGTCGTGGGCGCTCTTCGTCCCTCCTCTCATCCCTCGGTGTCGATGCGGGAGGCTGAGCTTTCGGCTATTTGGACAGCATTTAATCTCGAGATAGTCTCGCAGATCATCTCGGATCCGTGTCGTCCCTCCAGGGGTCGATGGTTACGGCATCGCCCGGACTAGGAGGCTGCAGCGGCGACGTGATGACTTCGCACGTGGAAAGATGGGGGGGACGCTCCCTCCTTCGTCGTTGACGATCCTACATTGACTTCACGCCGCATTTGGCGGCAGCGGGGGCTAGGATTGCGCGTCGCATGATGGGCACGCTTGAACGCTTCTATCTCCTGTCGTGGCGGGGCGTGACGGTCGCGCCGAGCCTGTCCCCAAGCTCCTGGATCCGCTCCATAGCGGGTCGCCGTGGCACTTGAGGAGTCGTCGGTGGTTCGCCGGTCCCGGGAGGGCCCGTGCGTCTGCCGGAGTCCGTGGCCCCTGGCCCCGGAGGCCGGGACGCGCTAGGGTCCTCGGGCGTTGCCCATTGGGTGTTGCCCCCGCGGCGGGCCTGAAGTCACGCCCCTGGTTGCCGTCGTCGTTGCCGCTGGCGCCGACGCCGAAGGATCGCCGATCTCCACGTGAAGGCATTCACGAGTCGGATCGCACATGTCGCCTGGGGAGTCGAGCCGGGTAGCCGTAAAGCGAAGGCATGCTCGGAAGGAACCCCGGGCTCCGGTCCTCGAGGTAGCGCCGGATCGGGTGGATGTAGCGCTCGAGTGGCGCCGGGCTGCCCCCCTGCCTAACCAGGTACTCCTCGTAGGCGTGGATGGATCCGCTTCGGGGATGTCCGCGCCGAGGGGTTCCGTGGAGCGTTGCCGCGGCGTGGGGCGCCTCCGAGCTCCCATGACGGTGCAAACGCACGCCGCGGACGCGGCAAAAAGCGCGGTTGACTGTGCCAAATGGCCGGCGTGGTGGCGATGGCGGCGGGCAGACGCCCAGCCACAACGCCCCGCCAGGTCCCTCCTCCAGACTGTTGGCGTCGTGGTGTCGTCGCTCGGCGCCGACGGAACGTGCGCCACGGCGCCTCGCGACGGGCGGTGGGTCCACCGGAAGCTCGGTCGGGAGGTGTCCCCGGACTCGGCCGTGGGAGAAGTTCCATGTCGTCTTGGACTCCGATTGACACGAACTCGGAGCTCACCAAACCGGATCGGGGGTCCCCTGGCTCCCGGGTCGGATCGAGTGGAGTTAGGGTTGGGAATCCGCCTCGAAATGTCGTTCTTTGGCCATTCCGCAGTTTTGGGAGAAGGAAGCGAAAAGCACGCACAAGCCCCACGGCGCGCCAACCGTCGGTGCTAAAACTAGTGGTCCTAGTACCAACGAGTGAATTTGCGTGCGTGCTCCCAACCCACGGATGGTGTGCAAGAAGGACACAAGAAGGATTTGTATTATCCCCGCACCAAGGTGCCTGTAGGTAGGGTGTACAAGCAGGTGGAGAGAGGGAACTGTCCCAAGTCTCGTGTGAGATGAGTGTGTGTGTGTTTGTTTGCCAAGGAGATTGCTTGACTTGCTTAGTTGGATTCACCTCCTTTCGGAAGGACCCCGTCCCCCCTTTTATAGCCAGGAAGGGGATGGACGGGCTTTCTGATCATGATGTTTGGATAGGAAAGACGGTGGTGGGCGCCGCCTCATCTGCCGAGGCCTTGGGGCTCCCTCTCTCCTTGTGCCGAGGCCCCGGGTGAGGGCGGCGGTTTTTGTCTGCACACGGCCCGCCTTGTCGATGGCGGGCGCCGTTCCGTGGAGTCGGCTCCTCGTTCTTGGCGAAGGAGGGGACGTTCTGCTCTGCAGGGGGTCGGCGTGGGCGTCGCGATGAGCGTGCCAGTGTACCGTGGCCTGCTGAAGCTTTGACTCACTCCCGGTCCGGGCCCCAGGGGCAGCGGCATCGTTGTCGATACTGGCGTGGTCGCGAGAATCTGCCGTATGGGGCCATCTCCGTCTGCCGCCGGAAGCTGGGTGCAGGTGGGCGGGGCACGGAAGACCGGCCGCCCGTCAGGGGGTGTGGCCGGTGTGCTCCCGCCGGGACGCGGCGTGTTCCGTATTTGGACTCCCGTGATGGGACCTGTTACAGGGGGTTAATTATCATGACGCCCTACGGTGGCGGCATGGCCGCCACCATAGGGGATTTCGTGTCGTGGCCGGGCGCAGAGGTGCAGTGGTGAGCGGGGCGGCTCCATCCGCGCAGGGGCTAGCGTCGGCGACAGTCACCGTGGGAATGCGGGCGGTAGATATACGTCAAGTCGGTGCTTGATCTTTGACCAGTGATGCGGCGTGTCGCCCGAGGCCTTAGCGAGCGGGGGCTGGTCGGGACGGAAGGCGGAACTCGCCCCGAGGCCGCTGCAGGGGTGGCCTCGGCGAGGCGGAGTGTTAGTGCCCGCCCGAGACCTCATCGGGAGGGCTCGGTCGGGACGGAAGGCGGACGCCGCCCGAGGCCCTGGCCGAGAGGCTCGGGGCGAGTCGGAGCGGACGCCGTCCGAGGCCTCTGGGGAGGCTCGGGCGAGACGGAAAACAGGAACTCGTCCGAGACCTTGGTAAAGGAGGCTTGGACGGGCGGAAAGTTAGTGTTTGCTTGAAGTCCCAGCAATGTGGGCTCGGGGGTGTTAGTGTGTAGTGCGCCGGGCCTGATGCATCGTGTTTTGTTCTTGTGTGGCCTAGTTTTGCGTTTCTTGGGCCTAATTGTTAGGAGGGCCCTTATTTTGGTCCCGACAATTTTATTAAAAAACTAGATCCAAAAATCTTTCTACTGATACTAACTATGATATATATTTATTATTTATTAAAATTACCGGTAATTATTTCTCGTGAAACTAAAACAACACTTATTTAGGAACGGGAGAGAGTATACAACTTGATAAGTAAGTATAAAAAGAGACGAGTCTCCATGAATGTTTATTTTCTGACAAAGGCTGCAATTTGCTTTTCCGGTGAGATGGACCGTTGGATCCTGATAAATTAATTAAAGAAAAACCTTCAACCGTTATTTTTTTAAATGACAGTTGACAAACAACCGCTGCCTTTTCTAGGTGACAGTGACGCCCATCACTTTGTTCATCGTGCTGTGCAAGAGCACGCCGCTTCAGGCTATGGTCCCTGGCGACGGCCCATCAGCTACTACACATTTCAGCCCGTTAATTCAGCTAGCTCTTTCGTGCTTTCAGAGGGCCGGGTTTTCCGATGCTGTTGGGGCTTTTTATATCGACAAAGAAACAGTACCACAAAATGATGATCTCCAGAATTCGACTAGGCAAAATACTTAAGCCTTATATGAGACAATTATTAACGTGCCATTATAAAATACTCTAATTCCATATGTGTCGCTTAAATCCTTTCTGCTTCTACTCATCCCTTGGCACAAACTTACCTAGACCTCAGTACCACAACCATCAGCTCGAAAACGTTGATAGTCACGTCATCGAATGATAACTAGAAACAGGAAGGAAAAATGACATATTTGCCCATGTGACTTAAGTCAACCTCCTGTCATCTAACCAAAAGCAGACTCTATCCCCCAACTAATCTCCTTCTCGCTTCAAACCCTAGCTCAAGAAATGGAGGTGGCAACGAGAAAACGCGTCATAAACCAATAAAGAAAATCGATCGTCACGAGCGATGAGGCGCTGATAGGGTAGGGAGGAAGATAGATTATTTGGATCCAAGGCTGTATATATGCACTACAGGCCTTCGGGGGCGCCCATGAGATCCAAGGAATCACGATGGCCAAGAATCGGGCCTCATTGAATCATACAATGGCCATTTTGTCTTGTTGCAAAGTCATCACTACCTAAAGGATAGTACAACCATATGATTTATTAGATATCATCCCTATCATCCGGCATATATTCTGAATTTTCAATGCCCGTTTTAAGTCCAATCTTAACCAATTTGTCCTCTTTCATATACTCACTTAATACCAAGATCTTGACCGAGAGTTAACCTCTTGCATATCCCAAATGCATGCTCTCGCTCAAACCCTCCCTCTTATTAGTATGATCAAAGAAAAAGCAAAGCTCTCTCCACACTACAGAATGTATTTGAGCACCTCCATTTTCTCTCTTGCAAATATTCTTGGAATGATACTCTAGTTATCAAGGGCATGTTTGGTATGACTCATCCTCAATTGCTTCACTAGAGGAGCCACAAATTGCAACTTCTCTTCTACTTTTAAAGAATAGCTAAAGCTTATGTATTTACCATAAAACGATTCCTATTATAAAAGTATTTGGTATGACTACGCAAAAGTCATCGCTAAAATCAAAGTCGAGGCCAGAGGTATCAAACATCTCCTAATTCAGATCTCCATGGCCATTCAAATCATGATGGACAAAGGAGCATGTTTTAAGGGATAATATAACAAAATCAAAAGAATGGTGTTTTCCTTAGCAAGATGGCGAATCCAATCTTTGAAGTGGTTAACATGAGTTGTTTTCTCTCTGCTCTCTCTTCCTCTCACAGAGGTAGTGGAAGAAGGAGAAGCTAGGGAAGCAAAAAAGGGGGAGGGTGGGCTCTTGCATTCTTACCCTTATTTTGTATTGAAATTGTGGTTTTGCTCCTATTTTTTAACTATGTGAATTTACCCTGTGTTTTCAAAATGAAGCACCACTTCACTCCTATTCCATCATCCTCTTCTAACGGTGTTAACTATTATACAAAAGGACAAATATGCCCATATGATTTTTCCCCTGATTTACAATAAGACATTTATATTGTATTTGATAAAAAATGTTTAGATTTTGCAAGGATCTGCCTCCACCCTATGGTCGGGCCCTGCCTCCACACCGTGTCGCCGACGCCGAGGGAAGAGCCCCGTGCGCTGTAGCTCAAGCCGTGACATATTCTATGGTTTTGCCTCTAGTTGGACGAGCAAAAGGCTAAAGATAAGATAAAGGGCAATTTGGTCTTTTCTCCTTTGTGCTTTTGGAATTTTATTTTTTGATTCATTTATCCTGGTCCATCTGATGGATGTGTGTAAGTGCAATCAAGCCCTAATGTGGGTTTTGGTGATGATGACCACCAAATTAGAGGACTAATGAGATTTGTCGAGATGTCAAGCAGGTAATTGTAAAATGATGATGATGTACAGGTTGGAGAACCCCCCAATCCAAAATGGTGGCTACCTCAACTCGATGGTGTTTAAATTCATTTTATATTTCGAATTTGAGTTTAGGAAAAGCCGTACTATCAAGGGGGATTTTAGGGCAGTTGACCAAATGTTGAATCAGATGCTTATATTCACAGATCTACATCATCACACCCAGCCAAAACAGCTACAAAAACAGTTCTGCAAAATTTCTGTTTTGGCTACGACGGCAGTGCCGCCCTCCAGGGCGTCAGTGACGCCCTTAGCTATACCGTTGGAACAGGGGGGTATTTATACCTTCTCCTGTCTTCCCAAACGGTTATCTTCTCCGTTCCAACGTTCATTTTCGACGAAAAAACAGACCAGAGCTCTTCCCTCTCTTCCTCCATTGTTGCTCCTTCAAACTCCCAAGCAAATCCTTGATTCCCACCATCAAAACTTGAGAGCAAAGGTAGCAAAACTCGATTGGAGAGCAGATTCACTGATTTCCCAAGTCAAAAGAGCATTTGGTTCGCGTTTGGTTGGCAGCCCTAGGGTTTATTACCCTTGGAGCTTGCTCCTAGCCGGCTAGGCGTCGCCCTTGAGCTTGCCAACGTTTGTGGCAGCCTAGGGAGGTTTGTAACCAACTCATTCAGCTAGTAAATCACCCCTCATCTCAAGAGGTAACACTCTTGACTTGAGAACGAGGGTAAGGCAAGCCTTGGTGGCAAGCCCAAGCCTTTTGTGGCTTCCTCAACAACGTGGAGGTAGGCAAGCCTTGGTGGCGAGCTGAACCACGGGATAAATACTTATCTCTGCGTGCTAGTGTGGTTGTGAGTGTTTGAGTAGTTTGGTTAGGGTTTGGCTCAATCTTTTGTTCTTCAAGTTTTCTGTGATAACTAGTCTTCGAGCTGGCTCTCTGTGTGATATGCAGGATTGTGTAGGCCTTACTGTGTAGATTCTAACTGTGAAATCAGATTCCAGTTTTCACCATTTTGGAGAGGCCGGCAGTGCTGCCCTATAGGCTGACAGTGCCGCTCTGCTCCAGTATTTGATAAAGGTTGGAGCTGAGTTTTTGTAGGCCTATTCACCCCCCTCTAGGCCTCAGCTGACGTCCATCAGATCTTACAAGTGGTATCAGAGCCTCGTTGCTTCGTAGACGCTTCACCGCGTGAAGCATGGAGGTTGGCGGAGGTTTGAGGACTGGTCGTGAGCCGGCTATAGCAACCATGGAGGTTGTTGATGAGAACAGTAGTAGCGAGCTCTCAGCTTCTACCGCTGGCAATGCAACTTTTCTTCCCCTCAACTCCACCGATGGTGAGAGGAGGAGGGAAAGGCAACAAAGAAGAGCCGTAAAGATAGCCAAAAGAGAAGAAAGGCAAAAGAAGAAGGAAGACCAGCGGAAGCTTGAAGAGAAGCTGAAGAGAAAAGAAGATAGAAGGCGAATTCTAGAAGAAAGAGCCAAGAGAAGAGCAGCAAGGAAGAAGGAGGAAAGTAACAAAAATGATGCATCATCAAGTGAGCTATCGAGCAGCTCCGACGATGGTGATGATGATGTATCATATCATGCCTCCAAGAAGGAGAAGATGAAGATGAAGGACAAGGGTAGCAGCAACAACAAGAAGAAATATGCAGCCATATCCTTTAATTATTCATACTTGAACAATCATGATCGTAAATCTTTCATCAATGTGTCCACGGGCAAGTTACCTCACTTTTGACGGGACTAACTTTACCAAGTGGAAGCATTTGATGAGAGCTTATCTTATTGCACTTCACCCCGGTCTTTGGAAAATTGTTTGCAATGGATTTCAGGCACCGGAGATCCCCGATGAGCCGACAAATGAGGAGATGACAGCCATCCATCTCAATATGACAGCCATCCATCTCAATGGGCAAGCTACAAACATTCTTCTTAGTGCCTTAGATGGAAATGAGTACAATAGAGTGATGAATGTTGATATGGCAAAACAGATTTGGGACACTCTACATCTTGCTCATAAAGGGGTTGACAAAGTGAGAAAAGCAAAGATTGATTTGTTGATGGCCAAGCTAAATAGATTTGTGATTATTGATGGAGAAGGGCCACAAGAGATGTTTGATAGATTGATGGTGCTAGTTGGCAAAATTAGGGGCTATGGTGGAGATGAGCTAGATGATCACAAAGTGGTGAAGATTATGTTGGAAGCTTATTCTCCAAGGAATGAAACCGTAGTCACCTTAATTAGAGACAAGAAGAAGTTTGAGCACTTCACTCCAAATGATGAGCTTGAGAGATTGTTGACCTTTGACATGCAAAGAGAAGAAGCAAATGAGAGGAGGAAACTTGGTGAGCTGCAAGCTAAGTTAGATGGAATAAAAATCAAGGATGTAGCTCTCAAGGCAAACAAGGCAAGCAAGCCAAACACCTCCAACAAAGCAAAGGGCAGCAAACAAGCATCAACAAGTCAGCCCAAGACATTCAAACAAGTGCAGCAAGACAATAAATCAACTTCATCATCAAGTGAGGAAGAAGATGGTGCTGATTTTGAGAAGATTGAAGATATGGTTTTCTTCATGAAGAAGTATCATAAGGGGCTGAAGAGAAATGGGTACAAGGTTGTGCAAAGAAGGTTCCCCAACAAGAAGAAGAGGACATGTTACAATTGTGGCAGCATCAAACACTTCATTGCAAACTGTCCTCATGAGAAGAAGGACAACAACTACAAAAAGGACAGCAACAAAGAGCATAAGTATGAGCCTAAGACGAGATACAAGCAAAAGGGAGAAGCTCACATTGAGTATTGTTGGGACTCATCAAGGGACAGCTCAAGTGATGAGGAAGAAAAGATGGCAACCGTGGCAATTCACACATCCTCCTCTCCACCAAAGCTCTTCAACAACATGTCCGATGATGATGGCTACTACTCCCCTCATATTTGTCTCATGGTAAAGGGTGAGAAGGTAAAACCAAAAGTCAAATCTCCTCCCTATCCTAGTGATGTCTCTAGTAGTGAACTTAGTGACACCTCTAGTGATGATGATTCTAGTGATGAAGAATTTATTTGGCTAACTAAGAATTTGGATCCTAAAACAAGAATCTTTATCACTCAACTAATGGAGGATTTAGAGAGTGTCCAAGCTGAGCTAGCAACTAGAGATCATGATCTCATCAAACAAGAAAAGATGTATATTGCTTGCAAGGAAGCTCTTGCTTTAGAGAGAAGTGAGGTGGACTCCTTGCACAAGGCTTTGGCCGATGAGCAAGAAGAATATGCTTTCACTAAGAAGGCACATATTGCTCTCAGTCAAAAGTATTGTGACTTAAGTGAAAAGCACAAAGAGCTTGAGTTGCAATATAGTCTTCTTTGGGAGAGCTCCTCACATCCCTCTAAAACAATGGACACCTCTACACCCTCCACTAGTCAAGGTTGTGGAAAATATTATAATCTTGATATAAATGCTTATTCCACTAACCTTGCCAATATGGAAGCAATGAGGAAGGAGATTGCTAGGTTGAATACCATGCTGGGTGGAAAGTGCATGGATGACAAGAAAGCTGCTAGTGGCAAAGATCAACCAAAGAAACCACAATACAAGAATGGAAGGCATCCTCACATCAAAGATGGGCTTGGGCACACAAAAGGAGCCAAAACAGATGGAAGAAAAGTGGTAAATGACTATGAGTGTGTGCAGTTCATGAGCAAGAGAAAGATGGGTACAGATCAGCCTGCACAGAAGGCGGCACAACCGCAGCCCCGAGTAGCACAGCCCCCTAAGGGCGGCAGTGCCGCTATGAAGGGCGGCAGTGACGTCCCCCACAGAAAAGGGAAGGCTACCCATCATTCTTCTACACATAAAAAGCCCAAGAAGAATATTCCCCAGCAAAAGCAAGAAGTCCAGAAACCAAAGAACTCAATCTGGGCCACACCAAACAAGTATTCTTATCAACCAAAGGCCCATGCACCAAGACAAAGTTTGAGTTCTTGCTTTGTATTGAAGAACAACAGCAAAGAAGAAGTGATTGCTAAATATGTTGGCAATGATATAAATGCATATCTTAACACCTCCATTTGGGTTCCTAAGATTCTAGTGACTAACATGCAATGCCCCAAGAATGTTTGGGGACCTAAATCAAGAAACTAAATCTGTTTTGCAGGCATACTCCTCCGGTGGATCAAGTTGGGTGCTTGACAGCGGCTGTACAAATCATATGACCGGAGAAAAGAGTACGTTCTCATCATATTCCCCAACTACAAATTCAAATAAGAACATAATATTTGGTGATAACTCCAAAGGGGAAGTGATAGGTCTTGGTAAAATTGCTATCACACTTGATCATTCAATTACTAATGTCTTACATGTTAATTCGTTAAGTTACAATCTACTGTCCGTTTCTCAATTATATGAGATGGGCTATAATTGTCTCTTTACGGATAAAGGTGTAGAAGTCTTTAAGAGGGAGGATTCCTCTATTGTCTTTACGGGTCGGTTGAGAAACAAGCTCTATCTTATTGATTTCAGCAAGAACAAAGCTAAGATTGAGACCTGTTTAGTGGCAAAATCTAGCATGGGCTGGTTGTGGCACCACCGCCTAGCTCATGTTGGGATGAGGAACTTGTCCAAACTCTTAAAAGATAACCACATCCTTGGACTAACCAATGTTGAATTTGAGAAAGACAGGATTTGTAGCGCTTGCCAAGCCGGAAAGCAAGTAGGCATACCACACCCACCAAAGAGCATTATGACCACGCTACACAATCGTTGGAGTTGATTCACATTGACCTCTTTGGACCGGTTGCCTACCTTAGCATCGGGGGTAACAAATATGGATTGGTTATTGTTGATGACTATTCCCATTTCACTTGGGTATTCTTTGTGTATGATAAGTCACAGGTACAAGAGAAGGTGAAGACCTTTGTTAGAAGAGCACAAAGAGAATTCAGTCTTCCAATTAAGAAGATAAGAAGTGACAATGGGACTGAATTCAAGAACACTCAAGTAGAAGAATTTCTTGATGATGAGGGCATCAAGGATGAGTTCTCAACTCCATACAACCCTGAACAAAATGGTGTAGTAGAGAGGAAGAACAGGACACTCATTAACATGGCAAGGACAATGCTAAATGAGTACAAGACGCCGGACATCTTTTGGTGTGACGCCGTCAACACCGCTTGCCATGCTATCAACTGTCTCTACCTACACAAGAAGCTTAAGAAGACTTCATATGAGATATTAACCAATAACAAACCCAAGGTGTCTTACTTTAGAGTGTTTGGATGCAAGTGTTTCATACTTGTTAAAAGACCCCGAACCTCTAAGTTTGCACCTAAAGTAGATGAAGGTTTTCTTCTTGGCTATGGATCAAATGAGCATGCCTACCGTGCCTTCAACAAAACCTTGGGTAGAACTGAAGTCACGGTAGATGTGACATTTGATGAATCTAATGGCTCTCAAGTAGAGCAAGTTGATTCAAGTGTTGTAGGAAAGGAGGATCCACCATGTGAGGCAATCAAGCAAATGACTATTGGTGATATTAGACCACAGGAAGATGAAGCCACTGAAGAGGAGGATCCCCAAAGTGTTGCTGCACCAATTTCCGCTGACGCACTCAACAAGCAAGTGCAGCACACACCTGCTGCAGACCAGGAGGGCGGCAGTGCCGCACCTAAGGGCGGCAGTGCCGCACCTGCTACACCAGCAGCAGCTTCCCTGACTCCTGCAACACCACTTCCAGGGCTAAATCTTGAGCCCATTCTTGAGCAAGAAGAAGATGCAGGTCCACAAGAAGAGCAGCAAGCCATTGAGTATCCAAGGCTTCACCAAACGATACAACGGGATCATCCCGTTGACAATATCCTTAGGAGCATTCGAAAGGGGGTAACAACTCATTCTCATTTAGCAAACTTTTGTCAATATTACTCGCTTGTTTCCTCTTTGGAACCTCTCAAGGTAGATCAAGCACTTGGAGACCCGGATTGGGTGATGGCCATGCAAGAAGAGCTCAATAACTTCGAGAGAAACCAAGTGTGGACCTTAGTGGAAAGACCCAAGACGAATGTCATTGGCACCAAGTGGGTCTTCCGCAACAAGCAAGATGAGAATGGCATGGTGACAAGAAACAAGGCAAGATCGGTGGCCCAAGGATTCACTCAAGTAGAGGGCTTGGACTTTGAAGAAACATATGCACCGGTGGCAAGGCTTGAAGCAATCCGTATGCTCTTAGCCTTTGCTGCCCATCATGACTTCAAGCTGTACCAAATGGATGTCAAGAGTGCATTCGTCAATGGCCTAATACAAGAGTTGGTGTATGTTGAGCAGCCACTGGGCTTTGAAGATCCCAAGTTCCCCAACCACGTCTACAAACTCCAAAAGGCGCTCTACGGGCTGAAACAAGCACCTAGAGCATGTATGAATGCCTTAAGGAATTCTTGCTTAAACAAGGCTTTAAAATAGGCAAAGCTGATCCTACACTCTTTACTCATAAAGTTGGTAATAATTTATTTGTGTGCCAAATATATGTCGATGACATAATATTTGGTAGTACTAACCATTTGTATGTTGAGGAGTTTAGTAGGATCATGACCAAGAGGTTTGAGATGTCCATGATGGGTGAGCTGAAGTTCTTCCTCAGGTTTCAAATCAAGCAAGTGAAGGAAGGGACATTCATTAGCCAAACCAAGTACACCCACGACATGCTGAAAAAATTTGACATGGAGAAAGCAAAGCCTATCAAAACTCCCATGCCAACTAATGGACATCTTGATCTCAATGAGGAGGGGACAGCCGTGGACATTAAGGTATATCGCTCCATGATCGGCTCCCTTCTTTATTTATGTGCATCTAGACCGGATATTATGCTTTGTGTGTGCATGTGTGCTAGATTTTAAGCCAATCTGAAAGAGTGTCACTTAGTGGCTGTTAAGAGAATCTTGAGATATCTAGTTCACACACCTAACCTTGGCTTGTGGTATCCCAAGGGCTCCAAGTTCAATCTACTTGGGTATTCGGATTCCGATTATGCCGGTTGCAAAGTAGATAGAAAAAGCACTTTCGGGACATGTCAATTCCTTGGACGGTCCCTAGTGTCTTGGAGCTCTAAGAAGCAAAATTGTGTAGCCTTATCCACAGTCGAGGCCGAATATGTTGCAGCGGGTGCATGCTGCGCTCAACTACTTTGGATGAGGCAAACCCTTCGAGATTTCGGATGTCAATTCACTAAAATCCCACTTTTGTGTGACAATAAAAGTGCCATAAAGCTTGCAAATAATCCCGTAAGCCACTCTAGAACCAAGCATATTGACATCCGTCATCATTTCTTGAGAGACCACGAAACCAAAGGAGATATCGAAATTCGCCATGTGAGCACCGAAAAGCAACTAGCCGATATCTTCACTAAGCCTCTCGATGAGTCAAGGTTTTGTACGCTGTGGAATGAATTGAATATCCTTGATTCTCGTAACGTGGTTTGAAATATAGCATACCTCTGTTTGATCAACTAGTAGGATAGGCAAATCTTTAAAAAAGTTCTTTCATATGTTTCAAATTTGATTTGCAAAGCATCTTCAAGGAGCATGACTATGGTTTGTATTGATTATTTGTTTCTAGTCATGATACTTGGAGATGTGGTGTCCATATCTGAGATAAAGAGAGAGATATGAAGCTTAGGTTAACCCTGCTCTTGTGGCGAGGCGGCGGTCGCCCGCCGGGGGGCAAAGTGCCACCCAACAGTCGATTTTCTACTGTTCCACAGTCGATTTTCTACTGTTGGCCCCGTGACTTTACCTCTTTTACCCCTCTCTGGCCGTGGTACCTTCTCTCTCTCTCTCCCCCAGTTCGACCAGACGCTCCCCCCTTTCTCTTCCTCTCGCGTGGGGCAAGCAAGGGGGGGGCGGGCGGCGGCTGCTTCCCACCCGGCCCGGAAGAAGAAGAGAGCAGTGGCGCCCCCATTGGTGGTGGTGGGCAGGCAGGGCAGGGCGGGCTCGGCCTCCTTCCCTCCTTCCCTTCCCTCTCCTAGGTGTGGAGCAAGGTAAACCCTAGGGGCCCTCTCGATCTATGCAATGGGTATGATTTGGTAGTGGATTTCAGTTTCTAGTGGATGCTTAAGGATGTAGGAAGAGGAGGGAATGATTGATTTGAATTGATTTGAAAACTCTAATGGTTGAATGTGAGGGATGCCCCATGGCAGTGCCGCGGCTTAAGGGCGGCAATGCCTCCCTTGGCAACTGTAGCAAGTTGCAGCTCTCTTCATGCCATGAAATTTCGGATCAATTCACGTTAATCATCACCACCTCTCTCTACAATCTTAAGTTGTCTTCTTTCAACTCCATGACCAAAACATACGTAATTTTAATTCTGTTCATATACTGCATATGTTTGTGCTCTGAAAGGTAGTTGAAAAATAGAATTAGTAAGAGGAAAGAAGCAAAATAGGAACCTGCAAACCAGCCAGGGGCGGCAATGCCGCCCTCCCTGAGACAAGTCTGTCCAGCTGGTTTTCAAGTTCTTGTTTTGACTCTTTCTTCTTGCTAATACTACTTTTTAGCCACTTTCCATTGCCACATTTGTACTGTTTCTCATTTAGACGTATTTTTACATAGATGGAGGAAGGTGGAGATGATGGAAGGGGCAAGAGAAAGTTGTCAACCAATGAGATGATTCGAAGAGGCAGGGGGAGAAGCTCCTATGTTTATCGTGACCCAGCTGCACGTGCGCAAGAAATGGCCCAAGAGGAGCACAATCAAAGGGTTGGGTTCACTATCCGTGTGTGGCCTACCACCCCCGTGCACATCTCAGAGTTCGATGACAGCTATATGAGGGACAACTCTGATGAGTTTGAGCTGAGAGCACCCCAGGACAGCCTGCCGCATATAGTGGTAGATTACTCCAAGAGTTGGAAGGGAACCGGAGAGGCTAGAGAGGTTGATCCCTATGACATGCATAGATCCTCTGGTATTGACTACAGGTTTTGGAATGTGTTCCATTCCAATTTCTATGCCACTGCCATCTTGTCCAAGCCAAAAGGAAAAATTTATAAGATGCAGTACATTGATTTCAATAAGTTAGAGGACAAGAATGTGCAAGAGTTTGCTGCAGTGATTCGTGCCTGTGACCACTTTGAGTTGTCAGATATCATGAGTTTTAGGTATGATTAGAATAGGAAGGTCCTAGCTCAGTTCCATGCCACATACTTTTGGAACAAGGACACCGATGAGATGCATTGGATGACAGATGGGAGGCACTATCGGATTGATTTTGTCACCTTCTGTCGTATTCTTGGGTTTGGTCAGTTGCACAGGACTTATAGTCGCATTCATGTTGTGCGCCGCCTTGAGCCATCTGAGGTGAGCTTCATGTGGGAGAAGCCTAGTGAGGCAGATGGGAGGAGGACCGGTTTGAGGAGTTTCTACTACATCATGAACAACATTATTAGAACCACACTCAACCCTAAGGAGAATGCCACTGATCTGAACGGATACATCACCAATGTGCTGAGTCGCTTTCCTGATGGTGAGAAGTTTAATATGCCTAGATTCATGTGGGTTGAGTTGAGCTTTGCTATGGATGATGGGAGGAGAGAGCTTCTCTATGCTCCCTACCTCATGCTCATGATTGAGAGGGTCACCAGGATGAGGTTTCCTAAGGATTGTACTCACACTGTTTGCACAATCAAGAAGACTCGTGGAGGGGCAGCAGGTCACTACACCTCTGGAGGCTCCTCTTTTGCACGAGGAGATGTTCCTGAGTCTTCCAGGAGTGGCGGCAGACGGAAGAAGATGTCTGGATTCAAGAAGCTTGCTGCATGGATGAAGGCCGTGTTTCTCTACTTGCTCCTACATTGCTAGGAGTGACTATGAGGATAGGATGGAGACACGGAGGGCGATTGCAGCTACTAGAAAGGCTCAAGGACTTCCACCTCTACCACCTCTTGAGCCTCCACCTCAGTTTCCTGATCTCCCTCGCTTATCAGACACAGATGATGATGATGACGACGACGATGATGGTGATGAGGGGCTGCATGGTATATACGAGGATCCAGAGCTTCAGGAGACCCTTCACAGCTACTACAGGCGTCAGAGAGACACCACATGTGGGCAGGAGGCCGGGACCTCACACGCTGCCCCACCTCGCCATTCGACGCGCTCCACTCGCTTCACCGGTACTACTCACCGCCAGGGACGCGCCGTTGTGGACTCCGACGATGATAATGAGTGATTTCCCTTCTTTTCTCTTCTCTTTTTGGTACTTGATACCAAAGGGGAAGAAAATTAGGGAGGTCAATCTTTTTCGCGCCATGAGTAGTAGTTTTAGCTATGCTTCATGTTCAGATCCGTTGAGAGTTATGTTAGGTTGTGAGCTTGAGTGTCGTTTAAAACTATGTTTGTAATAATGCCATTTTTTCACTCTATTCATCTCGGATATGGACATGTTCTGTTAGTTTGTTTATCTGCTTGTCATATTGTGAGATTATGTTGCTTTATATATGTGTTTGCTCTTTGTGTTTTTTCAGATTGAGCCGATTGAAACGCCAGGCGGCAGTACCGCCCTTGGCTGTTGAAGTCAGCACCCATATGTGCTTAAACTGTCATATGCATCACGGAATATTATTTGACACAGTTTTCAGCACCCCACAGCAGGCATGGATATAGGGGGAGGCCCCAAACATCACAAAAGTGTGTGAACTTTGGCTTTTATGCCAAATTGAAAATTTAAATTCCACTTCACACATTTAGGGGGAGGCTTCTATATCCATGGCTCGAAAACCTCAGTTTTTGATTATATCTTTTGTAAGCTCTAATTAGGTTGTCATCAATCACCAAAAAGGGGGAGATTGTAAGTGCAGTCAAGCCCTAATGTGGGTTTTGGTGATGATGACCACCAAATTAGAGGACTAATGAGATTTGTCGAGATGTCAAGCAGGTAATTGTAAAATAATGATGATGTACAGGTTGGAGAACCCCCCAATCCGAAATGGTGGCTACCTCAACTCGATGGTGTTTAAATTCATTTTATATTTTGAATTTGAGTTTAGGAAAAGCCGTACTATCAAGGGGGATTTTAGGGCAGTTGACCAAATATTGAATCAGATGCTCATATTCCCAGATCTACATTATCACACCCAGCCAAAACAGCTACAAAAACAGTTCTGCAAAATTCCTGTTTTGGCCAGGGCGGCAGTGCCGCCCTTAGCTGTACCGTTGGAACAGGGGGGTATTTATACCTTCTCCTGTCTTCCCAAACGGTTATCTTCTCCGTTCCAACATTCATTTTCGATGAAAAAACAGACCAGAGCTCTTCCCTCTCTTCCTCCATTGTTGCTCCTTCAAACTCCCAAGCAAATCCTTGATTCCCACCATCAAAACTTGAGAGTAAAGGTAGCAAAACTCGATTGGAGAGCAAATTCACTGATTTCCCAAGTCAAAAGAGCATTTGGTTCGCGTTTGGCCGTCAGCCCTAGGGTTTATTACCCTTGGAGCTTGCTCCTAGCCGGCTAGGTGTCGCCCTTGAGCTTGCCAACGTTTGTGGCAGCCTAGGGAGGTTTGTAACCAACTCATTCAGCTAGTAAATCACCCCTCATCTCAAGAGGTAACACTCTTGACTTGAGAACGAGGGTAAGGCAAGCCTTGGTGGCAAGCTCAAGCCTTTTGTGGCTTCCTCAACAACGTGGAGGTAGGCAAGCCTGGTGGCGAGCTAAACCACGGGATAAATACTTGTCTCTGCGTGCTGATGTGGTTGTGATTGTTTGAGTAGTTTGGTTAGGGTTTGGCTCAATCTTTTGTTCTTCGAGTTTTCTGTGATAACCAGTCTTCGAGCTGGCTCTCTGTATGATATTGCAAGATTGTGTAGGCCTTACTGTGTAGATTCTAACTGTGAAATCAGATTCCAGTTTTCACCATTTTAGAGAGGCCGGCAGTGCCGCCCTGCTCCAGTATTTGATAAAGGTTGGAGCTGAGTTTTTGCAGGCCTATTCACCCCCCTCTAGGCCTCAGCTGACGTCCATCAGATCCTACAATGTGCAAAAGAAGGGCAAATGATTGGTTCCTTTCAAAATAACAAGGAAAAAATCACAAAGTGAAAAAGAAAGGGTAAAATCACAATTAGACTGTTGGATAAGGGTAAGATCATAATTTTCCCCAAAAAAGCTGCCTTCCCTTACTCCTACTAACTCTATGAAGAAGAGATGAGAGTGAAAAAACAGCTCATGTGAACAGTAAGTATGTCATAGAAACTAGATCCAGTGAGAGTTCTTCCAAATGAGGTCTAAGTATCTTTGCTAGGAGAACAACAAATTAGAGTCTAAGTATGTTTGCTATTATTTTATCCAGTCTACTTTATAAGATAGTTCCAGCATATTAATAATTAAATTTATATTTTTTGATCAATAATATAGTCAATATTTTTTATTATAATATAAACTTGATATAATTAGATTTGAATTAAATATATATTGTATTCTTTTATCCTAAAATAATTATTTTCATAATGCACTTATTTGTATTATAAATTTTAATATTATTTTTGTGTATATATTTAGTTAAACTTTAGTCTCTTTAACTAAGATTTTTTAAAAAAAGTAACGAAATGTAAGAGAAAAACCAAGTAGCCTGACATATCCATTTTTCAGGCGACTCCATACGTATTAGATTTCTAGTTTTCGGATCTAAAGACGTGTGACATGAGACATATGTTCCAAAATAAATGCACATCTCACTTACTTGGAATCAAATGTTTTTACATGTGACCAAGTATTGTAGAAATTAATATCAACATCGTATGTCTAAATAAATTTATTATGAACGTATATTCCATTATTAATCTAACAATATTTATTACACATCATAAGTATGAGTGTTTATATAGATATATTTGGTCAAATTTAAAAATATTTTGAGCTTGAATTTTTGTATAAATATTATTTACTCCATCTGTTTATTCCAAAATAATTTCACTTCTCACATTTTAAGGATTTTCTTTTGTTTTGTATAATATTATTGTAGGATTGAGGGAGTAATGTTTTATAACTTATTTATTTTATTAGTTAAAAAACCTAATAAGACAAATGCTCGAATATCATATCTAAAAGTAAAAAATGTTGTCGATTTTGAGATAGGGTGAGTAAATGCTTAGAATCATAATTGTTTATTATTTTTTAATGTAATTGATGATTGATTTGATGGGAGCTGTGTAGAGGCAGGTCCATGCATGTGGATGGGTGATGGGTGGGGAACCGTGTCTCAGAGCACGATGCAAGCATGCATGCACCTAAGGTTGCGTGATGCTCGTGCTAGAACTCTGCTCTCTCGCTCTCTCTGTTGCCAGACGTTGCAGGTGGACTAAGGAGAAGTGACGCCGAGCTCGCCACAAGATCTACGGTGCCGAATCCACGTCACGTAAGCAGCTACGTTAACAAGACACAAAAAATGATGTTAGGGGGTGTTTGGATTCACTGAGCAAAAGTTTTGTCCAGTCCCATCAAATCTTGTCACACATATATGGAGTATTAAATGCAGTCTAAAAAAATAATTAATTACATAGATTACGATAACTTTGCGAGACGAATCTTTTAAACCTAATTAGTCTATAATTTGACAATGTTGTGCTACCGTAGACATTTACTAATGACGGATTAATTATACTTAAAAAATTGTCTCATAGTTTCCTCGATGAGTTCTGTAATTTGTTTTTTATTGGTATTCGAAACCCCCTTCCGACATCCCTCCAACATTCTGATGTGACATAGGCAAAACTTTTTCCACATTTGCTACGGCGCCAAGCTCAGGATCCCTGAATGAACACTTTCAAAGGTCTAGTGTGAATATTTTATGAAAAAAGGCTAAAATAAAAAAAATCGGCTTTGTTGGCTTGGGCTTTTGCATTACACGGTTCACTCTAAATATATTATTGGTGATTTGGTCACTGTGTGATTGACTGAAGCCTCGTGTCACGTGTGTTGAGTGCTCTACCCAGTGCGCTACTCCCTGACTCCCTGTATCCCTAAGTATTTTTAAACAAAAATGTACCTAAATATTTGTTGTTATTGGTGTTAGTTATTTACAGAAAATATTAGCAAAATTTATATATCTTAAAATAAATTTATTCATTATAAAATAGATTCAACAATATATCTAACAATATTAATTATGTACTATAAACATTAATATATTTATATATAAATAGTCAAAATTATTTTTTAAAACGAGAATGACAGATAAAAAGAAAACAGAGTTTGTAATTTGTGAATTTCATTTATTTATAAGTAATTAAATTCCAATCAATCAATCTGCTAGGGACAAGGGACTCAAGTCCTCAAGGTAGGGTACAGGCGTACTACAGTCGTATATGAATTGATTTAAATTCTGTGATGAATTGTGTTGTCTAGCACATCAATATTATTTGTTAACTTGTATGTACTATATATTTTTTATAAAAGAATAACAGAATCCTGTCTTCAAGAAAATAGGATTTTGGTAGTGTGAAGAGTAAAAAGAGAAAATGCCTGCATCAAACAAAAGAAGTTTCTGAAAATTAAAATTGTTAAAGAACTATTTGGTATCTACAATGTCTTAGTAGAGGTTAACTGGTTTGCAGGATTATGTATTGAAAAAGATTATTGATGAGATTGATATATTGGGTCATTAATGACCTGACATCGAGAAACATTAATGACCTGACATCGAGAAACAATAGAAGGGCCCTTTTAAGATAATTTTCAGTACAACAAAATTCAGTAAAGTTCAGTATTTTTGTGTTAGTATATACTCAATATTTCGTAATACTGACGAATAACGACGCCAACTACTGACTGAAGTCAGTATTGTTCAGTATTAGCTACTGGGTATAGAATATTATTCTACACCTAGGTGTACAATAGTGCTGCCGTATTGAGAATATTATTATTATCAAGTTTATATGAAAGGGCTATTTATAAGAATGTTTCAATAGCAAGCAACAGTGAAACTATGCTTTCAAGAGGAAAAAAACTGAATTTTTGTTTCTTTCTTGACTAAAGAACTCGCGACCGGCCCAGCATGCCGCGGCCGAGAGCCACGGCTGTGTCACCATGCTGCTTTTTTCCTGGAGAGTTGTAGCCACGCCGTGCGCATCCGGAGGCGAAGGGCCGAGACAGGAGCAACAGACATCAGCTATGGTGCTGGAGCCTTCGATCGGTTTCCCTACGGCATTTTCCGAGCGCGTGCGCCGCGCGGATAGGGAAAGAAGAAGCATATGGGAGAGGAGAGCAGAGGACACGAGGAAGATGGGGCAGAGGTCGTGCTTGACGTTACAGGTAGGCCTTAGGGCGGGGACGAGGGACCACGGCCCGCTCGGATGGAAGGGAAAAGGTTAGTGAGATGACGAGGCCACACGGGAGGAGTCTCGGTCTCGCAGCTCTCGGAACCGTGCTTTACCATCACGATGATACAAATCATCGATCAAGGCCTCGATGTTGTTCGTAGAGCATATGGTATATATGTGAAAACGAAAACAAAACTACGAGTACGGATGTGTCAAGTGTGCTGTTCAAAGCTCGCAAACTAAAATTCGAGTTTTTGGACAAAAAAAAACACAACTTCAGTAGAGCCCCTACTAAGACCTTCAGTTTTTGGTGATCCTCATCAAATCACATCCATCAGTCCTCATTTCTGGAGATTCTAGTAGAGGATGTCCCTACTGTTTGGTATTGGATGTTTTACTTTTTGCAGCCATCTAGAACTAATTCAATGGAAAGTCACAGAATCTTCACATCACTTGTCACTGGAATGTCCAACGTGCGGTTTCCTTTCCCATTGACGAGCTCCTCCCCAACGAGCAGTTTCATTCCCCGGCGACAAGCTCCTTCCCTAGTGAGTGGCCCCACTGCTAGCACCTCTCTCCCATAGCCAGCGACTCCCTAGGGAGTATGCTCCTACGACCAGTGCTCTCCTGCAGGAACTCGTCGATGCCATGACGAGCTCTTCCCGTTCCTTTTTGAGATAGTTCAGAAGTGAGCCTAGATTGTTAGTGACTATTGAAAGGATTCGAGAACTCTGATTTGAGGGCTTATACTAGAGAGGAAAAAAGAATTAGACCCTTAGATATGAGGGAAATCGTCAAATCAAAGGTAAGGATTCTGATTTGAGGATTTGTGCTGGAGATGCTCTAGAGCCCCAAAATCCCAACTTCTTAACAACTTTTTCAACACCTTGCATGGTGAGTGATCATGATAGGAAACCAACCGTAGATGCATTATTAGATGCACCCTAAGTAGATGGTTAAGCATGTGCATTAATAAACAACCAAGTAATTTGCTTCTTCTTGGTTTCCATGTTTGATTAACAATTGATAAACAGCAATGATGAGATTAACTTGTGTGTATGCTTGGGCCCCTTATGGGAAACCCCATATAGGATCGCTTCTTCTTGGTTTTCATGTGTATACTTGAGCCCATAGTATGGCAACTCCCATAAGGTCAACAAAGTGGATCCACCGTAGCATTTTGGACTTGGGAAAGTAGAAACGAGTAAATATAAGAGGGGAATGAAATAAAAAATTCAGAGGACTATCATTGAAGTAGCAATTTGAAATGTGAAGTAGCAATTTGAAATTTGACCGTTGTTGATCAGCAAATCATTGGGTATCAGGAAGTCCGTACACCTCATTAAAGATTCTAATGTCCAGTTTTCAGCCCACATATTTTCGTATTTTGGGCATAACCTTAGCTCCGAATTCTGATTTTGATGATCTTAGAGTTTTTGGAAAGATAATGAAGATATTTATATCTTTGAATTGTGATAATATCAATTTGACTAGATCAAAATCATGGGACAAGACCAATTCATCCATCTCTTTATTTTGGTTTCAATTTCATTTGTCTTTGTGTTCAGGCTTCTATTTGTTGGAGTCTTAGACTTCTAACATGTCTCGTAGGTCTTTAACATAGCTTCTAATGTCTTGCTTGAGATGTTGATCATTCTGATCTCCACATTGCCTAAGTCTAGGTTAACCTTGCATCCATTTGAATGTTTCTTGTATACTAGCAAATGTTGTTAGTTGTACAAATGGTCATATTTTTCATCAAACATCAAAAGCACATAATCGCCCGTGACATGTGTCATTTTACACAAGTGAAGAAATATATTGTACAACACACATGACACAACTCACACGACAACTCCAGTTTCCCATTAGCATACAAGCACATATATGTATGAACTCAACCAAAAAATCTCAAGCTTGTCAACTCTTGTGTCAAGATTCATCCGTCATCATATATAGATGAGACCAATGCACTTTTCATAGTAGAACAATTCTATTCCATGGTGTGCACTCCTCACTATGTGCACGTTGTTATCTTGCATTGGCACATACTCCCAACTACCGTGTTCAGTAGGAATGTCCCGTGCAAAATGATGCGAGTAGCTACCTACCACTAACGATGGAAATGGATTTCTAGAAATTAAAATTATCTAAATCCAAAGCATGTAATATGGATATCCGATCCATATTCATACGTGTTTAATGTGGATACTAAATGGTCATATCAAAATTCTTTTTTTAGTACTTTTCCCTATCCGGTTATACATCCGTATTTGACAAAAAGTGCAATATCTGATATTTATCCAAATCATTATTTAAATTTCTTCACTTAATCCATATTATCCATTATAATTTAGCTTTACTTTGATATTGGAGATTATTAGAAGTGTATTTTTATTTTATTTTCCTTTGGTTATCGATAAACTTAGTAGGTAAAACTCTATTGATCTATCATGAATTTAATGATATGCACTTTGAGTTGCATGAACTAAATATTCGAATAAAAATCCGAATCCAAGGCATTCGTTTTGTATTCGTATTAATTCAGCAAGACTTGTATCTATATTCGAACCCAAATTAAAATATGATAAAAGGTGACATATCTAGATCCGATTTAATGCAAATCTGCCCCATTTCCGTGCAAACCTACCACCAGTGTCCTGTCCTGCCTACTACACACCGAATGGAACGATGCCTTCAAATCGGACGTGTACGTGAAGCAGCGTGTATCACGTTGGATCTAAACTCTATAAATACCACCAGGCTAGGAGCATCTCTCCTCACTCCAAAGCGCTACCAAACCGAGAGCTCCCACTCTCAAAGCCTACCCTAGCAACAAGCTACTAGCTATACTTGCATTTGTTTGGAGGGAGAAAGAAAACATCTAAGATATACATAGCATCATTTTTCTCGTTTGATTAACCAGCCCGAAGCCATGGGCACTAATGATAGAGCGGTCATTTCTCTTGTGTTATTCCTTGTGTGCATGGCTAGCCCGTTCCTTGGGTACCACTGAAGCCGTCGTTGAGCTGCAGAGCCGCTTATTAGTCCCATCGATCTATGTGTTTGGTGATTCGATTGTCGATGTTGGAAATAATAATTTCCTGCCGCCGCCGGCGCCCCGTGCGCTATCTCCATACGGCATCGACTTCCCGGGCACCGGCATGACAGGGCGGTTCACGAATGGCTACAACCTTGCCGATTTAGTCGGTATATATATTATTTACCATACATATATGCATGCTTATGTTTTTCGTTACATATATATGGTTATGGACATTCTTTGCAGATGCTAATGAAACTTCGCTCTAGTATCTTTTTCAAATCGTGACTTAACTCTTCAACCATACTTTTTTTTATATATTTTATGAGTATAACTACAAAATTATATATATGTATCGATCATGATTGTTTTCATATATAGGTATTTTTATAGGTAACGCTATAGTACATTTGACTTCTCAGCTCCAAGACAGAACAAAGTAAAATATTCACATTGTAGTCTCTGTAAATTGGTCTGACAGCCTACAGACAAAGGTAACTGCTGCCTCTGTTCAGCGACTATTAACAGAGGCCAGTGTCCTAAAATATACACCTCTGTTAATTGATTAATAATAGAGGCAGATGAAAATAACTACTAGCAGAGGTGGGAAATGTAAGCATCTGCCTCCAGAAATCGATGACGTATTAATAGAGACGAACATCTTAAAACCGCCTCTAGAAATAGTTACATAAAAAAAATAATTTTTTTTTTTCATATTGAGTCCAATGAAGGCAAACTTATACAGAAATTATAGTTCTCAATGATCTACAGCTTTGTAGTTAGGTTTTTCTACTTGAAATTATCAAAGTTCTAAATGTGGTTTTAAGTTCTCAAATGTTAAAATTTCAAATTTTCAAACAACCTCAGATGTCGATATGGTCTATAACAAAGCTCTAGTTACCAATACAGCTCACAACTTTGGTGTTGAATATTTTTATTTAAAGTTGTTTAGAGTCTAAAATGTGTTAGTGTTCTTAGATATTTTAAAATTCAATATTTAGAATTTCCAAATAACTTTGAATGTTCACATGTTAATACCAAACACTTTGAAACTTGAAATTCCCTCACGGTGCACTACCGTCGGGGAAAATACATAAAAAATATACATATGGTCATAAAAAATAAAAATATCGCTATAAAATTTCTTACGATGCACTTACCGTCAGGGAAAATAAAAATACCGTCAGGGCTAGCTCGACAGGGTAATTCCAGTTTTGCCTGACGTTGGTGCAATTTCAAGTTTCAGTAGTGAAAGTTGTGGTTGCAGACCTGATTTATAAATTTGTTGTTCATAAGTTTTTGATTTGAAGTTGTTTAGAATCTCAAATATTTGTTTCATTCACGTATTTTGAGATTCATATTTTAAAATTTTTCTAATAATATTAGATGGAGACATATCCTATACCAAAGTTTTAAGACAAGATTGAAATCTTTGTAGTTGAAATTTTTATGTGAGTCTTTTTTATGGAAATTTTTACGTTAGTTTTTAGTAGCTCAAATGTTCAATATAAGATTATGAAATGCTGACACAAAATTTAGCATCGTATATATACTTACAAAAGATGCAGTGACAACAAGGGAGGTGTCTGAGTTGAAGGTTGCAAGTTTGAGTGTTGAGAAGCACATTTTTCTTGTGTGATACAAAGGCGGTCGGGCTGTCCGCGTTGCTAGTCTCTGAAAATACTCCCTATAGTAGTGAAACATATATAGATTATTGCATTATTCAGATTATTGCATTGCATTATTCATGGCTATTATGACAACAATTTGGATATTATATTTGTGGGTATATATATGTACAGCGCAACGTCTGGGGTTCATGAAGAGTCCACCTGCTTACCTCTCGTTGACACCATTAACAAAACTTGACCTGTTGAGCTGCCGAGTTGGTGCCAATTACGCTTCTGGCGGATCCGGCATTCTCAACACCACGGTATATGAGATGTTTGTTTTTTAAGATTGAGATGCTGTTCATAAGCTGTGTTACATTACACATATTGCTTCTCATGATGAGTACATAAATATATCGCCATACATATGCTATGTCAGACAAGTATATAATGTAGTGTAGTAAATATTTGCCCCCTAGCCTCAATGTAAGTACATCACCACAAGGGACACGATGCTTAATCACACAATATAACATCATTTAGTATATATGCTAAATTGGTAGGTCCTGCCTCATTATACTGTCTCCATTCTAAATTATAAGACGTTTTAGCTTTTCTGAATTCATTGTTTTTGTTTTGTATTTAGATACAAACTATGTCTACATACACAGTAAAAATATTGTATCTAGAAATCTAAAACGTCTTATAATTTAGGAAAGAGAGAATATGTACCTCACATTTAACACTGTAAAAGTGGGCATGGAGAATTATATATATTTGACTTGATAAACGAACTAATTTAGTATCTGTGGCTGTTGGCGAATATGTGTATATGTGCAGGGAAATGGGACACTGACGCTGCAAAAACAGATCATGCTGTTCTCCGAAACTAAATCAAGAATGTGGCGGTGTGGCCGAAAGCTAAACTATATGATATCAAAGTCGTTCTTCCTAATTAGTGCGGGAGGCAATGACTTCTCTGCCTTCAGTGAAAGGGGCATGGGTGAAGAAGATGCCCCAGCCTACATCAGTAGCATGGTCTCAACCTATCTCGAGCATATAAACGTACGTGAGGGACCATATATATATGATGATGATGATACAGTTCATTACACAAAAAAAGAATGCAACCAAAAATAATATTGTCCCTTGTTTGTTATAATATATACTTACAGTTATTATTTATATGGACATTGGCAAGGCCTACCAAATAATTTTTACTATTACTTTTCTATTGTATAATAACACATTGACTAGAGACCATATAAAAATGTATGATGATTAATATCCATGTAATTAAAACAAAGTAATTGATGGTCAAAGTTTAAATATGTATACCACATCCATCTGAAAACTTCAAACTTGTGTCAGACAGGACTGATCTCATAGCATGTTAGATAATTAACATTTTACTATATATGCTTTTTATATGTTCACGGTTTATAATCATTAGTTATCTTGGCGGTTTAAATACGGTAGAGGTCAATACCTATGGGCTTTTATATATATATATATATATATATATATATATATATATATATATATATATATATAAGTGTATGTGGAGATGAAAATGTGTAATCACCAATTAACTGAAAATTTGTGTAATCCCACTGTCTTGAACAATTGTATATAGTCTTAAAAAAAAGGTGTATATATAGTCTGAAACCATAGAAGATAGATGCACATACTTTGTGTCGTCATGCATGCAGCGCTGCTCTAGGTGCTAATTAGTATTTAGTAATGTATTATTCGTGGATGCAGGCGTTGTATAAGCTGGGAGCACGGAGGCTGGGGATCCTAGACGTGCCAGCAATCGGTTGTACTCCAGGTTCGAGAGTCCCCATGGCCAACGGCGAATGCAACGACGCTGCCAACTCTATGGCACAGAACTTCAACAAACTCCTAAGGCTTGAGGTGGCAAAAGCCGTCGCAACCTCCATGCCCGGCATGAAATATTCCACAGCAAGCACCTACAACTTTCTCACTGACTTGATGGACAATCATCTCGTGGCTGGTATGTTCAGGCCATCGTTTGTGCAAAAATGCAAAATCTAATCTTTAGATTGATTAATTCATCAATATAATCAAATTATTTAGTACTAGAATTTATTTTGCAGTAACAAATTAATGAACTGTTCTTAACAATAGTAACACAGTTAGTTGTGCATATGATCATTCAGGGATCCGGGTGGTCGAGAGGGCATGCTGCGGATCAGGAAATTTGAACGCGGCGGTAATGTGCAGCAAGCCAAACACAACTTATTGTTTGGATCGCGATGACTACATGTTCTGGGACATGTTACATCCTACACAGGCTACATATGAACGAGGGGTGGTTGCAATCTTCTATGGCCCGCAGGAGTATGCCGATCCCATCAACTTTGCAGGATTGGTTGGCATCGCTACAGATATAAATACTATTATGATGACCCCAGGCGTCTATGCCATATGATAAACTACTATCTCGGCCTGCAACTGCAACGTATCACTAGCAGAATACTATCGGCTTTTGGCAGGCATTATTTGATAAGGAGTTCAGTCAAAATAATGTATGTTGTGTGTATCATCAGTATGATGGCACTCTGTCTATATATATGCGGATAAATAAGGACAAGGCCAACAAGTGTTAATTAGCTGCATGAATGTGAGGAAGTTGGTGTGTTATAGGCTTACCGCAAGCTGGAGAATGCAGCAATATAATGTGTTTCTTTCTGTCTTATGGATGACCTTTTACTTTCAGAATTGAGTTTTGAGTCGGCTTTGTTTTGTAAGCTGGTTCATGCTGTCATCGTGGAGTTATTATTGTAATAATAAAGTGGTATGGTTCTCTTCTTCAAGGATAAAACAACCGGATATTTCTAGTTCTTATAAGTAGACTCCCTACCGCTCGCCGCTTGAACTAGTTTGATTTTTGTATTCCACACAAGCTCCCTCTGATGCTTTACATGCCGTGCATGTAAGCTTTATCCTAAGTCAAAAAGATTTCATCTTTTTAAAAAAAATATATAGGCACATGACATAAAATTTATATTTTTAGATTCAAGAACATTTTCGCTGTATAAAATTTATAGATTGCAAAACTATAAGGTTTCTTAAAATGGACGGTCAAAGATAGTAATGTTTGACTTTGGATAAAACTAATATGACATGTAAAAAAAAGAATAGAGAGAGTATGTACTAGTAATCCATGTCCATCCATCATCATTAATTATATAATGTATACCACTTGTTGCATTTTATTTATTTATGGAGTATCGTCTATCTAAGAAAAATTTCATCTATACTTTCATTTGCCACTATTACAAAAAGGACTTTAGAAAGCAATACTACAAAATTCATTTCCAGAGAGTCGGCCAATTAACCAGGATTTCCTGAGGTGCTTATATATAATGCACACCTCTAGAAATTAATTGTTAAAACAACAAACAGAGCTTAGCTCCACTCAGCTTTGACCCTCATCTTTCTATTGCCATCATGTCCTCTTATTAGGGCCTGTTTCGATGAACTAGGACTAGTGATTTTCTAGAACTAGTGATTAGTAGACTATTAGTTAGTTGATTAATAATTAGTTTAGTCCTATTTGGATCTATGGATTAGCAACTAGTACTATTTCAATATTTCAATTTTTAGACTTATTTACCCATAAATGACTTGTTGTTCATGGGCATGGGGTAGGGGTCCAGGAGTAATGGGTGCCCTTTTATCTATCTTTGAAATCACTAGTCCAAACAGTTGAGTTCTACGGACTAGTGAACTAACAACTAGTTGAAGCTTGGACTAGTAATGAGCTCACCCACTAATTTATTTGTTTAGATCCTCATGGACTAATCACTAGCCAACTATTTTTAGTTTGTTTAGTTCGTCAGATCTAAACATGCCCTTATTCGAAAAGCTGTGCATCAAGCTCTAATTTCTCTTCGAACATCTGTTGACTATGCATTTGGTCCTAGACTCTGTACGTCTGCAGTGGAGCCAGGTACAGAAATTTGCTTGCTTTCTCCGCTGAACACTAGTGTACAGATGATTTCTCCTGATGGTGACTATTTATTTTCTACAAGCGATTTCTCTTGACGTTGGCAAATAGAAATCAAATGGTTCTAAACTGTCATTCAAAATTCATTTCTAGTGGTGATTCTTTTAATAAAACCACCACTGGAAATCATGGATATCTAGTGGCAATTTTAAAGAAACCACCACTAAAAATAGATTTGTATAGGTAGTTTTCCTAACAAAACCGCCATGACTAGAAATTATGTATTTCTAGTGGCAGTTTGGTAGTTTTCTTAAGAAACTACCACTAAAATTAGATATCAGTGGCAGTTTCTTAAGGTAAACCGTCACTACAAATAATTTGAAATTGATTTTTTGAGTTTTTAAATGACCTTATATGAAAAACCACTAAAATAAAATTGAAGATCCTGAAAAGTTATGAAACTTTATAGTTGATAACTTTTTGATTTGAAATCATCTTATCATCAAAAACTAGAGAGAATATGTCAAATTTGATATTCAAATTTTGTAACAACCTCAGATGGAGAAACTACCAAAATAAAAGTTATAGATCATGAAAAGTTATGAAACTTTATAGTTAACCATTTTTATTATTTAAATTCATTTAGAGCCTTAAATAGTCGATTTATACTCAATTTAGGATCATATGTAGCGAACCAAACTCTAGTATAAACACAAGTGAGAGATGGGTCGAGCGGTAGATAAGGCTTCGCATGAGGGGGGAGGTCACGGGTTTGAATCTTGTCAGCCGTGTAGCACGCAATTGTGCGTGAAAAAATGTAAGACTTGATTTATACTGGCGGTTCTTGAGATTAAAAATTTTTTCCACGACTTGAGATGGGTGGTCCTTTCCTAGGACTAAAATATTTTTTGAGGAAAATTCACCCGCGGTCATTCAACTTGGCAGCAGGTACGTTAGGTCTCCGTTCTTTGAAAATGTGATTTTCGGGTCCCTCAACTTGGCTCAAACTGTCATCTAGGTCCCCGAACTTTCAAAGTAATCACCGCATGTCCTAAACTTGGCAAAGGGTGTCAACTAGGTCTAAAATACTGTAGCTAATTCGGCATAAAATTTAAATAAAATTATCTTTGAGAATTTATTTAATTTTTTAAGCATCTTAACGACCTCAAATTAAAAAACTCAAAACTAGAAAGTTGTAGATCTCATCAAGAGCTACAATTTGTACATAAAAAATCATCTTCATTCGAGATTTATAAAAAAGATATAATTTTTGAAATATTCTACTGATTGTATCTACAGTATTATTAAATTATTTTTTTTAAAAAAAATTGTGTCGAATTAGCTACAATATTTGGGACCTAAATGACACCCCTGCAAAGTTTAGAGACATGCGGTGATCACTTTAAAAGTTTGGGGATCTAAATGACATGTTGAGGTAAGTTAAGGGACCCGAAAATCACATTTTTAAAGAACAGAGACCTAAGCGTCATCTGCTGCCAAGTTGGATGACCTCGGTGAATTTTCCTCTATTTTTTGCTATTGTTAAAATACTGATTTATATTTTTGGACAAGCTTTTTGTAGTGGTGGTTTTCTATTGGTTGTTCTCAAATCAATTTGTACTGACAGTTCTCAAATTACCGCCCATGGAAAGCTGATTTTCACTAGTGGGTTTAAAAAGCCGGTGAAAATGGCCGTACAACCGCCACTACAAAACCAAAGCCAATAAAAATAGCCCTACAACCACCACTAAAAAACCTTTTGAGCACTAGTGGAAGTGGAGGCGTGGCTCCAGCTGCTAATGCTCTTGTTCTTGTCATCAATCATCATACATTTAAGTTATCAGTAGTGTCTCTGTTGACACTATGCAGCGCCGAGATAGTGTACACACATAGTCTCTACTATTGTGTAGCGGTTATCCTGCAGCGTACACTAGTACCTAAAAAGGCCGATCTTGGCGGTTCGAACGCATTTGTGCTGGGTTTTTTTGAACCGCCGATACCGGAGGCTAGTAGAAATCGGCGATTTCCACTGGCGGTTCTTTGAGAACCGCCCGGTGGAAATCGATTAACCGCCTGTAGAAATCGTTGCCCGAGAAAACATGAAAAAAATTGCAAAAAAATATTTTTAAAACGGCAAAAAATATTTTTTGAACCGGGGGAGGCACCCGCCCGCACGTCTCGGTCGCAAGTCGCGCATTTTTTTCGCGTAAAATCGCGTGCTACGTGGCCGTGGGGGTTCGAACCCGGGACCTCGGCTTCGCGCGTATCCCCCTCTACCACTCCACCCACATGTCACTTGTGTCTACATATCATTTTTGTTCCCTACATATTATACAAACCCGACGGAAAATTGAATATTTGAGGGTCTAAATAAATTCAAATGAAAAAGTGGTGAACTACAAAGTTTCATAACTTTTCGAGATCTACAACTTTCATTTAGAGTGTTTCTCCATCCGAGGTCATTTGCAAAATTTGGATTTCAAATTTGAAATTTTCATTCATAGTTTTCCATAAAGAGATAATTTCAAATGAAAAAGTTATCAACTACAAAGTTTCATAACTTTTTGATATCTATAACTTTTATTTTGGGAGTTTCTCCATCCGAGGAAGTTTGAAAAACTCAAAAAATTAATTTGAAACTATTTCTCTTGGCGGATCTCTTAAAGAATCGCCAGTAGAAATCGATTTCTTGGCGGTTCCTTAAGAAATCTGCCGGTAGAAATAGTCGATTTCTACTGGCGGTTCCTTAAGAGAACCACCTGTAGAAATCGTATTTCTACTGGCGGTTCCTTAAGAGAACCGCATGTAGAAATAGGGCCGATTTCTACAGGCTGTTCTAAAGAGAAACCACCAGTAGAAATAAAACGCTAGTGTCAAGAGAAATGGTTTGTGCACTAGTGGTAGTCTATTATATCTAAAGAAAACTTGTCCACGAACTCTACAACTTAGAGCGTCCCCAACAGATTTATACAAATCGCTAGCAACGTGGAAAGAGTAAATAAAAAATAGATGAAAATACTAAAGTACATGTCAGGAAAGGAAGGGGCCAAGGAGCCAGAGACCATGGATTTTTAGACAGTCTGCGAGCTTGCTGCTTGAGTTCTAGTTAGCGCGCTTCATTTCTCCGATTCTCTCTCTGTCTCATTGCAGCTAGCACTATGTTAGTCATTGGAGACGCCCTTAGTGGCTGGCTGCAAACCCACTAATAAACTTCACATCAAGTGATGGGGGTTAGCAGCCAGCCACGATCAAGCATTAGTAGTTAGGGGTGATTTTTTTGGGGTTTCTTGTGGCCTCAGAACGTGACAAGTGTTTGTCACATTTGAAGGGAGCAAACCTTCATAGGAAGGCAAATGGAGAAGGATAAAATTAAGGCAAAAGTAGCCGCCTATAAAAATGCATTTTAACCATTTGCAATAGTGGAAAGCAATTCTCGAGAAGCTTGGCTCAGTATGTACTCTTTCCTCCATAAGGTCATGCCACAGAAAACACGTGATAACATCTCCACTAAAGCCTTCGCTTGGCCCTTGTACAAAACCTTTGAGCTTCCACCTAGTCTACCTCTAGCGAAGCCCAAGTGGCCAAGGACCTCTAACACCTTGCTAGTAGGCGGAAAAGGTCGCCTCTCATGGCCCTGCAAAACACAATGATAACACAAACAGTCTTACCTCCAGATCATTGCAATGATAACACAAACAGTCCTACCTCCAAATCATTATGTATTGCGACGATTAAGTTAAGAAAAACAAGAAAAACAAGGGCCCAAAAAGATAAACCACTAGGGGAGCCTTCGTAGCTGGGATAACCTGTCCCAACAAGCAGCTTAAGAATATCACGCCACCAAAAGAGAATTTAAGATTTGGATGAGGCCCCCTATATAATAGCGATACCAAACTACTTCTACCCAAGGGCATTGACTCTATCATAAATTTTATGAAGATGCTTGAGCGGCAGACATCATTTTGATTACGAAGATTCAAAACTCCCAAACCACGTTCCAAGTTAGGGATAGATAACATTTTTCATGCTCCTTTGGTGGCTTCTTATTGTTAATATCTGATCCTCTCCAAAAAAGGTGCTTTCAGGATTTATCAATTTGCTTGATGACAGTCTTAGAAAGAAAAAACTCATAGCAAAAGTTGGAAGGGTAGTAAAAATCAAGTTAATTAGTATGTTCTAGTCGGCCATCCTGACTGAGGAAAGTAGAAATGCTAACTAATCTTCTTTCACACCTTGTTTTCCATAATTTGTGGCTTTAGTTTATGCTCAACTTTGTGAAAAGGCTTTTTCAAAATCAAGCTTAAGGATTATCAATTCTTTCTTGATTTGATGGTCCATGTGAATGGATTCAAGAGAAGCCAGATAATGGTTCTATGTTTTATAAAACCATATCTGTTCTAATGAATCAGGGAGGGCATTACCGCTTGAAGTCTGTAGGATAGATTCTTGGTGATTATCTTAATGGAGTTGTGGAGCAAAGAGATGGGTCTGAAATATAAAACCTTTGCTGCATCATCATCTTTCATGGGAATTAAAGTGAGATCCATTTATGCTTTGAACATAGAAATTCCTAGAGAATTGATAACTTTTATGCCACGGCCAGGCAACAAGAGATTATCTTTGAATGGCTATAAATAAATTCTTGGGAGCAATTAGAAAATAATACAAGCAGCAAGATGGGGGAGGACGAAATGCAGTTGTGTCGTCTGAGTGAATTGGCGTTTTCCTTGGCATCCCTCTAAGCGTTGGGAGAACTCCAATAAGAACCTAGCCTCATACCCCCAAATCTCTAGCTCTAATCTTGTTGGTTCCTTGACACGTGAATTTCATTCATAATTTTGTTATCTTATTACATTGCAACTGTACGCTCTGATTAACTACCAACACATAACAACAAAACAAGAACAACAAATTAAACTTCTACTCTAGCTAGTACCCATCACATCACATACATGAACGCAAAAGACACACGATGTTTCATTTCTGCAAATGTCACGAATCGTTGGCAGTGAAATCCTCATCCCTGTCGTCGCCCTTCCATACCAATTTCTCTCCATTCTTGATCCTCCTCATCCTGGCTATCATCTCCTCAATGATGATGTCGAACGCGTCCCTCATCTCCCCCTCGAACCTCACCCTGGGGTCCTTGTACAGGAACCTCGGGATCATCTTGATCACCTCGTCCCTCATGGCGGCCACCTCCTCATCCGTGAACCTACTCAGCTCCTCCTCGATGTCCACTCTCCCTTCCAGCACGTCCTTGTAGTTTATGAGCACGTAGTACCGGCGGCCGTCGCCGTCGCCGTCCATTCTGCCGGGCTCCGGCTCGTGCCAGCGGTACTGCGCCCTGAGCGTGGAGGGCCAGTGGAAGAAGACGGGGATGCAGCCGGCCATGACGCTGTCGATGGAGGAGCGGCGCGCGAAGGAGTCCCCCCGCGCGGCTGCAGGCAGAAGCGCGCGGAGGTGAAGAGCGAGACGAGCCTCCGCGGCGACCGGCAGGTGATGCTGCCCTCGAGGCCATGGCTGCAGTCCAGCATCCCGCACCGGCCGCGCCGCGCGGCGGCCTCGCACACGTCGAAGACGCGGTCGCGGATGGCCAGCTGCCCCCTGGCGCGCCGCGCGCCGGCGAACGCGAACAGGAACGGCCGCGGCGCGTCCCGCGCGCGCGCCTGCCACGCGGCCACCTCGCCGGCCGACGACGGGTGGAAGTAGCTCGGGTACGGCACGGCGATGTCCCGCGGCGCCCAGATGTTGGACTCGTAGGTGAGCACCGTCATGTTCCGGGACTCCGGCTGGCCGAGGAAGTAGTTGCCGCACCCGGCGTCGTCGTCTCCGCCGCCGGGCTCCCGCCGGAACATCCACGTTGTCTTGGCGGCCACCATGAAGTGGTCGCGCCCGCCGAGCGCCGCCCACGTGGGCTGCGACGACAGCCACCGCAGGAACGCCTCCGACGGGCCGTCGCGCACCGTGGTGTTGGACCCGCACAGGTGCTGGTGCAGCTCTAGCGCCGGGTAGTACGGCACGTACACCGCCGTCGCCGCCGCCGGGTCGTCGGTGAGGCACTCGTACCGCCGCATCCGATTGTGGAAGATCACCTCCAGCGAGTACTGGTCCGTGCTGTACCATCCGGTGCTGGGGATTATACCGGTGTCACCGTCGTCGCTGCCATTGCCGGCGGCGGGGCCAATCTTGGGGCCAAGCCCGGCATTGACGGTGATTGCACACCAGCTCCACATGTCGTCGAACAACGGCGAGCCGGGAACGCAGTCCCTGAGCATATCGAACCGTGAGGGCACGGCGAGCATGTAGACATACCGTCCCTCGCATGACGGTGGTGACGACGACGGCGAAGGTGACGGCGTCGCCACCACCGACGA
Source organism: Chrysopogon serrulatus (assembly GCA_015844335.1). Lineage (NCBI taxonomy): Eukaryota > Viridiplantae > Streptophyta > Magnoliopsida > Poales > Poaceae > Chrysopogon > Chrysopogon serrulatus. The sequence continues at coordinate 300,185 of JADLZL010002168.1, forward strand.
CGATGATGACCGCCGCTTGTTGTCAGCCTCGACGGTCGGGGAGGGAAGGAAGCTTGCATCCAGCGCGACGGGGAGTACGACGAGCGCAGCGGGACGAGCTGCGGCAAAGGAGGAGAGCGAGAGGTGGAAGTACTGGAAGTGGAGAAGACAGGAGAGGAGCCATGAGCCGAGTATGAGAAGGTAGTAGACGAGGTACTTGGGGTAGTGGGCTTCCATTTGCATGGTTGGAAGATGGATACATGCCTCTCCAGCTCGCTCCTCTCTAGGGGTTTAGTAGGGAGCCTAATGGAGGTTTAAGGTTTGAGCTAATAAATGCTCCATTTAGTGCACTAGGGTTTTGTCTTGATCTATGTTCATTGTGATGTTTGACCTTGAAGGTAGGCAAAACCAACAGCGGTTCATCTGTAATATATTTGATCAATGTACTTAATTACATGTGTCCTTTCTTTTTGGTATTGTGTTGAGTGCAGATTATAGTTGTCTGACCCTGCACCGTTTGCAATGTACTCCATCTATTCATTTATCTCCTTCATTTAGCAAAAACTTTTTATTCAAAAATCTCCTTCATATTACCTTGAGACTTGCCTGCATTTATTGTTTTATGCTGTTCATTGATTGTTTCTTGTCTATATTTATTGTTCCTTTGCTGCTCATTGGCTCAACCCATAATAATTACTTGTTTATACGTTCTAAATTATGTCTTTTAGTTGTCCCTTATTCAAGCTTGTTTAATTTGAATAGAATTTATTGAAAAATGAGAAAAATAATATTTAATATATACAATATCAAGTAGATGCACTAAAGTATATTTTGTAGTAGTGTAATTAATATTCTAGTTTAACATTGTATATATGTGTGTGCATTTTTTATGGATTGATTGATGTTACATAAGTTTAACTTAAGGCAAACATAAAAACGACTTAGAGTTTTGGATCGGGAGAGAGTAATGAACTAGTTTTCGATCGGAGAGAGTAATGAACTATTGATTGCGTGTGTGATTTAGGACCACTCGTTTGGAGTATGTTCACATACGGTGCTTATATAGTACTGGATTACTGCTAGAAGTATATTTATTTATATTTATTTTCATATATATAATTCAAGCATGATATCGGCGGCATATATCAACGGTCGATGCTCGAGATAAGTACCTGATATATCTGATATGTATTTCTTCATTACTGCTACAAGCTGTGGTGTTCCAATGTTACCTAGCTAGAATATTGGAATTTTGGAATTACTTGCACCTCGTTTTCACTTAATGTGCATTTCCCTTATCCTCTAGCAATATTTTTTTTAACTGAGTTGGACCGACAAATCTCGAGATTGACGAAGTCACCACAGACGCCTCGCTGTCGACGGACACGTCACCTACACTGAAAGAATAGCGCCGTCAAATCTTGGAATAAATCCAGAAACATACGAGCACCCATGTCAAATCTAGGACTTAAACCGGGATGGACATGTTCTACCACAAGAAACCCAACCAGCTGAGCTATGCTCCTCGCTAGGTTTTGTTTCCTTGGTAGTTTTTGGCACTAAATAAAGCTAATTAATTTGGATTCCTTGTAGCGAAATACCTTCATTGTTCAGCATTCTAGAAGACACCAGCATATGTGCATGTTCTCATACCATATTAATCATCGAATATGCAACAAAAAAAAAACAAAAGAAAGGGGGAGGGGGTGGGGCCCTTTGATCTGTAAATGTCAAGTCATTAAGAACTTCTGGGAACTGTGAAGTGAATATCTAAGATTGCGAGACGAACAGCTAATCTGATGTGAACTGTTCCCTTTAGATGCATTTCTTTACTTGGAACAGTGTGCTTATTGTCTCTTCCAGTTGCACTACGTTTCGCGCAAAAGAAAAAAGAAAAGTCCGGTCCTCTCCAGGACACACAATTAAGAGTCCTAGGCTTTCTAGCTTGTGCTGCAACTCTTGAATTATATATAACATAGTTGATTATGTGGGGTCCCAATATTCAAATCCCTACATCGTGCAATTGACTTGAGTTGTCAATCAGATTTAGTCATTGAGATTGCCCCGAGGATCAATGTCAAGATTCCAGTGGCTCTTAAGACGAAGATTAGAAAAACTGCTAAAGGCCAGTTCCCAATGCCAAACGGAAGGTAGTTTCCCATTGTAAGTAATAAATTGCATGCCACGTTGACGAAAAGAATGACATGGCAGGAGGAGGCATGTACAACCCACATATAAAGTTCGTTTATAAGAGATTAAAATAGGATATACAGACAATTAAAAACACATGTTAACATTATTTATTTAATCTGCAGATACGCAGCTATAGCAGAATGCAGAAAAAAAAAGGGTAGAAATCCATTCATTTCTATGGCATTAAATAAATAATGTTCACAGAACTAAAAAAAAAAACTGCAAACTCCACTGCTCCAAGCTTGATAGCCTCTTCTGATGCACTAAGCTGCTGAACCAACCGAACAGATATTTTTTTCTAAAAAAAACAATGGTCAGTGCTCAAGAAAAATGCCTGTTGCCAGAGTAAATTACATGTCGCAGATTGCTGAATACTCTGAACCTTCTCACATTACTGATCACATATACTGCAAATATAGACAAAAATATTCTGCCGAGTAAGGATGACATTGAAGCACCAAAGGTCCAAAGCTGTGGTCCAACAACATTGAACCGGTCTTACAGTTGCAAGCAACATTGGTCCAGCAACAAATCCAAGGGAGGCAGGAGAGCCAAGCCAAGGTAGCATCGTATCAGCAAGCAACGAACCGATCTGTATTAGCACCACGCCGAATCCAGCCACAACTCAACTACGGAGGCCGGAACAAGCTGTTGCATCATTGACGAACTCGACTGACTGTGCCGCTCCGTCAATCTTCCCGCAACCCGCTCCTCCACCGTCCATGCCTCCGCTGCCGATGGGTGAAAGCTCCAACGGAAACTCCGCTGGCAAATGCCACATTCAGCACAGTGTGCTGGTTCTATTGGCCTATTGGGTATCCTCTAGGTTTGGGAGAAGTAATTCATGGTATCATTAGAATTTGGAAACACTAGGATGAGGAATGTCATACTGTAAGGTGCCAAGCTTGTCGGCATGAAAACAAAAGCATAGCACTTACATGGACTCACCATCTCGCATCTGACAAAACCATTTGCCTAGACCATGTGAAGCTGAAGCATCAATGACAATTTCTATGTTCCCTATAAAAGATAACATATTATTCGCCCTTCCTTCAAAAAAAAAAAATAAACATATTATTCACCCACCCTTTTAAAATACCCCAAGCGTAAACCATTGTCAATTAAGAGTTACTGAGCACTGCAATTACTTCAATAATAACCTCAATGTGCTAGCTGTATTCAAATTCCAGGTTTTATAACCCCTGGCAGACCATATATCTACGTACGTCATATATGGTTTCACTAAGCAATTCCTGCCTGATCTGGTCAGCATCGCATGTTCATATTGAACCGTCACTGCAGATCTTGTACTCGGATAGGGTAATACTATGACTTAGGCTTTTTTTGTAAGCCAAGCTACCAATGTCTTTGCGCTTTGCAAAGGACCTGTCGCTGTTGGTATTGTTTACAAGGGGCAGATAGGCCACGTGATCAATCACTAAGCCAACCACATGAACCTGGGTATGGGTGTGGAGACAAGAATCTTGGTGCAAATGAGTCCATAGGGTTGGAGCATAAGCATTGGTTCTGAGCAGCTGCAGATGGCAGAGACTGAGATGGTTCAGATGGTGGGTGGTCAAGCACCTCTTCTTTGGCCAATGTATCTTGTTCCTTGGGTGCACTTTCAGGACCTTTTGGCACACAAAGATTTTTGGCATCAGGGAAGATGATAAGTTTCCTCCTGGGAATTCCTAGCTCTTTTACAATCTCATGCTTCCTGCAAAGATTCAACAAAATGAATAAACTCGTGCACAGTAGGTAGCTGACAAAGGTGATTGAGTCAACATACATGCAGTATATCAGAATCCGATCACGAAGAATTCCTTCCCATGCCCTTTGAAAAATGTAACCATTTGGGCCTTCCTTTGCTTCAAAAGGGATATCACTGGAAAAATAAGGACAAACGAGGAAAATAGAAGACATGTTTCATCAATAGATATTAACATAGGGACAAGGAGGATTATAAAGGTCTCATTAATTCTCCAGTATAAGGGAAAACCTGGGCAAACATTTCCGGTGATATGTAGTTGGGCAGAGCCTGCATACTGCAAACTGCATGTTCTTATCATCCCTATTCTCTGCTCCATGACACACACTGCATTTATGGACATGACAGAGGAACTTCAGTCCAGCAGCAACATACTGCTCAAAATGGCAGGCCCGGAGTTTGTCACCAGGGTGCAGCAGTTTGGAAATACACTTAGGGTGGTAAAAATGGCCACAGTTATAGTCCTTACATTGGAATACCTGACAAGCAATGCAGAAGTGAACAATGAATTACATCTGTTCACATGAGAACATAATAACGTACATAAATCAAATTTCTCAAACATTTGGAGCATATGAGAATGGAAAAAGGGAATCTTGAGATACTTGTGCATTCTCTCTCTTTGTACAAGAATTAAGCTGTCCCTTCTTACACTGTTTCAGTTATACCTTTTTTCATTTCTTCATTTAAAAAATGAATTCAAAAGTCCGTGTAACATAATCAAACATAGAATTTATATCTACCTCGGCTCCCGATGACAAATCTGAAGAACCCAATAATCCACAGGCAGAACACTGATGTTGATTATACTTGCAGTTCTTGCATATGAAGTCTTTCTTATCAATTATCATCTGAGTTGTCAAATAGAAAACATGAGGCAGCTTGTACATACAAAAGCAAGCATGAATTTAAAGACTCAACAACTCAAATACTCAATTAAAAGATACCTTTGCTTCTTCACTATTAATGCCAAGGGATGGGCACTTTGAATCCTCACCATGTTCTTCAGTTAGGTGGAAAGATCTCAGACACCCACCATCACAGCTGAAATAAAAGCAATAAAACAAGAGATAAGCATGGACATAGGATTAGAGTCAGAACCTTGTGCAGAAATATTACAACTTATATTAAATGTGGTTCACCCCAAAATTATATGAATTAAATTAAATGTGGTTCACCCCAAAATTAAGATTTGTATAAATCAGTAACTATGTCTATCCCTAATCACTGGATGAGAATCAGGACAGCAGGGGAAAATGTAATGATGCAGCCCTCTCATGTGCCACTGTTTGAACTCAGCTTTAATACAGATACAAGATATGGTTTTTCTTGCAAATAACTATTCATACTCATATAAAGGTCAGGAAGCTAAATCACTGAAACTTTCAGTACACTACACTGTGCACCTACCAAGTTACATAGCCACCATCGTCACAAATCGCACAGACATCATCACCCTGCACAAATAGATATATTAATCTTAATGTTGTGAAATTGGAAGAAGTACATGAGCAAAAATGGACATAGCAAAAATAATATACATCATAGCTATTCACAAATAGTTCGTTTCAGAGAATCACTTCCCTTTGTTTTTTTTTTAAAAAAAAAACACTTCCCAGAATCAGTCCAACATACCATTTGGCAGAGCTCTGCATGGGAGCTTTGCCAAACTAGTCCATGAGAATGCACACCAAACAAAAATCCTGCAGGTTTGGCTCATAAAACCTAGTGCACAATGCAATCTACTCCAAAGATATCTTTAACAAACATCATTAAAATATTCTTTTATCATGGGACAGTAAAAATTGATATTGCCTTATAAAAAAGACACATACACAGACAATAAATTCAGGTGTTTAGGACTCGCGACTACTTTTACCAAACAGTCTAGATATGGCAGTCTACAAACTATGTACTAATTAGTAACTATATTCAAGTCAACTTGGAACAAGGTGATAGCATCATTGCATACATTGAGTAGGGACAATAAACCACATAAACACCCCCCAAGTTGAAGCAACAACAGGTACTCGACAATTTTGCATGGGTCAGAAGATAACAAAACCAGCCCAAAATCTGAACTGTTGCAGAAGAACCACAGCCATGCTTGATATTTACCAGAGCATAGGTAGATACTATTTTTCGTTCCTAATCCAGTGCCACTCATAAAACACCTTTCTGTTTTAAATGATATTTCTAAACGACGAGGGATACCCCCCCCAAAAAAAAAAAAAAAAAGGAAACACAAACACTCAAGAGGCATGTTCAGTGCACAACATGCTCGAACAGAAATCTGCAAGTATATGTAGTCCAAGAGACATGATGCATTTACAGAAAATTCAGTTTTCTATATTGATTAGCTGCATTTGTCATACCCAGATGAGCAAGCAAAACTACCTAATCAGTACAGTGCCCAGTGTGCTAATAAAGCAAACTGGAACCTTTTGCTGCAATGTAAGCAAAATTTCCAATTAATAAACAGAACAAACAAAAATAGCAGGTTGGTTACCACATTTGCATCATCAGGATGTGTCTTGCATCTCTTCTTGCTCTTCCGCTTCACATCACGTGGACTTCTTAGTGTCCGAATTTCACTGCCTGAACTCCCTACTTGATCCATGCCCTGTCTCCCCCCACGGTCCAACAATCAGGCAGACAAGCCTGCTGCCAGGAGCTACTTCCCCCAGCAAGAGCTACTGATGGACATCAAAACCCCAATTTGTTCTCCTCTGCCGTCGAAGCACCCTGATCAACGACAATAAATTTCTGTGAACCGAATATACAAGACTCAAGAACCGACAGAACTAACCGTAGCTCGCTGCACTGCATTGCGTTGCTGAGGGCAATCATCTACAGTTAATTCTAGTTTCTGGGAAACAAAATGCACCCGCGTCAGCTTAACTACGGTCGATCGATGGCCGCATCTCGCACCCGCTGAAGGCGACGGCCCCAATCGAAAACCGACGAAGAATTTCGTAAATCGAAAACCCCAACCATAGCGAAAAAGTCCGGCACTAGCTGATGGGGAGAAAGAAAGAGTTGGACTCGGCCGCTCGCAGCCAAGAACCGCCAGAGCAGGTTAGGGGTCCTCACCATAGTGAAGGAATCAGCATCCCGGAAGCATCTCCATTTCGGGCTGGTTCAAACGACAGCAAGAGAGACGAGATTCGTCTATCGGCGCAGGAGCAGGCGGAGGGTGGGGCGGTGGGCGTTGGTTTCTGAAACGCCACTTGTTCTGTGACTGTACGGCTGCCCTGGACCTTGAACGAGAATGGAAGTTCGGTCACTTTGCTCGAGAAGTTACGCCGTCACTGCCTCCAAATCCAGAGCACATCCTGTAATCCCTCTACCCCTCTCAAAATCGAATTTTGCACTCGCAATACCCACCCCGTACGCATCAGCATCTCTATAAGACTGTAGCGGCAGATTTTGGGGTTAATGAAATAATCGTAGATGTCTTACTATCGATGAAAACATCGACTACCACGGAAAACATAACATGTTGGATTTATAGGAGCTAGACTCATTTTAGATTTAATAAATCAATTAACGTGTGTAATTATGGACAATATTATTTGTACGGATTAGAATTCGAAGGGTCGTTGATTTGACTAATATGGTGGGAATTATTCCACTTAATTTGAGAAACCAAGGAACGAATAAAAGTGTGTCACATGCGTGCTTGGCGCGCCGCCGCCCCGCTTCGGGCGGGCGTGGCGTGGCGTGGCGAGGCAGGTAGCGGGCGTGGCGTGTTAAATTTTAGCACTCACTAAACCGCAGGAGTTTCAACTCGGTTGAACTCTTGATTGCTTTCGTCTCCTCAACCGCCCCGGTAGCGAGTCCCTTGCCCTTCTCCCCTCCAGGCGCCACTACATATATAAAGAGGATGCCCCTGTCTCTTCGGTACAAGAGAGAACACACGCTCAGACTCACAACGAAGGTGTTGCCATCTCGTGACTCTGCGTGCACAGAGGAGCGAGAGGGCAGGTGCCTCCGAAGCCCTTGCGGTTCGAGACCTTGCACGGGAGATCGGCAATTAGGTTTTTGGGGGAGCGTCTACACGACTGCCCAAACCACCACCAGCGATTGTTTTCTTTTTCTTCACGGGAAGACGCCGCCGCTGTTCGTCTTCATCTTCCTCACGGGATCGTCTCCATCTCCTACGGTATGACGAAGGAAGTTAGACAAGGATCGGGATCGGGATCATCTATGGGAGAAAGAGGGTATGATCTGTTCATCTTCTCTACTTTTACGTCTTTCGGATCATGCTTGTTTTCAAAGTAGTGCTTTCATGTTGTTTTATATCTTTGTCATGAGCTTGTTTCATATGTTTTGTCGGATCGTATCATGATATATCTTATGTCCGAATCGCTTTAAGATGTATGCAATGTCTGTTTTGTTTCCGCAGTTTTGTCAATATGTTTTATATGCTCTTTAGCGTAGAAGTTTCGATTGGTCTATCACATTTGTTTCACATATCGTTTCACATGCTTTCTTGTATTTACTATTGTCATGAGATATATGTCTTGTGTTCTTGTTATGCTACATAAATCATACATTTATGATTTTAATATTCATATGTTTCACATGTTATTTGATATTATATTCCATATTGTCATGGATATATTTGATATCATGTTCTCAATGATTAATAATCTTTTTATATGTTGTTATCATAATATTAATTTTTGGAATTAAAATAACACGAAAATTGCCTAATTATCTAACATAACACTGTTAAATCTAGAATAAATTCAGAAAAAATACGAACACTTATACCAAGTAAAAACTAAATCTAAATAGAAAAATTCCACTACAAGACGAAAATATATGCTCTGGTTTGATATATCTATACCTCTACTTCTATCTCTTCTTATTTTGTGTGTACCATATTTTTTTTCACTCTTAATTCTCGTGCCCAGACTCGAATTATCTATTTTGAGATGAAAATATGTGTTCCTCTAGTCGGTTCCCTGGGTTTTTGCAAAGAACATATTTTTTTAAAACTGCTCCGGTACTCTTTTATTTCTAGCACGAATATTAATTCTGGTCTGAATTTCGAGTTGGCCCGGCCTTTGCCCGTGTTCAGCCCAAACCCGCCCCATGATCCATACCCCTCCTCCCCCCTCCCTGGCGTTCGTCTCCAGCGCACCGTGACTGAGAGCTTCGATAGCAAGGAAGGCCTGCATGAGGAGCTCTCCCGAGATGAGAACGGTGTGCAAAAGACTGTAGCGGAGTTTAGCCGCCAGCGCCACCGTCCACCGAGGTCGCTAAGGCCGCGATACTCCCACCATTTGTCCCCCCATCAGGCGTCGGCTACTGCATTGTAGGTCGACGAGGCCGGTGAAACGGTGAACTGATGAGATTGGCATAACAATCTCTTTCAGCCGGTTTATGCAATGAATGAAGAGTAATTGATTCGTGAAACCTTCATCAAACATAGATTGATCAAGATGACTAGGCACTTATGCCAAACTTACTGATGAGATTGAACAAGTAGTGCTTATTCTAGGAGATTGTCTTGCTATTATTACTCCCACTGCGAGTAACATTTTATTTATGAAATGATTTTGTTTTCTCATTAGTGTGAAGGCCTACAACGCTGTTGAAGCTAGAATAAATGCGACACGAAGTTTGTAATTTTTATAAGTTACTACAATGTCGGGGTCATGTGGCTGGTAATCACTACCTATCATCAGTGATAAGATACGGTAAAAGATTCTGCCTGAAAAGTCTCATTAACTGACCTAGTTTGATTCACCAGTCGGTCACCATGTAGTGATGATACTTCGCAACAGTAACTTTACAGTGGAGCTCCTCACGCGGGCCTTCCTCGCCGACCTCCATGCTTGGGTGGCGGTGCCGCCGGTGACGGTGATCGAGCGCCAACAGTCAACGCTTGATGCAACTCTTCACACGGCATTGGACATGGAAGGGATGAAAGAAGGAGATCGGATCGGGGGAACGTCACGAATGAAGGGATTGGGGCAAGAAGCAGCAAACGCACATCGGATGGATCATGGGGACGCGTTTGGGCTGGACATGGGAAGGGCTGGGCCAACTCAAAACCCAGATGAGAAACAATTACGAGAATAATTAATTAAATAGTGGGCTGCTTTAAGATTCGTGCCATAAATTAAAAGAGGTGTACCGAAGCAGTTCCCTTGTTTATTGAATGCAACAAAGAACAGATTAATTAGATCTGGCGTAATAATTACTAGTACTTGAATCTACCATCAATTTTTTGTTTAGATAATGGCCAAGCAATAGAGTAGAGGGCGCTAGAGAGGAGGCCACGTGTCAATACAAGCTTTTTGACGAAGACTTATGTAGTCGACGAAAACGGTGGGGAAAGCTTTTAGCCACTTTTGATTTCATGCTATTACCAAGAAACAGGACACAGAAATGGAAAATTAGATTAAGAAAATGGAAATGGTTATATCGGATAATCAGAAATGTGGAATAGTTTGGTAGCAGTAGGTATGATGAACTTATCGTTAATGCATATTTCTTTAGAAAATTTGATTAGGGATTTTTTTTCAAATTTTCATTATTTACTTTGGACATCAAATTTTTATAAAAAAACATAGAAAAGGAAAAGAAAACAAGCTGCGCTCAACGAGTAAACATGAGCGAGGGAACTCCCCATCTGGAGACAGATTGCCTCGAGATTATTCAGCTCTGGCAAAAACGCGAAGAACAGAGATCCGTCCTTGCTCCTTTCTTCTCAGAGATATATGATTTGAAGCTTGCCTTTAGTGATTTTATTTTCTCATTTGCTAGTAGATCTTGTAATGATGAGAAGTGTGGCCTGAAACTCCGACCTGTGCTCGTGACCTGATCTTGTATGAAGCTTCGGCTATCTTGATATAAATATTTATAAAAAATTATATGATTAATGGAAGGCAAGCTGTTTATTTATATATAAAAAAAAAAAAGCGAGGGAACTCCCAGGAAGAGCTGTAGCAGCACACAACAGCTAGCAGCCTACATTGTGCCGCAACTGACGGACGGGTTGTACTGGCTCAGTATATTTAATTTTTTTAAAAAAGAATTCAGACATGGACGGATTATGTGCTACAAGCTAGAAAACCCAGTTATTAAATCTGGTACTGAAAAGCGTCCAAGCTACTCATTTCTTTCTTTCAATTCAGTGGGTTTTGGCCGATCCTCGGTGTGATCACGTCACCTGCGGTTGGTTTCACGTGAGGCGCGGCGATCTCACCCATAGTTAAGTCCCTTCAACAATTCAGCGAGTTTTGCCAGTTCTCAGCGTGGCCATGTCACTCGCGGTTAATTTCACGCAAGACGCGGTGATCTCGCCCACGGTTAAGTTCCTCTCATGATTTTCTTCTTCCTCTCATTGGTTACCTGGCCGTTTGACTCGCCAATGCCGCTCACTCAGCTCCTTGTTCCATGCGTAACAGTCGGTGAACTGGCACACCGTTTATATGCCTAACCACGCTGGCCACCGCATATAACGGCCGAAACGGCCTGGCGCAACCCGAGGCAAGGAACTAATGGCGTGTCAACACTTTGTATCGGCATGCATCCAAAGCGGCAAAGCCAGCTAAACCGTCATTTGTCCTGCTCTTGATATTTGTTCCCGCAAGCCTCGTCCATTTTGAAAAAAAACTTAGAATTGTTTCGAAACCAACCAGTAGTACAAGCCACCTCTCAGATTTTGTTATAGAAAAACCCTCGATCTTTAATGAAATCAACCCACAGTTTATTCTAGGCTTTATGGGTCAGCCTCCTCAGTGTGGCCACGTCATCCGCGGTTGGTTTCACACGAGGCAAGGCGATCTCGCCCACAGTTAAGTCCCTTCAACTTAGCGGGTTTTGGCTGATCCTCAGTGTGACCACATCATCCACGGTTGGTTTCACACGAGGTGCGGTGATCTCGCCCACAGTTAAGTTGCTCTCATGCTTTTCCGCTTCCTCTCGTTAGTTACCTGTCCGTTTGACTCATCAATGCTGCTCACTCAGCTCCCTCTCCCATGCGTCACAATCGGCGAACTAGCACACCCTTTGTATGTCTGACCAGGCTGGCCACCGCACAAAATGGCCGAAACGGCCTGGCGCAACCAGAGAGCAAAGAACCAATGGCGCGTGAGCACTTTGTAATGGCCTGCATCCAAAGCGGTAAAGCCTGCCAAATCCTCCTCTATCTAGACCTGCTCATGATATTTGTTCCCACAAGCCTCATTCATTTTGAAAAAAAAAACTCAAATTGTTTTGAAATCAACTCGTAGTCCAAGCCACATTCTCAGGTTTTGATATAGAAAAACTCTCAGCCTTTAATGAAATCAACCTGCAATTTATTCTAGACTTTATGGGCTAGCCTCCCTTCCTTGGGTCTGTTTATGGTTGAAACTGGGCCTTGATAGGCCGCATGTTTGTTAAACTCTACGAAAGCCATAGGCAAGAAAATAAAAGGACTACAACAACACATAATAAAGGTCCAGCAAGAAATGTTGTGTGCGACGTGACGCTATTATCATCCAGCTAATAGTTTGCCATCTGATTTTCCCATTCTTAATTTTCTTAGCAAAATAAAAAAAAAACTTCTCCAATAGTTTGGCATCATCCTTCCCCCATCTTTTCTAACTTCACAAAAATCCCTCTCGAAACATATATATACGCGCCGGTCAGACACGCGTATCTGCGCTCAGTCCCGTGAGAAGAGGCAGTGGAAGGATAAACACATAATTTTGTTTCACTCTTAGGGTTTCTAATACAAGTTTGCTAGAGAGTAGAGTAAATTTTTACATTTGGGATCAATTAATTAGTGAAAAGTGCAGTCCTCGTTGTAAAAGTATTTTTCTTTTTATCTTTTACATGAATCAAGGCATGTAGGAACCATTTAGATTTTAGAAAGTGATATAAATTCTTGAAGATGAGATCCTTTTTTCTCCTCATATTATTTTTTGGACTTGACAAACAATATGATTTGGAAATAAAAAATACCAAACTGCTAGGATGCTGAGCGTAGCCGTGACGTTGACATATCATAAGGATCTCCTATTTGGTTATTTTTCAGATTTTTTTTAGAACTACAACTTTTACGGCCGCTAGTGTTTTATTAGTATTTTTTCGTACTTTCTGGTTTTGAGATTGTATCAGTATTATAAAATACTGTTTCATTTTTTTAGGACCATAAAGGTGGTCAAATTATTCTATTGTTTTATTTTATGTGTGGTATTAGTAAGCTACCATTAAAATTTCATAAAAATTTAAATAAAGAAACTAACTCTATTAATTATTTTTTAAAAAATATAGAGAAATCTAGATCTTCAATTATATAGGAATAAAGTCACTAAAACATATGATGTTACGTGTTTACAGTATAGATATATCTCTTCCTATTACACTCTTTCTAACAGATAATAAAAATCAGAAAAATGTTGTACCAAATCAACTCGTAGTCGAAGCCTCCTCTCAAGTTTTGTTATAGAGAAACTCTTGACCTTTAATGAAATCAACCTGTAGTCCAAGTTTTATGAGCTAGCCTCTCTCTCTGCTCTAGCCTGTTTGTGGCTAAAATTAGGCCTCAGTGGGCTAAATTCAGTCGGACGTCGTCTTTCTATTTTCGTATGAATTATTATTTATCTAAATCAGCTAATATTTAATAAAAATCATAACAAACCAAACAAAAATTAAAAAAATACAAAACCATGCTTGTTGAAATCTACACAACTAGCTCTTCACTATAAACACATAACATCATATGTTTTAGTGTAATTTTATTGCTACAAATATAGATCTATATATCCTAAGAGTTTTTTTTAAATAATTAACAAAGTTAGTTTCTTTATTGAAATTTCTATGAAAATTTATCATACCCTACCTATACCGCGCATAAAATAAAGCAGTTGACTAATTTTACCTCCTTTACGATTCTAAAAAAAATTGGTTCACCTATACATAAATATTACCTCACGTATTAAACATTTCTTTCTCCATAATAAATATAACCAAAAAAAATATGAGTTCCATTTAGATACCTTAGATAACATATTACTCCAGTTGAGACTGATATGAACTAAAGTACTGCAAGGGCGATCCCACGTGTATATATAAATACAAGTGGCGGCTCCCCGCCGGCGTGGCGCCGGAGGAGCTCAGCATGGAGGAGAAGCTTGGGATCTCCGTGTGGCGCTTGCACCAGCTCCAGGCCATCCCTGAGCCAAGGCTGCCGGAGCACGTCTACTTCGGCCACTGATTCCGTCGATCTCATCAGCCTAGATGCTGCGTACACGTGGTATGTTTAGTGTGTGGACTGTGTGTGTACACGTCACATGCATGTGGGCTTTTAAAAAAAAAAAAAGTATGCATGGATATGGACAACTGTTGGGCACACATGTATATGCATACACTAGTTAGCACCCGCGCGTTGCCGCGGGGCAGTGATTCATTCCGAATGAAATAAATAAAAAACAATAGATATAGAATGGTGCAATGTGGGTACAATTAGTGGACTCCATCATTGATCATGCACTCAAATTAGCGTAGTTTTACATGGTCACCAGAACTTTGATGTTTAGTAACGCGAAAGTAGAAGAGACATTTATTTCCATCGGTGATCGTTGAGTACAGAAACATGCATGCTTAACAGTTTCTCATATGCTGAATTTGAAACCTATATCTGATCACCGGAGGAAGAGATCAAGTGCCTTGGAACAGAAGACGACAAAAGTGAAAGACCTGTAAAACCTAAAGAGATTGTTGTAACCGTAAATCCGGTGGTCGCTAAAATCTGGCACATATGTTGCAATCTTCCAAAAGCTGTAGCTGTTTCAGCAGCTGCAAATAGGCACAGTTTACAACCAAATTTATTGCAAACAAAGAATGCAAATTGGTAGTTTGCAAAAAAAAAAAGAATGCAATTAGGTGTTTGTCAATATGAAAATAGGCACAGTTGGGTTGAGCATGAAGCAACACAGATGACTTCTGTCATGGCAGATCTATTGCAAGCAAAATTCATGAACCATAACTACCGGGAAAACACATCGTACCAATTCAATGTTGTAGAAACAAAAACCCATGATGCAATAGGTGAACTGGCAGTAGGCATTGCGAAGCTGCAAAATTTGTTGATTTACCTGGAGATAACATGAGCCGTCGTCTAAGCATTCATTGCAACGGGAGATGTTCTGAAATGGAGCTTCTTAACTGAGAAGGTGGTGTAGATGAATCATTATTCGTCAATTGCTCATTGGTGGGTCTCCCTGTACCACAGATCATAAGCAACACAGGTTTTTATATTAAACTATATGGAGCAATGCTCTGCTAATAACAGATATCTAATCACTGATGTGTCAACCCACAATGTCTGAAATCCAAATAACTGAGATGTGTGAGCAGCCTTGCACTTGTCTGGTTCGTCCGTAGGTGAAGATATTAGTTTATGGAACTCATAGAGTACATCACAACTAAGAGCTATGGATGAAAATGGTACGGATATTTATCCGACCGTCCGTTCGACCGAATTCGTTTAGAGGGGTTTAGATCTGTCCATATCCGGGTCCGGATATTCAACATCCGGTACCGTATCCGTATCCGAATACTTAAATCGCATATTTATGATGTCGATATCCAATTATATCCTATCCGGCATGGATGACACTATCCGTATTCGAATCCGAATCCGGACAGAAATATGAAAACAAATGTGGTATCGGTGATATCCGTCCGTATCCGATCCGTTTTCATCCATACTAAGAGCAAGCAGCAATGACAGATATATTAGTATTTTGCGGAGGCGAAGTAACCCGACACAATGAAGGAAGCACATAATCATCTTATACCAACGCTTTGATACTTATATAAACCTGTGTACTCGGGAACGTAGCAAATTTTTATGTACCATATGAATTATCTTCTCGTACCATTTTTCCATATGGGAACTACACATAGGCAAAAAAATTAGCTACCACAATAATCTAGCAAATAATAAGAGCAAAAGGAGGGTGAAGTAAGGAAAAGGCAATGAAGTCGTGTAGTAATTCATGAAAGGACAGAGTAAAGAAATGTGGCAGGGGAATGAATCTACCATGCACCTAGGAACTATATAGTACAAAAAGAACATAGACCATGGTTTACTGGCTTTTATGATCGAAATGGAGGTGCACAGTTTGATTGGAATTTAATTTATATCAATGTTCAACACCTGATTGGATCTCTCTAAATATTTTACAATTATGAAGTCGCACACAAACTGCCTAAGTAAAAGCAGGACCAACAGAAGCAGAGTGGCGCACACACCATTCTTTTGAGACATCATTTTGATCACTGGGAAATGTACCCTGAATACAAATTCAACCTCTCTATGTAATTAGAAATCTGCATGACTCTTCCAAAAAAAAATAAGACACGTTCATTTACTTTAGGCACAATTGACAATACCAATTGAAGTGAACAATTGTTTTAAAAATAATGTGGGAAAAGTGGAAGAAAGAAACATTTGCATCTCTCAGTATTTGGTGGAACCTATCCACCATAGATCACACAGCATTTTTTCATGTAGATGTCTTTGTCACAGCAAGATGAGAACAGTGACTGATGTCTCTGTATATCGAAGGCTGATATGAATGATTAATGTTTTGTCTTTCCAATGGCAACAGTGTTAAATTCGATTTGCCTTGGTGATGACCGCATGGAAAGATAATAGAACATTGAAAAATATGTAGTGGTGTTGATGATGGTTTTCTAATTATACAAATATATATATTAACAGTTCTCAAATATGTACACCAGAAAGGTAATTAGTTAATAATGAAAGCAAGAAAAAAATAGCGAGTAATCTTTAGTAAGGCTATATTGTTTCCTGTTAAACGTTCCTGTGAGAGAGATTCCTTGTTAAAACTAACATGGAAGGGAAAATTAAGAGCCATGATGTGGAAGACAAATAACCTGCAGCATGTACACTCTGTAGCTTTTTATGTGGTTGGTGAATAGAACCCAATTCCAAAGGCGACGCATATCACATTCAGTTAGGCATGAGGAATCCTTACCGTTCCTTAATGTCACGCTAAGCTTCTCAATTAATGGATCAATTGTCCAAAGCCGGTGCAGTGTCACATTCATTGAAGCATGAGGAATCCTTACCCTTCCTTAATGCAAGGCTAAACTTCTCACTTAACGGATCAATTTAGTGGAGCACACTGCCATCCCTATCCCCGGCCCATTCACTGAAGCATACTGTCAATCATATATTATACAACAGATTATCAGTAGTAGTTCCTCAATTAGGTGAGTAGGCTAAAGAATACAAAATTGGCATAGCAAAGTAATAAGTAACCGGGAAAAATGCAAATGGGCTAATCAGACAATAATAGAAGCATAGTACGTCATTTGGTGACGACCTCCCAAGCTGCAGTGTTCATCCTGAACATTGGGGAAAAAACACAGTGAACGGTAGGCACCACTATGACAGGGTTCGAGAAAGGAGCACTTCTCAATGAGCCATGAACCAACGGTGGAGGCAGCAAGCAACGGCGAAGCTAACTGCCCGAATAGCAGCATCTTGAACAGGTCCAAGTCCAACCCGAGCGAAAGACAGTTTAGGGGACTAGAACAGAGATAGAGATAGAGAGAGAGAGAGAGAGAGAACGTTGCGAAACCTGCGGCAAGGTGCTCTGACTATAGGCGCTACGCCGCCACCGCTCCAGCAATCCAGCCGCCGTCGCCACCACCAGGGGTTGAACCGCTCGCGGGTCGTCAAAGTTCGGCGTCGAGGTGAGCGGTAGGGCAGACCAGCGCGGGCGTGATGGCGCCGGGCTGCGCCGCTAGGGTTTGACCGCGCCGGGGCTCCCGTGCTGGCACGACGTAACGTCAGGCAGGCGGAGGCAGGAGGGGTGGAGCGCCATTGCTGGGAGAGTCGGATCGTGTCGCGAAGCCGAGGCGGAGAGGGTGGAACCTGCGGCGTCGCTGCGCCCAGCTGTGGCAGCGCGGCCTCGGTGGGAGAGCCGGAGGAGAAGCGTGGGGAGCTGGGCAGAGGAACGGAAGTTTCGAGGAGGCACGGGAGGAGGGCGAGAGATGGATGGTCACAGGATCATGGGCAGCAGCAAATCGACGGCTTGAAATGGCTGCTACAGGGTAACAGTAACACGCCTCCGTACTTCTACGCGTGTATATATTATATATATATTTATATTTATTATCTAGCCACGTATCAACATCAACTATGTTAGACTTATTATCAATTATGTTTTCCTTTAACTAATACTATATGCCTATATAATATCCCTCCACCTTCGTTATCTCCCGAAAATGAATTATATATGTATCTTTTATAATATCACTATTTACCTCTCCCTATTGATTTATTCATATGAAACATCAAATTCAGTCAATGAAAGTCCTACGCGCGCCCTTGCGCGAGCAATGCGCTAGTTTACATGCAATTTGCAGAAGGACCTATTACTGAGAAGGAGTTTCAGCAAGTGAGTTATGCTGCCAGACGGTCAGTCACCAAGCCAACCACAATTGCCAGGATGTGGATGCATAAACAAAGGCGCTGGTGCAAATGAGTCGATGGGACTAGAACAGGAGCACTGATTCCGATCACTTGCATCTGGCGGAGGAGATTCAGATGGTGGTGACTGAGATAGTTCAGGCTCCAGCGGCTCTTCTTCCTCGGGTATATCATCTTCATTGTGTGGACCAACGATCACTTTTGGTACACGGATTTTTTTGACATCAGGAAAGATGATGTGATCCCTCTTGGGAGTTTTCAACTTCTTTATGATGGGGTGCTTCCTGCAAAAGATTTTAATAGAAGACAATAAATATGGAGTGCTAACTGGAGTCAACAGCCAATCCAGGAGCAAGATGGGTGAGTTAAACACACATGCAGTAGATCAAAATTCGATCACGAAAAATGACTTGTCCATCTGGTCCCTCAAACCTATCCCACGCCCTTTGCGGATAGCCTTTGGGACCTTCCTTTGCTTCAAAGGGGATGTTACTGGAAAAATATTTTACAAACTGTCAAGAAAAGAAAATCCTAGTTTCGCAATAGAACATAACAAGAAAGGGAGCACAGGCAGCTCCAGTATGAAGGAATACCTTGGCAAGCACTTCCGGTGGTATGTAGTTGGGCAGCGTCTGCATACTGCAAATTGCATTTCCCTATCATTCTTATTCTCTCCTCCCCTGCACACAATACATTCATGGATAGGACAAGTGAACTTTTCTCTGGCAGCAACTTGGACCTCAAAAAAGTGTGGCCTCCTCTTCACTATCTGGGTAGAGCAGTTTAGCAACACACTTAGGGTGGTAAAAGTGCCCACAATCATCAACCTCACATTGGAACACCTGAGTAGTCAAGTAGAAAGGCAAACAATTAAATCCATTCAAATGAGAGCATGTAGATAGTGAAAATTTTCCAACATTTTCAGCATATGTGCATTCTGGTGCGTGCTGGGAGGCTAGGATACTGTATATTCTTTTTTTACACAAAAAGAAAAGTTCATCTTCTCTTTTTTTTTTTTACCTAATCTCAAAGCAATATTATTTGTCATTTCACTTCAAACGTCCCAAAATAAATTAAGTTCAAAACTCCCATGAAACATGATTCTGCCATGCCTACCTCAGCTTCTGATGACAAGTCTGAAGACCCCAATTTTCCACAAGCAAAACACTGATGTTCCTTATACTTGCAGTTCTTGCATATAAAATCTTTATCGGCAGCAAGGATCATCTGAGTTATGAATGGAAAACATGAAGTGCCATGTCAATTTTTTAGAAATTTAGAAGCAAATGAAAACTTGAAGAAACAGGTAATTTGGTCAGGAGATACCTTTGCCTGTTCGGTACTTAACCCAAGGATTGTTCTGCACTCCAATCTATCACTGTTTCCATCAGCTAGGTGGAAGGACCTCCGACATACACCACCACAGCTAAAAAGTTCAAGATAAGACAATATTTGCAATAAGCATGGAACAAGGATTGCTGCAGCAACTTTATAACTGATCTAGTATGAGAAATTTAGGATATTGGTGTAGCTGAGCTGGTAATATTTACATGTTTGTGGCACATTCTAGAATCTGGAGTGTGTAGAGTATTTATTGTTTTTTTTTTTTGGTGTATCAATGATTTAAGGGAAACCAGATGACTGGTAGAAATGTGCTGATGTGTCACACTGTTGGGTTTCATCTCTAGTCTACGCCCGAACTTGCTTGGAAGTAAAAAGGCTTGCAAGGAAAAATGGAAACTGACGTACTGTTTTCGTTGTTTGAACACAGCAGTAATATACTCCCTCCATTCCAAATTATGTCATTTTGGATTTTCTAGATACATATGTATCTAGACATAGCCTATATCTAGATACATAGTAAGAACAATATACCTAGAAAAGCCAGCATGACTTATAATGTGGAACGGAAGGAGTAGAACTAGTATATGGTTTGTTCAAAAAAAATACTTGTTCATTTGTTAAGTCCTCTCTTTCTAAATTACTCAATGTCGCTAGAAGCATATGGGAAGAACGAAAATTTTGGCCTAGCATTTTCTCTATGGCTTCTAAGAACAAAAATAATTTCCATTAATCTGTAAATAATCATCAACAAACACTAGGACAACCCACCCAGCCATGTCTCTGATTATGGTGTCCATACATTTCAAGATTCAAACATCATGATTTAAGTATGTTTTTTCATACCAAAAAACAATACAATGAGGTTCATATGTCAAATTGTAATCCTACAGCCATGATTTCTTTTGAGGGCACAGTCACGATTTTTTTAATAATGTAACAACTAAAAGAGAAACTAATGGTAAAAGTTTAGTTTACAGAGAATGCATGGAGTCAAACCACGGCTTTATCTTGAAACATAGAGTATTCAATGAAAGAAAGTGGCTAACATAGTTGGTTAAATTTGCAAATGTGAACAGTTCTTAGGGAAAGATAAACAATTCTTAGGGAAACATAGTGAATCGATTATCATAACCAGACGTCTAAAGGAGACAAGCAACTAAAATTCATAATAAATGAGCCTACCATGTTACATCACCACCATCGTCACATATTGCACAAAAAATCATCTCCCTGCACAAAGAGCAGATTTATCTTTACTTTTGAAATTGAATCAACAACACCAGTAGAAAATGAAGAAAAAAAAAATGTTACATTAACTAATAAAGCAAATAATATAAATCAGAGAATTAGTTTAAAAGGGCACACATATGGTGAGCTTTACATATTTACCATATGTAGTAACCGAAACCCCCAACAGCAGTCCAAGTTCAAGGCTGACACAAACTTCTTAAGAACAAATCCAGGGGCACATCTCTCAAGTCTCATCCTGGTCGAGTTTTTTTTTTTCATCTCACATTGTCAGGAAGGGCTCCGGACACTAAACATGGGCACGGATATGGTGGAAAGCAAGGCTTCAGCACAGAAGAGGTGCTGCACAGATTAGCTTTGTAATAAAGATGGCATTCTTTGCATGCTTGGCACAGAAACTTGGTCAATTTGTAATTTACTAGAACGAACTTCCTATGACATGTCACTGAAAAGGTTTTAGACCATGAAGGAGTAGTTTCGATGAAAAAAAAATGAATATATTTATTTTAAACAATGAAGGATATATTGATATACAACCAGTATGTAGACAAGCTGAATGCTACTTTTGACTTTTGAGCAAATAGTCTATGAGGCAATTCATAATGCCCTTTTATGCAGACATTCAGTCAACTAAAACTTGGTGAAAGTCATTGCGGCCCTGCACACTTATAACCCTATAATTAGTCAACACTCGAAAACTTCAATGGCAGTACTAGTACCAACATTAAGGTATATCTATTTTTTCTCTAGCTTCAGTTTTGTTTTTAAGGATGTGCAACTTCTTGAAAAGAGTTTCCAAACAGTAAACTAAAGTGCACTACAAGATGTGCTTCTTCTTCTTCTTCTTTTTTTTTTTTTTTTTTTTTTTTTTTTTTGTCTTAGGTCACACATCAGGATTCAGATTCTAAATAATTCAAAACACTTCGAAGCACAGGCACAGCCACAGCCCACTGAGGCACTGATAAGCCTGTAACTAAGCCAGTCAGTCTAATATGGCAGTCATTAGTCCTTCACTTGTGCAGCCAGTAACCTACAATAGAAGGGAGCTGTCCACTACTCAAAGCAACACTTAGATATCCATCATATACGGCCACAGTACAGCTGCTTTTATTTTTGGCATATTTATGTATGCGCATGAACGAGCAAAGTGACTAATATACGACTATAATAACAATAATTAATTAGGCAAGGACGAGTTCACTTACATCAAGTCCTCGCTTGGGCGTGCTGTTCTCTCGCACGATGTCCCCACCTCTCCGCAGCCTCCGGAGGTCGTTCTCCGGGCTCGCAACTGGAGCCATGATATCCCTCAAGAATCAGATAGTTGAGGGGGGGCAGATGGTTTTATCCAATCCTTGAAGGAGCCCTGTCCGGAGACATCAAAGAATTGAGATGAGTACTGTAATGCATTACAATTTACAATTGGGATCACAAGAATCAGCGGCGGTTCACTGCATCATAGCAATGCATTGTAATTCCAAGGACCACAAGAGAATCAATGGCGGCTCACTGCATTGCAATGCATTACTGGGGTTGTCGCACCTGGCCAGCCGCCGCCGCCGCCGCCAAGGGTCCTGCCAGCAGGAGCGAGAAGCACAGCCAATCCGCAAGGCCGCCACTTGGCAGGAGGAGCCCCGTCGCCGGCCGGATGCCAGGAGCCCCGCCGCTTCCGCCACCTGGTAGTAGGGCTAGGGACGGACGGACGGTTGGGGACCGCCAGACGGATTGGAAACGGCTGTGCTGTATATCCATCCAGAAGACTCCGGAGTGAGTCACGTCACGCTCGTGAGAACTGAGAGAGGAGGTGCGCGAGCCGGGCGCGTCTGGACTTAGTGGGCCTTATGGGCCGACCTGGGAAAGGGATTTGATGGGCCTTTATGTTGTAGAAAACGGGTTTGGTCCTAAGAATCAACTTAGTATTTTCTCTCTCCTTTTTTTTATCCACGAGTCTATTCGTCAAATTTAGTGAAATGCACTCATCCATTCTTTGTACTGACTTATGAGAGGAATGAAGTACGTTCAATCAACTCATTCTCTTAAACAACAGTTCATAATCAGATAAAAACAAACTTCATATCAAAATTGTAGCTCTCGACAGGATCCATAACTTTAAAGTAAAAAAGGTTTTTGAATTGAAACTTATTTAGGGTCCCAAAATATTTTTTGTAAGTACACATATTTTAAAATTTATTTAAAATTTAAAATTATCAAATAATCTTGAATGTTGACATGGTCTATAAAAAAGCTATAGTTCTCACTAGAATCTACAACTTTGTTGTTGAAAAGGTTTTATTTTGAAGACGTTTAGAGTCCCAAATAAAATATGTGTTTGAAGGTTATAAATTTGGAAAATTAAAATTATTCAGAATTTCTAAATGATTTCAAATGTTTACATGGTTAATACCGACATGTTTGATATTGACATGGTTAATACTGACTTGGTGTGAGTTGTTCTTTGCTAAATAGAAGTCATGGTTTTGACTCTCTGGTTAATGGAATTAATGGAAGTGGACATCGCTAATAGATTAACTGAGGTGAGCAAAGTAACTGTTGCGATTAATTTGCATTAACCGAGACCTCTCAACGGAGAAGGCTGCTTTGTCTGCCTCGGAAAAGAATACTATAGCAGTGATTTTTTGTTAAAATTTTAACTATCCCAAAAGGAGACACCTCCTTTATTAAAATTAAAACTTCTTTTACATAAAATTATTTAGGGGTTAAAAATATTCAATATAAAATTACTAAATATTAATAAAGAGGCGGTGTAGAGAGGTGGTGTGAAAACCAGCGTGTACATATTTGTCTTAAGATGTACGCCTCTACTAATCGGTTTATGAGGTGGCATGCAACCATCTTTGTAAATAGCCACTTACAATCTACTAATAATTTTTTAATAGAGCAGTTAGTTTGCCCAAAAAAAAAAAAAAAGGTCCACCTCTTCCTCGGCCTAAAACTCCCCCTCATGTCGTCTCCAACGGGCGACCCAAGGGAACCAGCGCCCCGCTCTCGCCCCCGCCATTTTCCCGGACACGGACGCCGCCGTCCGCCCTCCTCCTCACCGGCGGGGCGGCGGCCCGGGGAGGGCTCAAAATGCGCCTCCCGCCCTCCTTCCCGTGCTCCCCAGCGCCTTCCTCTTCCCCTCCCATCCCTCCTCCCTCCCCCTTCCTCTCCGGCACCGGGCGTTCGGGCCGGGTGGGCGGCAGATCCGGCCCCTCCTTGGCCGGGGATCGGCCCCTCCGCGCCCGGATTCACTGGGTCGGCCCGATCGGTTTGGGCTGGTGGTGTCCCGAGCCTAGGGTTGACGGCGGCGGCGGCTGCACGGCCGGCCAAAGACCTCCCCTCGGCTCCCGCGGCGCCCTGGGCGGCGGATCCCTCGGGCGGCGGCGGGCCTCCTTCTCCGGGCCGCGCGGTGGGCGCAGCTTCCTCCGCGTGCGCGTCCCAACTCCTCGCGCCGCCACGGCTAGTGGAGCTGGGCGGGCGCCCGCCTCCCCCCCACCGACGTTGGTGGGTGACGGACGGACCATCCGGCCGCCGCCTCCATGTTGGGCGGCGGGCCGGGCTTGGGGGTGACGGGTACGGGCGACGGGTCTGCCGGGCCAGCCGCCCCCCAGGCTCGCCCGCGCGGCCGGCGCCCTGGCTCCCATGGCGGTGGATCCACCGCGCCATGGTAGGCCTAGGGTTGAGGCGGCAACGACAGGTTCGACCTCGGTGCGGCTAGAGGCGGGCCGGGCCTAGGGGTTGAGGCGGCGGCGGCGGCCCTCCCGCCCCGCGCGGCCAGGCGGGCGGGCCTAGGGTTGAGGGGCGGGCGGCGGCGAACCGGCCAGCCTCCCCGCCCCCTCCCGTGCTAGGGAGCACGGCGGTGCTCGCCGCCCCTTGTGCCCCCTAGCTCCTCCCGTGTCGACTATGGCGTCTCTTCGGTGGGTGGCGGGCCGTCGGGCGACGGGCAAGGGTGAAATCCACCTCTCCCTAGGTTTATGCCTGGGAGCGGCGGTGGTGGCGAATCGCGTCATCACCTTCCTGAATGCGTCGTCTTTCCGTTCGTCTGCGGTGTCTCATGGGGCTCAGGAACGAAAGTTCCAGCGGATTATCTCAACGCAGTTGGCATCCGCGGCGTTATCTCCTTTGTGAAGGCTCGTTGAGGCCGCCACGAGCTCTCTCGTCACCAACCGCCGTGAAATTTCCATATTTTCTATGGCGCCGTCGGCACGTTCTTGGAACTGGGGTAGTGCCTTTCTTTATTCTGAGCTTTCCTCCGCCTTCGCTCTAGCTCGAGCTCGGATGTTGTCGCCCTGTGCTTGTGACGTCGTTGTGGTCTTCGCTCCGTCCACCAATATCGCGCTTGGTGGCTCCTGAGTCTCAGCCATTGAGCTCATGTTGTTTGGGTTGGTGGGGATGCCCTCTGTCGGCCGGGGCGGAGGATTTTTACATGGGGTATGCCGAACCAAAAATTTCACATGCAACCGGTAAAAACCATTTAGCAATTCAAGTAAAGTTTCATAAAAGTTGTCCAACAATTCGGTACACAAACTATTAAATGGCATAATAAGTCTTAAATTACAATACAAATAGTTTAAAATAGCACAATCGATAGTTTGGAACATAAACAAGACAAGCTAATATAACAAATAGGATTACAACACTATTTTTGGGCCTATGCTTTCTAATAGCCATGAAAGTCTTGATTACATCATCTTCATCCACATCTTCCAAAATGTCTCTCTCAATGAACGTGACAAGACAATCATCCAAGAAACTATCACTCATCTTATTTCTCCGCTTGGTTTTGACAAAATCCATATGAGAAAATGACCTTTCAACACTTGCGGTCGCCATAGGTAGAAGCAATACCATTTTGAGAAGCAAGTAAACCAAATCATAAAGCTTGTGCCTATTTGTTTCCACTAGCTTAACCGAGAGATCAACAAGGTTTTCTAGGCCACTAAATCTATCATCATCGCTCATGACATCAATATAGGTATCAAGTTGCAATTCTTGCTTTAGCAAATCGAGCCAAATATGTCCTTAGGATAGAAATCAGCAAGTCGGCGTACCTTCTCGCGAATCAAATGATGCAAATGAATTGGAAGGGTTGAGGGCGGACATACAAGAAAGCAGACTCCATATTAACCTCATCAAACCGACTATCAAGCTCTTGAATGATTTTATCAATGACCCCAATGTATACCTCTCTTCTTGAAGTGATCATTATTTGTTTGATTTTGGAAAACCGTCGTGATCTTCCAAAAGGCACATAATTACCCTCCATAGCAGGAACTTCGACACCATGTTTATTGCAAAACAAAGTGACCTTTTGAAGGAATTGATTCCATCCATTAGACCTCAAGTGTTGCATTCTGTTTTTTGCCACATTAACAAGTTGGATTGCATGAATAATATCTTGCTCTCTTCTTTGCAAACACTCAGATAATTCATTTGTGTATCCAAGAATAACAAACATTAGGTGTAAACTGAACACAAAATCAAAGGACTCAAATGCTGCAACCATAAAATGAATTTTTATCCAATCAGCCTTATGTGTTGTATCCTCTCCAAGAGTGATGAGTACATCATGGATTATAGGATACATAGAAAGGATGTTGCATACAGTTTTGTAATGAGAGCCCCACCGAGTCTTACCAGGCCTAGCCAATCCCATCTCTTGATTTAGTCCACTCCCAGTTTTGAGTTCACCACATTCAAGTGCTTTATGATACTCTCAAGTCTAGCACTTCGAAGCATCCCATGACGCTTACAAGAAACACCAACAATATTTAGCAAGAGGGATATTTGTTCAAAGAACCAAACACAATCTGTATTATCCTTAGCAATGGCAATAAGAACTAGTTGCAGTTGATGTGCAAAGCAATGGACATAATAAGCAGAAGGTGACTCTTGCATAATCAATGTTTTTAGCCCTTTAATATCCCCTTTCATGTTGCTAGCCCCATCATACCCCTGACCGCGGATGCTAGTTAGAGTCAAGCCATGACTAACAAGTAAAGACTCAATTGCTTCCTTAAGTGATAAAGAGGTAGTATCAACTACATGAACTACTCCAAGAAAGTGCTCACGTGGCCTTCCCAATTTATCAACAAAACGCAAGCAAAGAGCTAGTTGTTCTTTATGTGATACGTCACTTGACTCGTCGACTAAGATAGAAAAGCGATCTTCACCAATCTCTTCAATTATTTTCTTTCTAGTCTCTATAGCAAAACATGAAATAATTTGCTTCTAGATCGTTGGGCTAGTCAATGAGCAATTGCTGGAGCATTATTTAGCACAAACTTGTTCACTTCTTCACTATTTGCTGCTAGAAATTTCAACAATTCTATGAAGTTCCCTCTATTACTAGACTCTTCACTTTCATCATGTCCATGGAATGCCAACCCTTGATGCAAAAGGAACTTGATACATCTTAGTGAATAAGTCAATCTGATTTTATAACGCTTTATTTCCTCATCACTCCACTTCTCAATTTTATTATCAATAGCTACAGTAGGAGTTAGATAGCCAATGTACTTTTCATGAGCCTCCTTGTGTGCTTGAGAGCGACAATGTTTCAAAAGTGACTTGTCTCCTACATTCCAATTTCTCCAACCACCCGCAATAAATTTATCCGACCCTTTGCCCTTGTATTTCTTGAATTTGAACAAGTAGCAGAAAAAGCAAAACACAGAATCCTTCTTGATGCTATATTCAACCCAATCATATTTGGCAAACCATATACATGTGAAATTACGATCTATTTCCAATTTTTCTTTTTGGAAACTCATGTGCATAAGGTTGGAATGCCCCTTTAAGAATATATGCTCTTCTAACTGCATCTTGATCATTAGCATGATTGTCGGTGTTTAGCCACCGATAGCCTGCCACGGGGTTCCCGCAGTAGTTGACTCGGATCTCGGCGAATACTAGAACTTGGCGGTTCACGCAAGAGACACTCGGTTTATCCTGGTCCGAGTCCTCATCGTCGAGTAAAAGCTCTACTCCAGTCGGCCTTGGCCTTTTGCGTTGCATTGATGTATGATTACGTATTGTTTGTCGTTGCTACAATGAGGGTGCTCTGGCTCTCTTTTTATGAGAGAAAGGAGCCAGAGCTTTGATTCTAATCCTAGTCGAACTAGTAAAGAGAGTTCTGTTGCTGTTACAGGAGTTACTTTCTATCTGTCTAACTAGGATAGGACGTCATCTACTCGGAATCGGTCCTCTTGCCTCTGTCTTGTGGGTCTTTCTGGGCGGGAGTCATGTAGATAGGGAACCGTCTCGGTCCCGCATCGACAAGCCCCCGAGCATTTTGAAGTAGAACTCAGGAGTTGACTTGTTTTCTGAGTGATGCTTTAAAGTGGTCTTCTAAAAGCTTCTTTTCTTTTTTTTGTGCACCGTAGGTGCACTCATTGAGTGTAGCCCCCGAGCCTCTTGCTATTTATTTACAAATAGCTGGAGGATCTTGAGAAGAAAAGAAAAAAGTTGAGGGTGTGTACCCTGTAGCCCCCGAGCCTTCTTCCGAGTTGTTTTCGTAAAAAGAAGTCGAATGATGGCTTTTGGTCTTATTTGGGTTTTCTTGAATGCTTCTTTCCATTGTGCGCCGAAGGTGCACTCAATGAGTGTAGCCCCCGAGCCTCTTGCTATTTGGAACAAAAAGCTGGATGATCTTGAAGAGAAAGTGGATTGAAGTTGTAGCCCCCGAGCTTTTTTCGAGTTCTTTTAGGAGGAATCGGACAAAGACTCATGACTCTTTTTGTTGATTTGTCCTTGACTATCCTTTATGTCTGCTCTTTTATGGTTGGGCGTTGGTAGCTGGCGCAGTAAAGGTTGTACGCTTTTACTGTGAGGGGATATTCTCAGGATATGCTTTTTTACTGCGCTCTTTACTGTCCTCTTTTAAGTCTCGTCAGCGTTTCTCTGTTTGGGTGAACTTGGTCTTTGTACGCCGATCTTGTCCAATAAATAGGTCTTATCCCTTGGTTGTTTCCAGTGTCTTGAAGTATGCTCCTTTCTGTTCTTGTGAAGATGATTGTTTGTGAGATGGATCAGCCCTCGGGCTTCTTTCTTTTTCTTCCAGTATGGTCTTTTTAGTGGGTAGAAGAATTCTTGAGATAGGGATTAGAGGCAGACTAGTCCCGGAGTAGCATTGTGGTTGGAGGCTTGTTCTGGTAGGTAGAAGAAGTCTTGAGATGTGCCTTGTGCTGGGCCATTTTGCAGTCTCAGTTCTTCTTTTCTACTCTGCCAGACATATGCTCTGTGTGGGAGGGTCGCTGAGCCGCACGGTCCTCTAGTTGTCCGGTGCAAATCAGCGGCCGCCCCAATACGTAGCTGGAGCCCTCTTGTTCACATGGGGTCTAATCCAACTTGTGGCTGGAGAGGCCTGATGTGATGCTTGATATGTCAGTGCTACTTTTGGCGATCTTGGATGCACTATGTTGGTGTATCTTGGTTGCTTTGGATCTGCTCGGCGACAGCTATCACCTTGGTTGTCTGGAGGTTCTGCGTAGTTGTTTTCTATGGCAGAATTCTACTGGTTCCTTGTAGCTATTGCTTTAGTTTTCTTTATGAATTCGATGGGTCTTGTAAGACTTGTATCCTTGTATCTTGTAAGTTCTGTTGAAAGAATATAAATTTCTATCTGAATCCGAGTTGTTTGGGCTCAGGATGCTGGTTGTCGGCCTTCGTGCTGACTTGTTTTGGTTGAAATGTTGATTGTCTGCCTTCGTGCTGACTTGTTTTGGTTGAAATACTGATTGTCTGCCCTCGTGCTGGCTTGTTTTGTAGTTCCGGCTTATTTGTGTAGTGGCTTTTGTCACCTTTTCTTTGTTAACAGAGTTAGATTTTACCGTTGGTGAGTAACGGGATTATGACCGTTATCCCAGACTTTGGGGAGTTTACTGGGTCTTTCCTGTTATTGCGCCATGTATCCGTTGGCCTTTTTACCGTTGCTCTTTTTTAAATGGGCCTTAAGCTGGACCCCTCCTTATAAATTGGTGCTTGGGGTGGCCGTTCTCCTTCTTCGCCTTGTTTGCGCATCCTGAAACCCTAGGAGGAAAATTTCCCCAATCTGTCTTTGCTTGCTTGCTCCTGCTGCGCATCTTCCATCCATTGGCTGCTGCTTGTTCGTTACATAGGGAGGAAGAAGACTGCGACCAAGAAGCCGGTAGCTGACAAGCCTATTCTTGAGGAGGAGGTTGACGAGCTGCTGAATCCAGAGTTTGCCGCGATGAAGGCGACGGCGAAGTCCTTCCCCGCCTCGACTACTCGGGGAGGCACCTAGCTGAGCTAGAGGAGTGGGGGATGATCCGGTCGAAGGATTTATTTGGATGGTCCGCGCCGGTGAGCATCAAGCGTCCCCCGTCCCCGTCCTGGGGAAATTGTCCTTTTTGTTTCTTTTGTCCGTGCCGGGCTTTGCCTCCCGGCGTGTTCTTTCCTTCATAAATTTCTTCGTTATTTCTGCATCTCTCTTCATGATCTCACTCCGAATGGTGTTCTTCATCTTTGTGTTTTTGTTCACTTCTGCGAGACTTTTCTTGGCATCCCTTCTTCTCTAAATCTGTTCCGCTTTCTTTTCCGCCTTAAGCCGCAGCTCCGCTCGGATTCCCTCCACACCTTTGGTGGATGTGGGATCTAATTTTGGCAGGGGCGTAAGTCGAGCCACTTTTTTGAGTATGATCTTGTCGAGTCCGTGAAGGGCTGGCGTTCCGAGTGGTTTTATGCCGGGAACCTTAGTGGTGATGACGCTGCCCCGGCCCTTGAAACCTACTCTGGGGTCCCGCCAGTGCCTAATGATCGGTGGGAAAAGGAACAGCTTAGCACTGCCGAGTTGTTGTTGCTTCAGCCGCTTTTCAATAGGATTAGCTTCCTGAAGCAGAATGGCTTGGTGGGCTTCGCAATAGTGGCTAGTTATCTTCGCCGTCGAGTACAGCCTTTGAAGGCTCGGGTTCGAGTACTCTAGCGCTGAAGATCCATCTCGGATGGTGGCTACTACTGAGTTGTCTGACGATGAGGTGCTTCTGTGCCTCAAAAAGATTTTGAAGGGTGCCTCAGTGGTCCCGATGATTGGTTTTGAGTACTCTGCTGCCAATCCCCCTCCTGCTGTAAGTTGATTGCTTGCTTTTCCTTTCTTTTATGCTTCCAAGTACTTTTGAATCCTTTTGACTTGTTTTGGTATCTTTGTAGCCTTTTGGCAGGGGGTTTGATGTTGATGAATCTCTCTTTGTTGATGGAGAGATTGCTCCTCTTTTGGCTCCTTCAACTGTAAGTCATCGTGTTATTGATGGCCGGGTTGTTTTGCCGAAGGTTTCTGAAAAGGACCCCGTTCTCCAGTATACTCCTTACCAGCCGGTGGCCCTCCCTCGAGCTACTCGCTCTGCTGGAAAGAGGACTACGGCTGATGATTCTTCTTCTTCTGTGCCGCAGAAGCGGGCACGTACTTCTTCTTCTCCTCAGCCTTCAGGTAAGATTCTGATAGGTGAGAAGTTGCTTTGTTTTACCTTGTTTCTTTTATTTGGTATGTGGTCTTGATTCTTCTTTTTTGGTAGATGGTGATGCCGTCCACTTGTATGAGGATGAGACTGAAGATGTTGATGATTCCCCCTTCTTTGTCGATGCGTGTTTACTTTTTTGACTTTTTTATGATCTGGTGTAGATTTTCCTTCTGTTACTTGATTTTTGCTTTTGTTTCTGCAGCCCCCGGGGAATTTCTACTTCTTCCCCAGACTTGGTGGCCTTGCCGGGTCCTAATCCTTCTTCTGCTGAGTTGTTGGCGGGCTTGAACGAGGTCATGCCGCCTCCACCTTTCCGGCCTCTTCTTGGTCTCCGTCGTGCTCCTCGGTACGGGTTTGTTTCTCTGAGTTCTTTTCTCCCTTTTGTGTCTTTTGTCTTAGTTTTTTTATCTTTGTAGGTCTTCTGCTGCGGTACTTTCGACTCCGGCTTCTGATTCGGAGAAGACCGTGAGTGTGGATATTGCGGGTCAGGTGTCTTCTGTACCTGATCCTCATCCAGCCGTGGAGTCAGCTTTGGTGGTGGCCGCGTCTTCTGCGGCTGCGACTTCTTTGCTACCAATTGCAGAAGTTGTTGTGGCCGCTACTTCCGGGGAAGAGCAATTGCCTATTGCTCAACCCCTTACTTCTTCTCGTTCTCGGGTTGGATGTTCTTCCCCTTTATGTCCTCCCCTTGCTCCCTGGGATATGATTCATGATATGAAGTTGGTGCAGGAATTGGAGGCAGAGTTTGATCCGAGTTCTCGCTTGCGAGGACTTGAGTCTGAATGGAACTCTGTTCAGGCTTCAGTTCAATCTTTTGCTCAGCGATTCCAGGTGAGTCTTTTGTTTGTACTTTATCTATTGTTTTGGACTTTTACTTTTTCTGATTTTCTTTTTATTGCAGGATTATGTTAGTGATTCTGACCTCTTCTTTGGCTCAACTGAGTCACAAAAGAAGTTGGAAGAGCTGGCTTCTCTGAAGTCGGAGCTTGATGCAGAGCGCCAGAGGCACCGGTCATCGAGACCGCGTTTTAAGGGCTCAAGTTCTTTGAAGCCGAGCAAAGAGAAGTAAATTTCTTTGTTGAGTCTAAGAAGAACACTTCGAGGAAGCTGAAGATTCTTAATAATGATTTCCAAGTACTATTTATGCTATTTTTGTGTTTGTTCTGGTCGATGTTATTTCTTTGCTGACTTCTTTTTGCTTGTTTTGGAAGCTTTGAAAAAGTACTCTGAAGAGACAGATGCTCTGAAGCTTGAGGTGAAGTCCTTCCGTGACGACTCGGAGAAGGTAAAAGAAGATTATGAAGAAATCCTTGCCAGAGCTCAGTTGATTAGGCGTGGTGCTGATCGAGATCTTTTGTAGGCCAAGGCATAAGTGGAAGACTTGTCAGCTCGTTTGAAGGCTTCGGATGAGAAGTGGTCGGCTCTTTGGGACTCTGTCCGGAAGCTTGCTGGCATGTTGAGAAAGCCTGAAGATGCTGGTCTGACTTGGGTTCAGTTTCTCCCTCGGCTGTCTACCCGAGTTGTTGGGCTTGTCAAGGATGGTATCCTAGTCGGCGTCCAAGGTGTCTTGGGGCGTATTTGGTTAATTGACCCGAATTTGCCTCTTGAGCGGATCTTGGATAGCGCGGAGACCCCTGATGCTGAGCAGGCCCTCTTGCAGTCTGAAGCTGCCGTCTTGGATTTGGCCCAACAATTTATAGAACTTGTAAAGATAGACTCTGTACCTGTTGGTGGTAGTAGTGACCAGCAGTAGACTTTTATTGTAAGAATACTTTGTGCCTTAATCGAGGCTTTTTGTTTAAAATTTCTCTTCTTTGCCTTTGATTTGTTCACAATCGAGAATCCTTGTGTGAGTTGAATGCCTTATACTTGTCTGAATAGATGTCTGACTGTTTCAGATTTGTGAGTTCTCGTCCGAGTTCTATAATCTAGAAGTCGGGATAGGTCGAGCTTTCTGTTAGCTCTCATCTTGGTCTGAAAAGACGCTAGCATATTTTGGACCGTGGGTCCTCATCCGAGTTCTGTAATCTAGAAGTCGGGATAGGTCGAGCTCTCTTTTGCTCTCATCTAGGTCTGAAAAGACGCTAGGATATTTGGACCGTGGGCCCTCATCCAAGTTCTATAGTCTAGAAGTCGGGATAGGTCGAGCTCTCTGTTGGCTCTCATCTAGGTCTGAAAAGACGCTAGGATATTTCGGACCGTGGGCCCTCATCCGAGTTCTGTAATCTAGAAGTCGGGATAGGTCGAGCTCTCTGTTGGCTCTTATGTAGGTCTAAAAAGATACTAGGATATTTCGGACCGTGGACCCTCATCCGAGTTCTGTAATCTAGAAGTCGGGGTAGGTCGAGCTATCTTTTGCTCTCATCTAGGTCTGAAAATACGCTAGGATATTATAATCTTTCTTTGAAGAATGAATTTTATTGAAAGAAGTAGTACATGGTACAGTGCTTTTTGGCTTATGCAAAGAATCTTTGTAATTGGGAGATATGCCAAGAGTTCTTTATTGGTGAACCATCTTCAGTCATTAGCTCGTAAGATCCAGGTCCTGTTACTTTTGCCACTATGAAAGGGCCTTCCCAAGGACTGAGTAGTTTGTGCCTTCCGTCTGGTTTCTAAATTCTTTGGAGGACCAGGTCTCCGGTTTGTAAGGTTCTTGGTTGAATGCTCTTATCATAATGTCTTCTTAATCCTTGCATGTATCTTGCTGATTGTAATGTCGCGTTGATTCTGACTTCTTCCATACTGTCGATTTCTAGCTTTCTTGTCTCCTCTGCTTCCCCTTCGTTATATTATTCGATCTTTGGGGATGTCCAGATTAAATCTGCTGGTAGTACAGCTTCTGATCCATATACCAGAAAGAAAGGCGAGTAGCCAGTTGCTCTGCTTATTTAAATTCTTAGACCCCAGACTACTTTTGGTAGCTCGTCTATCCATTTTGACCCATAATCTTTAAGATCTTCATACAATCTTGTTTTTAATCCTACCAAGATTAGGCCGTTGGCTCTCTCGACTTGTCCGTTTGTTTGTGGATGGACGACTGATGTGTAATCTATGCTGAATCCGCAGTCCTGTGCCCAGCTTTTGAATTCATTGGCTGTAAAAGGTGATTCTAGATCTGTGATTATTCTGTTTGGCATCCTAAATCTGTGCATTCTTTCTTGAATAAACTCTTGTACTTTGGCTGAGCTATATTTTACCAAAGGTTTGTATTCTATTTATTTGGTAAATTTGTTGATGGCCACAAAATGTACTCGAATCCTCCTTTAGATTTCTTGAGTGGTCCGACTTGATCAAGCCCCCAGCATGAAAACGGCCATGCGGTGGGATACATATCAAGTTGTGAGCTAGAACATGAGCTTGTCTTGCGAACATCTGGCAATTTTTGCAGTGTCTAACTAGTTCTTCGGCATCTTTTAGTGTGTTGGCCAATAAAATCCGGATCGGAATGTTTTTCCGACTAGTGTTCTTGAAGATGCATGATTTCCGCAAACATCCGGAGTGCATTTCTAGTAATATTTCTTTTCATTCTGATATTGGGATATATTTTAGTAGTACTCCTTATGATGCTGCTCTTTTATAGAGATTATTCCCCACCAGGGCGTAGCTTTTGCTTCTTCTGATAATCCGAAGTTGCTTCTCGCTTTGTTATCGTAGCTTCTTTTCTTTGATGTAGTCTATGAATACTTGCATCCAAGTTGGGTTGTCTGAGCCGATTGTTAGGATTTGCTCTTGTTCTCGCTTGTTTTCGGATGTTGCCTCGCTGGTATTTTTGATTGAAGGTTTGGTTAGTTCCTTAACAAAGACCCTGTGGCACTTTTGCTCTGTCTGAGCCAAATTTGGCTAATACATTAGCGGCGTCATTTGAGTCTCGTAGTATATAATGGATTTCTAATCCCTGGAAATTCTTCTCGAGTTTTTGTATTTCTGCGCAGTAAGCATCCATGTTCTCTTTGGTACAATCCCAGTCTTTATTTACTTGGTTGACAACTACCGCTGAGTCTCCATAGACGAGTAGTCTTTTGATTCCCAGTGAAGTTGCGACTTGTAGGCCATGGATAAGAGATTCATATTCTGCTTCGTTATTAGTGGCTTGCCATAGAATTTATAGAACGTATTTGAGTTGTTTTCCATCTGGTGCAATAAGTAGTACCCTAGCTCCTGCCCCTTCTAGTTTCAAAGATCCATCGAAGTACATTTTCTAATGATCCAGGATGGCATCTGGAGTGGGTTGCTGTATTTCAGTCCATTCTGCAATGAAGTCGCTCAATACTTGAGATTTGATTGCCTTTCTTGGAGTGAATTCAATCTTAAGTGCTCCTAGTTCAACCGCCCATTTTGAGATTCGTCCGGTTGAATCCCGGTTTTTTAGGATATCTTCTAGTGGAAAATCTATTACGACGATGATTTTGTGATCTTCAAAGTAATGCCTGAGCTTTCTTGATGTTATCAGTACTGCGTAGAGTAGTTTTTGCATGTGTGGATATCTCACTTTAGATACTGTGAGTACTTCGCTTATGTAGTAGACTGCCCTCTGTACTTTGTAAACATGCCCTTGTTCTTCTCTTTCAACTACGATGGCTGTGCTTACTACTGAAGTAGTTGCAGTGATGTAGAGCATGAGATCTTCACCCTTCCTTGGTGGTACTACTACTGGAGATGTGCTGATGTATGCTTTTAGCTTGTCAAAAGCTTCTTGTGCTTCCTCGTTCCAAGTGAACTTATCTGTCTTCTTTAGTAATTTGAAGAAAGGTAGGCTTTTTCTCTGAGTCTTGAAATAAATCTGTTGAGTGTGGCCATGCAACCTGTTAATTTTTGCAGGTCTTTTCTATCTGCAGGTGGGCCCATGTCAGTTATTGCTTTGATTTGTTTTGTGCTTACTTCGATTCCTCTCTAGCTGACTAGAAATCCGAGTAGTTGTCCCGAAGATACGCCAAATACGCATTTGTTTGGGTTGAGTTTCCACTTCCATCTTTTAAGATTGTCGAAGGTTTGTTGTAGATCTTCTATTAGAGAATCCTGGTTCTTTGTTTTGATGACGACGTCATCCATATATGCTTCCGTGTTCTTTCCGATTTGATCTCCTAAACAAGTTTGAATTGCTCTTTGATAAGTTGCTCCTGCGTTTTCGAGTCTGAAGGACATTGTTTTGTAGCAATATGCTCTGAACGGGGTGATGAAAGAAGTCTTGCTTTGGTCTTCTTCTTTTAGTGCAATCTGGTGATATCCTGAATAGCAGTCTAGAAAAGATAGTAAAGCTGCTCCTGCTGTAGAATCTACTATTTGATCAATCATTGGTAACCTGAACGGGTCTTTTGGACAATGTTTGTTGAGATCGGTGTAGTCGACACACATACGCCATTCGTCCGTGTTCTTTTTGTGTACAGAACTGGGTTGGCTAACCAAT
>JADLZL010002169.1:0-73306 GCA_015844335.1 Chrysopogon serrulatus
ATGCATACTGAACTAATCACAAGCAATGGTGATTTGCTAGTACTGAAAATCTGAAACAAACCATTGATTGGCAGATGATATCAGAAAATCCCAATAATGAAGAGACCGTTAGACAGGAGGAACTAGATACCGTACTCGCATCTTTTCTTACACGGTGACCACCACTCTGTGATTGTTTTCGTTGGCGCGCGGATTCCTTCTTTCGGTTTGCACGTGGGTCTCGGTTACAACGCCAGAACGGATCATCATCATCAGTGGAACCGCTAATAACCCAATAAATTTGGCGAGGTCGGTCCTAAGATTCCGGTACATATGGTTCAAGGATGCCATTTGTTTTACCTAGCAGGAAGCTTCATGGAAACATCTTGTCCGAACTAAAAAATGCGTAGAAATTCATATACAGTACACTCGCCAGACAAGTCAGCAGACAGTACGTGCCAAGTTGATCGTAGTTTGCAGGCCAAGTTGATCCTAGTAGGCAGGGGCTGCAGGAGGAATCACACGCTGATGTAGATCCTGATGAGACGCCAGATGAGCACCGATTCAGCAGGACGAGATTTCAGCTCGTTTGGCATAGCTCCCTTGGACTCCAGCTCCTCTTTATTTGGCTACTCTAGGATGCCGTTGAACACTACTCCGTATAGCACAACAAAAATGGCTTTGGCTTCTTTCGAAATACGCTGAGAAAATGGAGAATTAGAATCTATAAATTAAGGCTTCGATGGCTCCTCTACAGTAATTCTACAGTTATGCTATAATTATTATGGAACCACAGCCACGGGAGCCATCCAAAGTTCCAAACACACACTTTACTCTGGCGATCAGGACGAGCCCCCGATGGATCCATCCCGTGACGAAACAAGGCAGGGCCATGCAGACGCACGTCTGCACATGCAGTTTTTTTTCACAAGTCAGCGCCCTTGGGAAGCAGAAACTGTCAGACTGTCGGATCCGAATATGCAAAGCAGGCCGGTGTGGACGTACGAGTTACTGTACTTGGTTTCGTACGAGATGCTGCTGGACTTGTTCATGAAAAAAAAAAATTCCCTTTGCCGTCATGCGGTGGTGGCAGGCAGCAGGCTATATATAGCGGCCATTTCTTCTTCCTCTGCTCACAACACAAGCAGGTAGTTCAAGCCCTCCTCTGCCTAGTGAAACCAACCGCGAAAGGCCGAGGCCGATCGAGCCCGTGCAGTGCGTGTTGCCAGCCAGAGCCAGGCTGCAAAGATGTCGCAGAGGGCAGGAAGGCACCAGAGGCGGGCGTCGCAGAGCGTGTTCGTGCTGCCGGAGAACTTTGCCCTAGAGGACGTGCCGGCGGCCGTGGCCGAGGGCGGCGGCGTCGAGCAGCGGAAGCCCGCGGCCGCGGACGCCGCCGAGCTGCAGGCGGCGAGGCAGGCGGGGCGGCACCGGCGGGCCATGTCCATGGCCGTCGCCTCCCGGGACCTCGAGATGATCTCGGAGGACATTGGGAGCTACAAGTACGGTGCGTAGAGATAGATCGATCGCAGATCGCACGAGGTCGTGTCTCGGTGTGCTTGCATTGCCTGCTTGTGGGCTGGTATGTACGGGTGGGTTCCTCCGGCTCCGGACCGGCGGTGATTCTTCGATCGGGCCGTTTAGGTGCAGAAGGAAGTTGGCTGTATTCCGATCGGGTCCGCTCCGCTGTCCTCTCTCCTGTCCTGTGCTGTCGTTGTTTTCGTCATGTATCGAATCGATGATGCTTGTTCTTCTATCAATGCGTATTCGCCTTCATGTCCCTCTTGATGATATAGAAGTAAACAAAAACACTTCAGCTAAT
This sequence comes from Chrysopogon serrulatus, assembly GCA_015844335.1. Lineage (NCBI taxonomy): Eukaryota > Viridiplantae > Streptophyta > Magnoliopsida > Poales > Poaceae > Chrysopogon > Chrysopogon serrulatus. The sequence goes on from JADLZL010002169.1 coordinate 1,799, forward strand.
CAGCTTCAACATTTCGTCAGCATGGATTCCCAGCGTCTTGTCTGTCCAGGTGTATACAAACGCAAGCAAACCGTCTTCTGTCAATGCGGCACTTCAAAATGTGCATTCTGCACTTCTGCTGAAGCTATCCCTAGCGATAGCTGCATCTGCAGGGACCGGCCTCTGAGTCGGAGACACACAGACACGCGCCAGCAGGCGGTACCCGCAGGACATGTGTTCGGTAGAGATTAAGATTTCATAGAAATATTTGGATCCAGTTCTTAAAAAACATTTCATATGATAAATTAATCACTTTATAAAATCGCTTGACAAGTATATTGGATTTTAATTCTTAGAGATTTTTATTTAACTTGTTGACACTTAATAACTAAAAAAATTACTAGTGTAAAAAAAAGTAAGAAACAGAATCAGTTGAAACTACTATTTCACGTGCATAGGCAAAAGAAAATTGAAAACCGTTTCATCAACACCTTAAAAGTAGGGTGTGTCCTTTCTTCCTCTTCGATCACTGATATCACGAGCTTACAAAATGGTGGAGCTACCAAGAGCAACTTCAACAATAGCACCCAAATCGAAGCCTCAATTTCTAATTTGGGTGTTTTTCTATTTTTATTGGCCCCTCACTTTGCATGTGCTCCAGCAGAAGCTCCAAAATCAAAGTCCCCAAAGCCTTTTCAACCTTCATGCGTGTGGTCAGCGCGGGTAGAGGAAGGAGCGTGTAGCAGTGTCCGCCGTGGGAAGCACCTCAGGGAAGAGGCTCGACTGCGGCTGGGCGTGAGATCCACGAGGGGAAAGCATCCAAGAGAAGCTAGCCTAGACGGCCGCAAACGGAAGCAAGCCTCGACGACCGCAAGTAGTGGAGAGAAATAGACTCGACGGTAGCAAGCGTTCGAGGTTGAGCCCATGAGTTGGAGAAGGGCCAAGCACCAGGAGGGAGGTCGAGCCCGTGTGGTGTGGCGGGGCCGGACGACTGCGCTCGTGCCGAAAGAGAAGGGATGTGGCGCGCTGCAAGGCCATCTCCACTCCTCGCGCGTTGCTGGGCTGTCTCCACACCGCCTAGATGTGTTGCAGGGTCATCTCCATGCCGCCGTGTTGCGCTGCAGGTCATCTCGAGGTAGGAGAAGGGCTAGTAGGAGAGAGAGACATCGTGGGGAAGACGGTGGCGAAGTGTAGTAGGAGAGAGAGACAATACGAGCGTCGGATGGAGTCCAAGGGAAGAGCCCCCATTCTTGCCCATAAATGGGGTCTAGAGGGTAGATTTAGGGTCTGATCTCAAATTGGAGGCTCCAGAAGGGACCATGCTGGAGCTACGTTTTTTATGTGAGCACCTATATTTGGCTATGGAGGTTGAAGTAGAGGGGAGTTGCTCTAACATCACTGCATGGAGAGCGTGGACCGTCGCTTCATAGGCAAGACAAGTGTGCAGGCCGTCGAGCTGAGCGAGCATGGGTCACCGCGTCGTGCAGGCTAGTGCTCGGGCCGGCTACACCACCAAGTCACTGCCTCGCTAGCAGGTGGGTGCTTCGGTGGGTCGTGCCACTGAGCGCAATTGCGCGTGTCTGGGGTGCCAGACGTACGCATAGATAGGAGAAGAAAGAGAGAAGAGGAAGAGTAATCAGAGATTTGGTAGTGAGATGTGCGACCAAATTTCTCAATATGCTATGAAAGTCATTCTAATAGGAGAATTTAAAGAAAAGGACAAAGAGGATACAGTGAAAATGCTTAAAAGGCACCAAAATATGACAGAATGTACTGACACGTTTGTGATGGGGCACAATTAGTGGGTGGTCAAGCGTGGAGGCAACGTCTTGGGGCGGGTGTATTGCTCAGCAATACTCCTTCTATCCCATGGAGTTTGCCATTTGAAAACTATGTTTGTGAGGAGAGCACAATTTTTTAACGATATTCTCTATGGGACGGAGAGAATAGAGCTCTCTTTCATTCTCAACTCGGACATATTCTGGTGGTCTGACCGGCAAACTGAGGGCTCATTTGGTCCAAACAAGTACTGTATTTGCAAATGGTGTGCTTGGACGACAATTGTTCCCCCAAGTTAGATGAGGGCACTCCCAACCCAGAAACTATGGTAGTTTCTATGATCATTAATTACACTGCCACGTAGACATTTTGCTGATGTGGCGGATCATTTATTGAAGAAAGAAGGGAAAAAATGAAGAAACGGTTTCTTAAGTAGAAACGAAGTCTACGCAAAATTTGAGATGTAAGAAACGAGTCTGGACTCGCGTTGGCAGGGCCTGGTGGTTTCTTCGCGGCATCTCCAGATCCGGTGCGAACTGATAGAGGTTGGGTGCCATCATGCGCTCCTGCGCGGCCGCTCGATGCCGCCGCCCGCCATACGCACCGCCGGACCTTCAACGGCAGCCCGACGCTGCTGCCCAACATGCTTGGGCCGCGCTGATCTCAAGCGCGGCTGGACGATGCCGCCGCCCGCCATGCGCACCGCTCGCCCGGGAGAGAGAGCGTCGTTTCCATCGCCGACCGAGAGATCCCGTGCTCCTCACGCACGCCACTGTGTCGGACACCCTTGCAGTTGCGGCTGTCGCAGCACAGGGCACTTGCACAGTTGATGTGCACAATTGATCTCATTTCTTTTGGCTGCGTATTAAATTTTTTTTCCTAGAAACTACTTTAAAAAAGTATGCAATGGGGATGATAGTTTCTCGCTGTGGAGTCTTAAGACCATAGAAACTATTAGTAGTGTCTGGGTTGGGACTGCCCTGACTGATTTATCTTGGTGTGGTGAATGAAACTACATTGGCTCTGTCCCTTTGGAGTGAGCCTTGGTCGCGTTTATGCTTCCTTTTATTGCAGCGTTTACGGGCATGAGGCGTCATTGTCAAGTGGAATATTCAACTCGCCATGGCGGCAAAGTTCGGTGTGTGTCTTTTTAGCTTCTAAGAAAAAACACAACTCTAGCAAAACACAACTGATATTCTATTTCTTCAAGAGAGAAAAATAAATGCTTATTGCGAGAAAGCAGGTTCTCTCAGGCTTAGGCGACCTTTCAAGAAAGCAGAGAACAATTAAGTCCGCGACGCATCAGGCGTCGTGCACAGCCTCGACCTGAGAATACCAGATGCCAAACTGCCGAAATTACGGCATGCTGCTGCTCGTGTCACTTCTCGTGCCATGCTGTATTTTGGTTCTTCGACAGCGCACTGCCCACCTGCGCGGCTTGAATTTGGCCGTCGACAGCGCACTGCCCACCTGCGCGGCTTGAATTTGGCCGAACTCTTCGTAGCATCCGCATAATTTGTCTTGAAATTTCGCCGAGCACTGCTCAGGGACGCCAAACTCTACGGGCCACGCCCGGTCTACACATGCAGCAAACACAAGTGCCCGCAGCAAACACCGACTGTAATTATCCGATGCCTGCCGCTGCCACCAACACGGACTCCTTTTTTCGGTCGGCATGGCTCGCTGGATCAGTGCTCCATTTGGGAGAGGAAGTTAGGTCGAAGTCGGTGATGAAGATCTGAAGATCATGGTTCGACGACCGGCACCGAACGATGGGCGACCAAAAAGTGGCGTTGGCCAAGTCGCCCGCCAAATCCCACTAGGCCACCACCGCCGAACTTGCGAACCTGCAGCGACGAAGGTGGCTTCTGCTCCGAACATCAACCGGCGGAACAAAATCCTTGCTCTGATATCTCGTATCTGCAGTCCTGCACCCAAAAGGCATAGAAAACGCTCATCATATTCGAAATAAGTACGGTGGTTTTTCAATTTTCCATCAAGGCAGGCAGTGCCCAGAAAAAAAAGCCTGCTTAAGATATCCACATCTGCCCATGACTCTATGAGGTTTTGATGACAGATGCGAGTTATCCAGCGCATTGCTCGAAGATATCTATCTGTGAGGGACGCTAAAAATTGGAACAAGGCTGTGGTGACACAAGAGGAACAACGGAAACATGCCCAACGAAGCAGTTGCAGAGGTACGGCTCGATGTTCGAACCGTTTCCCACCAACCGTCCTGGGAGCTCTGAAATTTGACGGGAATTCGATTGCTCCTTTTTTGCAGAAAGGCCCTGAAACAGACGCAAAACATTATGCACGGGCCCGGTCCGCTCGGAAAACGCGTTGCGTCAGATAAGCAAAACCATATACAGCACAAAGCCAGGGGGTGATATGTAATAACGGAGCTAAAATTGAACTAACTAACCATAGTTAGCTGGCGTCGCCGCTCCCGCGGGAGTCGGGACTGAGACCAAACCAGGGTTCCTCGGACGGAACGCGGGCACAACCAGACCACCACCACCACCTCGAGCTTCCTCCCCCTCCCCCCGTCCCTCCTGCTGCAACCGCTTCGTTTCCTTCTCCAAATCCCTCCCCAAATCGAGCTCCGATTCGACGGCTCTCGCCGAATCGCTCTCCAGTTCCGCCCCGAAATTCGACGCCGGAGTGGCACCGCCGATGGAGTGACCAGTTAGGGTTCCGAAGCCGGCAATGGAGGCGCAGTGGCTCGCCGAGTATCCGCACCAGGGGGCCGACAAGCGGCCGCGCAAGCGGCAACGGCTCGCCTGGGATGTCGCGCCCACGCTGTTCCAGCCCCCCAAGGTATGCTTCTCGCGCCGCTTGCCGCCTCGATTGGTTACCAGTCGTGGGGTTGCGGTGGTGGTTTTGGCTAGATCTGGGCGCGGTTTCCGCTAGATTTGGAGTCGGTTGGGTCGATCAGGGGTTGGAGCTCGGGGAATTGGGCATCTGTAGCTTTGTTGTTGTGGATCGTCATGGAGGTTTGGCCAATTAGTGGTGTATATGGTGGTAGCAGGTTGCTGGTGACGAGCTATTTTTGAGGAGGAAGGGGAAATTTTATGACCGTACGTGTCACCTTGCTCTGGCTTTTGGAGCTTTCTAACATAACTTTGGAGTTGATAACTTTTTTTTTTCAGCTAGAATATGTAAAATTTACAGGATGAATTTCTCAATTATAAGGGCTAATAGAAACAAAACAGTTATTAAATTTGGAGAGCTCAATTATTATTGCACCGGTAATAAATGTTCGCTTTTGTGGGAATATGCAAGAGCTATGCACTTTTATTAGTGGCTACTGGACAATGTCGATTGTCACTTCACATAATATCGTGTCATATAACTGGGTGCTAAACATTTCAGTACAAGACAAACAATATCAACCTTCAGCTTTTTTTTTTCTGTTGAATTGGTACTTTCTGTCTACTTTTGTCAATAAGAAATTTACATGACTTGGTATTTTTGTAGGCAATTCCAATGCTATATTGTGGGCAGGAACTAATTAATGGTAATTTCACGACTGCATTTCTTCCGCCGCCACCGATTTATTACACCGGGCCTCCACGGAACCTTTCGCCTCCTTGGAGACCAGATGACAAGGATGGGCACTATGTTTTTGCGGTTGGAGAGAATCTCACACCAAGATGTATATTTCTGCAACTCAGTGATGTTCATTTACTCTCCTTGCATTGGGTTGCTTGTTTTTGGTTTGCATCTTAGAGTAGTTTGTTTAGATGCATTTTCTTTGTTTGAAGGTTATATGTTACGAAAGCTGTAGTCATGGAGTTTTCATCTATGTATTGTGGCTCTACATAAATAGCTTCATGCTTCATAAATTAATTAATCACTGGTTGAATGCAAATTCATGAACATTGGTTCAATGCATTTTTATGTTTCACATTCATCATTCGTCATATGCTATTATTGTGTTGACCGCTGCTTGATCCTTGCGTGTGTCCTAACTGTTACTTTATAATTTTGGTTCTGTTGGGTATGCCTAATTGGTTTTTGTAATAATTATTACTAACACTACTTTCCTGGTCATGCAGATAGAATACTTAGCAAGATGGGTGAAGGTTAGTGTGCCCCTTCTGGACTACTTATCTATATTCTATTGTGCAGTGATCTTTGCTCTTAGTTGGAATGCTTAGTTTCGATTTGAATTGTACAGGAGAAGGATGACATGATCTTTTATGCTCTCAGTCCTGGCACTTTCATTGCTTCTATTCCGTGCTATATTTATCATTTCAATTTGTGCCACAGGGACATTTGGACAAGTTTTGGAATGCTGGGACTTGAAAACCAAGAAGCAGTGGCTGTAAAGATTGTGCGCTCCCTCCAGAAATACCGAGAGGCTGCTATGATAGAAATTGATGTGCTCCAGAGACTTGGGAAGCATGACTTTACTGGCAGCCGGTAAGAAATCTACCTCCCTTGTTTCATTTATTGACCCTTTTGGTGAGTTGAGTTGATGGATTTGCATCGATGGTTCTATGCCTGCAGTTGTGTGCAAATACGGAATTGGTTTGACTATCGTAATCATATATGTATAGTAAGTACATATGCGTCAAGAAGGCTATACTTTTCTTGTTTTTGATGATCAGGTTATGATATGGAATTGATGATCTTTTCAGGTATTTGAAAAGCTTGGGCCAAGCCTATATGACTTTCTGCGAAAGAATAGCTACCGTTCATTTCCTATTGACCTTGTTCGAGAATTTGCCAGACAAATATTAGAGTCTGTTGCATGTGAGTACTCAGTTTACTTTGCAACCACCAAGTCTTTTGTATTTCGAACGACATCATTAGATTTGCATCCATCAAGTCTTTTGAATTTTAAACAATTTGATTAGATTACTAAACTGCTATGGTTTGGTATGATCTTGATAAGCTGGATTTGCTAGTTCTGGTGTGCTTCCCAGGCCTTCTTTAAATGAATCTGATGTTTATTTGTTTTATCTCTTCAGTTATGCATGATTTGCGACTTATTCACACGGATCTGAAACCAGAGAACATTCTTCTTGTTTCATCAGAGTCTATCAGGGTGCCTGATTATAAGGTTGTTACTACTGAACTCCTAAACTGTTACCTTCTTCTGTGTGCTATTTATCAGTTAGGTTCTGTTTAGGACATTTATCTATTATAATGTTCTTTAGCAATCCTTTATTTGCCATTGATGTGTCAATGTCATGTGGGGACCACCTGTGACAGTGATAAATTAGGGACTATGGAGAACTGCAACTGCAGGAATTCCTCTGATTCTTATGTGGACAGGAATTTGACTACTTCATTAAATAATGGATTATGCAGAATTGCAACTGCATAAATACATCTCTTTCTCTAAACTTTATTTTGATTTGCAATGAAGGTTTCTATACGACCACCAAAGGATGGTTCTTTCTTCAAGAACCTTCCAAAATCTAGTGCTATCAAGCTGATTGATTTTGGGAGTACAACTTTCGAGAGCCAAGACCACAATTATGTGGTGTCGACAAGACATTACCGTGCGCCAGAAGTTATCCTTGGTATAATTAACATCCAATGACCCACACACAAAGCGGCCAGTTTACCTTATTTTCCATATGACACCAATTTCTTTGTTTTGCATTTGTTTTTTAATCTTTGCTAATTCTTTTTTAGGCCTTGGTTGGAACTATCCATGCGACTTGTGGAGTGTGGGTTGCATTTTGGTTGAGCTCTGTTCGGTTAGTTTACTAAGTCTCTTTGTATTGGAGCACTTTATTAACCTTATCCATATCTGTTGCAACTTTATGGCTTGATAAGTTTCTCTTGCCTTTTTTTGTCTTTTCATGATAATATTAGGGGGAAGCTCTCTTTCAAACACATGAAAATTTGGAGCATTTGGCTATGATGGAGAGGGTCTTAGGGCCCCTCCCAAAGCATATGATTGTCAGAGCTGAGTATGTGTACATGTCCTCTGTTATCTTCTTAATCTACTTTCTTTGACATTTTTGTTGATGTATATACAAGATGAGGGAGCTGGTCATATTAACTTCCTCACATTTGTTATTAATGCTGTTTTACAGCCGACGTGCTGAAAAATACTTCAAGCGCGGAGTAAGGTTGGACTGGCCAGAGGGAGCGGCCTCGCGAGAGAGCATGAAGGCAGTCTGGAAATTGCCTCGTCTGCAGGTACTTTCCTCTCTGATATACTAATCAATTACTCATCGCTTTGGTCAATTGACATCTTATAGTTGGTATGCCTTTTGAAAAGTTTTACTAATAATTTGTTACGATCCATGCAGAACCTTGTGATGCAACATGTTGATCATTCTGCTGGAGATCTAATTGATCTTCTTCAAGGACTTCTTCGGTATGATCCTAATGAGCGCCTTAAAGCACGTGAAGCTCTACGACACCCTTTCTTTACCAGATGCATCAGAAGATGTGGTTTCTGAGGCTACACTGAGATTGAAAATGTCAATCCTGTATTTCTTCGTTTTGATGTGTAAGAACTACAAAAAAAGTGGAGATGTTCTACGAAAAATGAAATATGCTAACTTGCATTCTGTTCAATGATTTGAAAGGTAATTGTTGTATATAAGCAGAGTTCTGACACTTGATCCATTTTAACTGGATGTCATTTTCCAATTGATACAAATTTCTGTCTTTTCCATTCATACTAATTTTGCCAGACTCTTCAGTACTAGCAGGTAGCATGCAGAAATCTCTAACCAGGTGGTGTCAATTGAGGATACATGGGATTAAGTGGTTTCATGGAAGACTGGAACACTATATTTAATGGTGGCATATGGTGATCTCTGGTCAACAGGTAATTATTTTGCATGCATTTAGAATTTGGGTATTTCTTGTGCAAGTTGGCAAAGATATTTTTGCCATGTCACTTTTTGTTTGTTCATGTTTTTCTTTTCCTCTTAAATTTTGTGAATCTGTTCAGATTTAAAACCTAGTGCACCCAACTTGTTTTCTATGGTGAGTAGTCCTTGATATTGGTCTTTATATTTTACACAAATAATTCTCATGGTCAAGTTTTGTTTTCACTGGGCTTGAGTTTACCACTTGGCTCAAATGAGCAGACAAATGGTTGACATGAAAGCTACTGCTTCAATTCAATTGTGCAAAGAGTGTTGTACTCACTTCCCAAGAAGTTAAACATTTTAATTGTTGACCAAATATATACAAGAGATTATTAATATTTAGGGTGCCTAATAAGTATCATTAGATGAATACTCCCTCCATGTTGGGAAATAGAAGTCGTTTAGGACAACGACACGGTCTCCAAAGTATAACTTTGACTTCATATTCTTGTAAAAATACTCACAAAGTGATATATTTATACTTTTATGAAAGTATTTTTTAAGACCATTCTATTCATATAGTTTTCACATTTCTAAACTTAACAACTTAAAAGTTATTCATGATTCATGTTCCTAATGTTTGACTCAAACCTTGTCCAAAACGACTTCTTTTTCCTATATGGAGGGAGTAATTGAATATGTTGCTAATATTTTCTACAAAACTAGGCAAACTTAAGAAAATTTGACCTGCTCAGAATCCTAGGTGACTTTTATTGAGGGTGTGTGTGTGTGTGTGTGTGTGTGTGTGTGTGTGTGTGTGTGTGGAGGGAGTAAAGTCGCAATTTCTGGAGGTTAACCTAAATAACTTCCAGTCCAACAGCAGAAGGTAAATGGACAGAGGTGTGTGTGCCTATGGTGGTTATTAGGATCTCATCATAATTGACATACAAACAACTAGCATGAAATCAAACCTGCTTACAAATACTGCAATCCATTATCATAGGCATGCACAGTACTAGGTCATGTGATGGATTTTCTAAAGCTCATTTTTTACAACACGCGCGCGCACACACACACAAAGATTTTTGTGTTGGACTGCTTTCAACAAATAGCTCGGTTCCTTTGTTTCCATATGAGTTTTTTTTTTTTTTTTTTTTTTTTTATATTCCCTGGGTATTTTATTTGATTTTTTGTTTTTATATTTTCCACTGGACCAATTGTTTGGGTAATTCTTCTCTTACTTTCACGAGCCTGATGACTGAAAAAGCTTCGGTGTACCTTCTAACCTTCACATATGCAGCAAAAGTGACGACACAATTATAACCACACGTATCGTGCAGTTTCTTATTCTATCCGGCCCTTTTCATGCCACGTGTTCTTGTTTTTCCCCATCGTTGTGTCACTCTACGCGGATACAACTGCTACGCTTTAACACAGACAAGCGTGAAGCGTTGGCTGTACATGATGCAATGGTGACTAAAGGCTGACCTGGGACCCTGAGTTCCAGGAATTCCAGTTCGGCCCCGTTTGGCCGCGTGATTAATTTTGGAATCCATTCGTCGGGCAATCTATCGTTGCACGAGCTTGGTTCGAAAGCAACATTACAAAGCAATGCCAAGGCGGCAAGGTTCCAACGCGGTTGCCTTTGTGGTTGCGTCATACGCTGCCACGAAGGTCTTGCTGCATCACCGAAGGTTTGACTGAAGCTGCTGCCTTCTGGAGAAATAAAAAGGGAAGTATACAGCAAGACACTTGCCTACGCAGCTCCTACGCATATTTTCCCGGTACATGACGTGTGATTGTCCGAACTAAGAAGACCAGCTTTGATCACGTTATGATGTCATAGGATAGGAAGGCGTCTTCAATTCGTTTGGTCAAATAAGTAACTACTCTGCGCTTGCTGCCGGAAATACTTGGACGTCTACTGTGTTGCGCTGCTGGAGATGAGATTACGGCGGTCTGCGTGCTGGCGTCCTGGATTTACTTTATTTCAGTGCAGCAGTCGAAAATCAGCTGAATTTTACGAAATTTTGTTCGACTTCCACACGCAGTCGACAGCCCTCACCAACCAATGATTCTCTTCGATCACAGATAAACACGCAAAATCACTGATAAACACGCAAACCTCCTTTCACTCGCCCTCGCCCTAGCCCTCAATTAACACTCCAGCAGCCCTGATTTCCTTGCGTGTGCTACGAATTGTCCGTCTCCTAGTATACACGTGCAATTCACGTTGAAGCTATTTGGTAGGATTTATAACCCGGCTGATAAGCCAAAACACTGTCAAAAGGGCTGGCTGGTTTTTTTATGAGAAGAAAATACTATTAACTTATAAGCTGAAACTGTTTTTATTTTAGCTGAAGTGAAAAGGGCCAGTTATTCGCATCGCCGGATTAGGTGCCAGTCCGATGATCCTTCCGAAATCCAATCACCGTCGCTGTATGCCTGCCCAGATGCTGACGGGCGCGGAACGCTGGAAAATTCTGGTGCAGCCGTGCAGGTGCAAACGTCGGGTCGGAGTCCCCCTCCATCTTATCCACGCTCCATGGCTGCTGCTCTACGCCTCTACCGCGCGGCACCGCGGCCCCGCCTACAGTTGCTCAAACGGCCGTGCTCGGCGATAGGGCCGTCATGCTCCGCAGGCTGCGGAGCTAGCCTGCGCCACACGGTTCCTTCCGTGGCCGACTTTGTGGAGAAGCATGAGAATGTGACCGCGCGCGCTCGACGGATGAGCACGGGAAACGGGGAAAGGCCGAAAGCTACGGGGATCTCGACGTAGCAGGCCATTGTGACCACACCGTACGTCTTCCCTCTTGAAAATGGCGAGACCAGAGCCGTGCCATATTTTTTTTAACCGGCCTGAACAGCACTGTTGAACAGGCAGTCAAATTTAATCGAACGATACTGTACGGGTAGTGGCTGTTGGTTTGAAATAGTTGTCGATGGTTGGAAACGTTTGCCATACCCCTGATTTCAGACAGATTTTGGTCTACACACCGCGGTGTCTGGTGAGGTTCGTGCAAAATATATGCCGTGCGCGTCTCGGTCCTAAATAACAACGAATTTGTTGACCAAACTGTCATATAACTGAAATTTTCTTATTGCAGCGTTAAGCAGCAGGAGTACACACACCTTTGACGTTTTTTCAGTTTCCTAATCGCGGGGCCTGTTTCCTCGAGGAAATCGTGTGTGCCACTCCCGCTCGTGCAGTCGCGCCGCGGCTTCGTGCCGCGAGATCCGAATCCGTCAAATCAAATCATGGCCCTCCAACTGTTCTGTGTACCTGTAGAAAACTCCAATATTCTGGCCCACCAGCCCAGACCCCCGCACCAAGTACACCAGGCCCACGACCGGTCAGAAGCCGGTTGCCCACGAGTCGCCTCTCCGGGCGCATAGGCTCGGCGCAGCCAGCGTGCCCCCGCAAGCGACGAACTCCCCCATACTTTCCTCGCCGCCTCCCTCTTTAATCGCAGAGGACGACGGCGCACGGGGGGGCCGGGGGCTGCTGCTACTGCTAGTGCGTTTGCCCGCTCAGCCGCCTGCCTGCTTGGCAACTACCAACCAACTCGGCCGTCAGGCGTCAGTCTCTTCCTGCGGCTCCTCCTAGTCCTCGGCTCCTCGCGCGCCGCCGTGCCGCGGGAGAGCGCCACGTACGGGCCAAAGCTTGGCGCCCCAAGCTCGCAGGCTGCTAGGGTTGCGGAATGTCGGCGGCGGCGGCGGCGAACGGCGGGGGGGAGGAGCTCCTCCTGCTCTCGGCCGTCGAGGCTGGCCGCGGCGGCGGCGCGCGCCGCCGAGGCGGAGGAGTCGTGGCGGCTCAACTTCGAGGGGTTCCGCCCGCCGGAGGCGCACCAGGAGAGGCCGCCGACCGGTCCACTCCACCACTGCCTCGGCGTTCTAGGTACCTCTCTCTCGGCTGTATTGCTTTGCATCCATGGCGGTTTTTTCCTGTGTTTGGTCGATCTGTTTCAAGAACTGGTTTGTTTCGTTCGATATAGATAAATAAATTTGTTTGCTTTCTGCGACTGGTGAATACCAAAGTTGCCAATATTTAATTTCCGCGACTTGTGAATACGAAAGCTGCCAATTTGTTTGGGTTTCTATTAGTAAAAGCTAAGTTGACGCTAGGGCGGACTAGCTTGATTCTTTTTTCAGTCATGAGCTGGGGATCGAATTAGGATATTGGGTACTGTTGGCCTAGATGCGGCCTAGTTCTTACCGATTTGCTATCACGCCACTTGGGTTTCAGCAAATTCCGCTCCTGCCTATTTGCGGAAGTGCAGTCTCCATCACGTGAGGTACTCATTTCTTTGACTGCGCATGCAGAAATTCTGGAAAATTATTATTTATTAATTATTTTTGTTGGTGTTTGGTGTTTAAGTCGCATCAGCATACAAGCGTAAAGGTCATCTGGGTCTGGGTGTCATTGAGTTTTTTTTTTTCTTTTCCGGTATGTCGGCTCCTAAGTAGTGGAATTGAATGACAAGAGTCATATTCCCATCTCAGTTACTCCATTTATAGTCATGTTCTCCTTATATGAGTGTACTTTTTTTTTTCTTTAGCTGTCTGGGTTAGTTCTGTTTAGTTCCAGCAGTTCTATTCTATCTCTAGTGCTATATATTAGTAAAGGCAATTTTACAAATGAATTTTGATGTGTGGCTTTATAAAAGTAAAAGAGCTATGTGTGCATGGTAATTTGATAAAACTTGTTCACATTGCTTCCTTCTTAATATAACATTCATGGTTCTGTTGACAGCTCAAGGTCCTGAGGATGTTGTTGCTGAGTACTACCAACAGCAAGTGGAGATGCTGGAGGGTTTTAGTGAGATGGACACACTTACAGATCGTGGTTTCCTTCCTGGAATGTCCAAGGTATGTATGTTATATATGAACTTTCTGTTCTAACATTCAGGAAGGTAGCTTATGTGGATGTTAATGATCAAATTTTCCTTCACTGCATATGTTTCTGCTTCTTTTTAATAGTGAGACTGCATCAATAAATGCCTGACAACCACTTTATTGACCTGCAGGAAGAACGAGATAAAGTTGCCAGGAGTGAAACATTAGCCATACGGCTGTCTAACATTGCAAATATGGTTCTCTTTGCTGCAAAAGTGTATGCTTCAGTAAGGAGTGGCTCACTTGCTATTATCGCATCAACATTGGATTCTCTTCTAGACTTGTTGTCAGGATTTATCTTGTGGTTTACTGCCTTTTCAATGCAAACACCAAATCCCTATAGATACCCAATCGGGAAAAAGCGTATGCAGCCGCTGGTGAGTTTTGTTTTTGTCACAACTTCCAATTCCTTTGGATCATTCGTTTACCATAGTTTACGTTTTGTTCCATTGAACTTTTTTGTTCCATTGAACTCAATTTTAGAACACAGTTCCATTGAACTATCTCAAGGGCTATGTATCATTGCATCAAGATGGATCAAAACATACAACACACTCCACATACCACAAAGCATAAAAATGTTACACACATGCCACTGACTGTAAATGACCTCTAACAAACTATAAGGCCAACCAGTTGGCAGCTACATCAAGCTGTGGCAAACGGCAAACCCTAGCACCTGCTAAACACCACAACTGTCCTTCCTCCATAATCTCTCGGTAATTTGTTATGGTAATATGATAAGAAGCACAAATGATAATTAGTTCAGAAAGAAAACGCGCAACACTAAATAAATAAATGCCTATTAAACGATCCATATAAATAATTGAAGGAAAATGTTGTGCAGTGTAATATCTCTGTTCCAAATTATAAGCCGTTTTGGCTTTTTTTTTTATTAGGTACATATATTTTGCTACGCGATATACGTTATGTCTAGATAAATAATAAAAGCTATGTATTTAGAAAAGCAAGAACAATTTACAATTTGGAATGGAGTATTAAGTAGAATAGTTACTCTAGATCATGTTCTTTCTATAGCAACTCTGGCTGGGTATTACTGTAATGGTAAATTCAATCTTTATTTGGGGGGCTCCAATCTATTTTTACATAATTGTCAATCATCTTATTTTTTCCTTGCGATATAAGCAATCATGTATTTGTTTTTCCTTTTCCATTATACTAAAAGTCTGTTAAAATATTTTTTCAGGGAATACTTGTTTTTGCTTCTGTTATGGCAACCCTTGGCCTTCAGATAATTCTAGAATCAATACGCTCATTGATGTCTAATGTAAGTCTCTAATAGATTTAATTTCCATTGCTCTTTGATGCATTACAATTTTTTTTATCAGGTTGCTTTAGAGTAGATATTTCTATTGGGAGTTTAGATTTTTCTGTACCATAATTCAATGTTTCTTGTGAACTCTTGTTTTGTGAGTAACCATCAAGGCTATCAGTATTGTATGCAATTTAGATGGCTTAGTTTTATCCTTCGCTGCAGAGTCAAATTATTTGCAGCAAACAAATATTATGTGCTTTGCATAGTCAGAAGTATTATTTTTTTCATTATTTTCTTGTGCTCAATGCCACAATAAATTGAAAAATTGTCTTGTTGTCATGGACGGTCAGTAATTTTCCTTGGCATCAGTCTAAGTGTAGTAAGTGTCTAACTGTAGATCATATTACTGTTTACCCTTGTTGATTATCTCATATGGCCATATTTCATTCTCCAGGGAGATGAATTCAGCTTAACAAGTGATCAAGAAAAGTGGCTTGTTGACATCATGCTTTCCGTGACATTGGTAAAACTTGCCCTGGTTATATATTGCCGCTCGTTCACCAACGAAATTGTCAAAGCATATGCACAGGATCACTTTTTCGATGTCATCACAAATATAATTGGCCTGGTTGCTGCACTACTTGCCAATTATATTGAAGGCTGGATCGACCCACTTGGTGCAATCATTGTAAGTACATGAAGTTTGATCTCACATTTGTCCCATATATCTAGTATAAGTAGCATCTTAGTATGTTCCTTATTCTATGTATTAATTGGTTTGGATAAGTAGCATAATTTTTTATACCTTCACACTACTTTGACTCAAATGGTAAATACTTTGCATTTGCAACTTGCAAGAAAGAAGAAACACTCTTTCACCATGATTTGTCTTCAGAAAATTAATTGTGGTCCTCCCCTGCAGCTGGCAATCTACACGATCAGAACATGGTCGATGACAGTACTAGAGAATGTGCACTCCCTGGTGGGGCAGTCGGCCTCGCCGGAGTACCTCCAGAAGCTTACTTACCTGTGCTGGAACCACCACAAGGCCGTGCGGCACATCGACACCGTGCGCGCCTACACGTTTGGTTCCCACTACTTCGTGGAGGTGGACATCGTGCTGCCGTCGAACATGCCGCTGCGGGAGGCGCACGACATCGGCGAGGCCCTGCAGGAGAAGCTGGAGCGCCTGCCAGAAATCGAGCGCGCGTTCGTCCACCTCGACTACGAGTTCACCCACCGGCCCGAGCACGCCTTGTCCCACGAGAAATAGCATGCAAGTACCGAGCTGATGCGGCAGGTGGAACTTGGAAGGACACGGGTTCGTAGCTGAAACTATTTTTGCGTAATCGCAGAAAGCCTCTTCTGAGACCTGATGCTCGTCTCGTCAGCCGTCGCAGCAAACCAGTTGGGTACATGCGATGGGACTTGAGTGTAAAGGAGTGCTCTCTGCGTTGGTGTCCTTGTAGATTACAGCATCTTGAACTACAGAATCTTATTCCTCCAGTGATGGTGATGAGGACCTATTTTATACTGGTCTTCAGCTCTTTAGTTTGGGGTTGTTTTGTCTCATTCTCTCTCTCTCTCTCAATGCAACACAGCTTATTTATTACTTCCTCTGTTATAAATTTTAAGGCATTCTGACTTTTTGAGAGTCAAAACATCTTATGCTTTAGCTCTTTTTAGTACGTGTACTATGTCTAGATACCTGGTAAAAACTCGTTATGTTTACTTATCTTATTAGCTGTTTAAATAGTATTTTTTTCTCACAGCAAATTAGTCGGTTTATCTTATTACCACTGGTCTAATTATATCTAGAAAATTATATATTTTAAAAAAAGTACCAAAACATCTATCGAAGATAACGTGAATGTCAAGCGGACTTTCACTTTTTTTTCGGAGGGAGTAGCACAGTATCTGCAACCCTTTTTTTTTTTTATCCGTCCATTTTTGTTTTGTTTTGTCATCAATAAACAGCCCATGGACATCACTACAGGCCTGTTCAGTTTTCAGCTTTTCATGGCTACAGTAGTCTAGGGCTGGACCGTGGCCCAAGTCTTCGAACCTTGGCAGGCTGGGCCGACATCTGACGGGAAGGAAAGGTCCGGTCCATTTCTGCTGTAAGGTCTACTTGCCCGCCCGCCTGTGCCTAAAGTTGCGCCGGGTGATACTCTGCACTCTGCAGAGTGCAGATGCACTGAACATTTTTGTTTCCCTTTCATCAGGACCGGGTTGAACAGTCGATGCGCGTGCGTGTTAGTAGACAAGATGCAGATCCGGCCAACCCACCGACCCATTCCATTTTTCCACCGGAGTTGGTGATCCACTCAATACACGATGCGTGAGTACCTAGCGTCCCTGGCTGCTGTTGGAAATACAGGGTAGTTGCTCATGTCCTGTTTCCATTACGAAAAAGGCGATCTACTCTGTCTCTTAGCTAGCATGAGAAGCATGACAAACCCGTGTCAGTAGCTAGCTAGGTTGCGTGCCTGAAACAAGGCTTGGCTCGGCCGGCCGGTAGCCGAGAACGACGTATGCCGGCCGGTATGCGTACAGCTGGGGTAAGCACGACCAACGACGGACGGGAAGAGTAGTAGAGTGTAGAGCACAGCCACAGGTCGCAGCGCGGCCGGTGGCCAGCAGCGGCCAACGATGCGAGCACGCCAGCGCTACCAGCTCCCGCCTCCCCGCATACGTCGCATCTCTTCTCGCCTACCTAGTTGCACATGGTGATAGCAGAGACGGCCACCTGTTACCTGTAGGAAACAAAAAAATTAAGCTCCCAATCCACATGTGTACGCACAAACACGCTCGCACTCGTCGAGCACCATCCTCCTCCTGTCGCCGTCGCCGCCGGCCGGAGCCGATGACGGCGGCGACGACTTGGTTCCAAATTAAAGTCCCGAAGCCTGAATCGCAATCCGCCCGTGTGGACGTACATAACATACGTCGATGCATCGCGTGACATGCATACATGTACCCAGTACGTAGCGGTCACAGGTATGTATGTACGTGCCTACGTGTCAACACCCCTTGGACCAGTTGTGTACTGCGTGCGCTAGTTGCTGCTACCGACCAAACAAGACGGCGGCACGCGCACGCCTGGGAATTCGCCATCCGTCTCCACGACGCGCGGCCGCCGTAGACGTCCCACTCAGACGCGCCCCGCCCCAAAAGGCCGGTGCGGGTGGGGGGAGAAATCTCGCCGGCTTTGGCGGTTTGGCCCCGGCCCCCGGCCCCCGGCCGTCCTGTCTGTTGGTGTTGGATCGCCGCCAGGTACGGGTGGCGAGGCGAGATCGACCACCGGGCCTCTTTCCCCTGACAGTAACCAGCAGTACATGGTGGTGTCCTTCAAACAAGCATAGCATAGCAGCTGGGTGAACATTCGCCCGCCACGTGTGCAGGGCCCCGGCCGGCCCCCACATGCATGCAACACAACACCCCTCTACCTATGCGGTACGGCAGCAGTGCCTCAAGATCGAGAATCTTCGATCATCCTGATTATCTGACTAGGTTTAATCAATCTATCTCTACCCATAATTAACTAATTCACATGACCATGCAGCAGCCTCCTACGTACTAGTACTTACTTTACACACATAATAATCACACTGGCGATAGATGGATATATATAGCTAGAGCTCTCTCGGCCATGCACGCAGCCCGCATGCAGGAGCAACTGATCGAGCGAGAGTTCTAGTCGTCGTCGCCGCCTGAGCTCTTGGAAGCAGAAGGACGGTTCTTCCTGTTCTCCTTCTCCACGACGACGCGCTGTCCCTGCTCATCAGATGGATTCTTCTTCTTCCGGTCCACCTCCTTCTTCATCATCATCTCCATCACGCGCTGATGCTCCTGTTCATCAGATGGATTCTTCTGCAGCGTCGTCGTCGTCGTCGATTCTTGCGATGAGCAGCAGCTCTGTTGGACTTGGACGCGCGAAGAAGGATGATGACCAGGACCACCAGCAGTAGCCGCTTCCTGGTTCGGGCCTCCTCCTCCTCCCCGATCCTTCCTGTACGTCTCGAAGAACTCCCTGTTCTCCTTCTCCAGCTCCTTCCACACTAGCAATATACATAATGCCGAGAAGAAATCAACGATTAATCGCTTGCAAAAGACTGCAATGGAAGCACAAGAGTAGAATTATTAGAAGAACGCGCATGCAGCTAGCAGCAAGCATACCAGTGGATGTGATGACGGGCATGATCTTGGCGTGCTTCTCCAACGTCTCCATGCACTCCTCCTTGTTCAACTTGTAGCAGATGCACTTCTCGATCAGATGCTGCACCTGAATATCGATCGCACAAAACAACGAACCTTGCATCATCACCATGCATGAATGCACGACAACAGCACAAGGCCATCGATCGAATCGTATCTCAATGCACGGCGGCAGATCGCCCGCATGCACTTACCAGTCTGATGTACGAAGCCGCCGGTGACGAGGAGGCGTCGTCGTCCATGGCCGCCGCCGAGAGAGAACGACCGGGCCCCGCTGTCGTCTATGATCGGAGATCGAAGCGCTGATGACTATCTAGTAGCTTAGCTTCTCTCGACGGAAGTCGGCCGCCGGAGCCGGCGGGGGACGAGCGAGCTCGGTGCGATCGCGGGGACGGGGATGGATGAGCTAGGAGCGGACGAGCGAGCGGCCGGTGGAGAGCGAGCGCGACGAGTAGCGCCGGCGCCGGGCGGGGAGGGTAGAAATAGCGGCGCGCGATCGGGCGGGCGCATGTCAGGGTGTGGGGGCGAGCCGCTCACGTGGGTGCCGCCTCCTCATTCGCCGAGAGGCCGGGGAGGGGATTCTTGCGGGCCCACGCCCGCGCTCGCCTTACCCTTTTCGTTTTGTGGTGAAACCTTGGTGCCATCCTCCGCCGTTCCTTTCAGCCGATCGCGGAGGGCGTCCACTTCACGACCGTCGGATCACCGCGCGCGCCGGAGGGTTTGTTGGTCGAGCTAGGCGACAAGATATTCTGAGCGTGCGCGATGTGGGGTGAAAAATAGCGCGTGATCGTTCTGTTTGAATTTGAAAAATGTGAGAAAAGTTATTTTTTTCCTGATTCCTAGGATAACTGGACCGTTTATTTAACTTCCTACAAGTAGCACAGTACATCGCTACCTGTAAATTTAACTACTAGGATTCCTGATATATGATCTCCTTGTAATGCCTGAATATATCTCTACTACGCATTTCCTTAATTCAACACAAATGCTAAATATATCTCTAATACGGGTTTCCTTAATTTAACACAAATGCAGTATGGAGTGCGGGAATAGTGGTGAAAGGTTTTGGCTACTGACAACACCAACTGTCACTACTACTCCTTGATATTTTCTGGCAATGCTGCAACTGCAATGCAATGCTTCCAGTCATGTCCTAGTTCAACTTTTTTTGCTTCCAGTCAACATGACTAAATCATTATCGTGCACAAAAAGCATAAGAACGTACCGATGCAGAGCATATTAAAGTGGATACCAGCTAGGTAAGCAAAGCTGCAACTGCAACCGCAACTGCTCTTAAATCAAAGCTTTGGTACTGGGTGTGGGAGGCCGAAAGGTTACTAATAGTACTGTAGTACAGTATTACTAGTATGGTACTAGTACCATTAGTTCTAGTACTACTTTATAGGAACCTTTCCTTTACAATCAATTTCAGAAGAAAAGTAAGGACAAAATAAATCTGTTCTCTAACTTATTTTTATTTTTATAATACTACATTCCAAACAGGGCTCAAAAGGAGGGATCGGTGGCGCACACACACACGGTATGGCTACAGAGGCCACAGGCAAGAACGCTTTGCACGTTTTCTCATGAGCTCACTACTGTTGAGCGGGGGGTACATTACATAGCCTCCTCCAGGAATATGGGAGGCATTCGCCGGGTGGCACGGCTTTCTTTCGCCACTCGTCCCCTCAAGCTCATCACATCGGTCGGCCCACGCATTGCTCCCGAGATCTCCCTCCCGCCACGATGGCGCCTCCCCATTGGCTTGCTAAATTGCGTCCGTGCAAATAATTGGACGATCAGACACCCGCAGCACACCGGCACAGTGTACCCGCGCTGTACGACCGAATAGGCGGGCCGCAGGTATCAACCGGCTGGGTCGCCACAGATCCCACCCACCACCAGTCCACCACCACACCGTACTCTCCGCCTAGCGCCGGCCCCTGGGCCCGCCTAGCTAGACTAGACCCGCAGGCCACCGCACCGGGACTCTGGGAGGCCAGCCAAACGGGACAAACCGGCTCGCCCTCTTTCTCGCTGGGTATGCGCAATCATGCGACCCCAGACACAGAAGGCGCAAACCGCCAACGCCATCCACGTTTCTACGCACGCACGCCACAAAAAATGGGAGGAGCGGTCGGGAGAGCGAGAGCCGAGGAGAGGAGAAAAAAGCAGAGGCTAAAGAGCAAAGGGACTTGTCACCTACTGTGCGTGCGTGTGTGTCTGCGTGAGATATTTCGAGGCTACCCTATCCACGGTCACCGGCCCGCCCGATTTCGACCTCGAGTTCCCGACGTGTGTACGTACTTGGGCTGCGTGCCTCGGATCGGGCGACGCGCCGCGACGTCCAAACAAAAGGCTCCCGAGACTTTGTTGGCAGCAGCAGCAGTCCATCCGGCGATGATGGAGATCGAGCGGTCCCGGTCCCGGTCCCGGAGCGAGCGGCGAGGTGCAATGCACCGGGTACGAAAAGCCTTTGAAAATCTTGTTAATGGTGATGTCAAGCTCCAACGGCCCCAACTTGATGACGAACCCCGGCCCGCGGTTTGCTTGGAGGACACGAAGATAAAAGCGGAGCCATGGCAGCTGCCCCAATCAGCTGATCGATTTCGATTCGACGCGTGCGTGCGTGCGTGTGTGTTATCTGGCAGCCGGGAGCCCGGGAGGGGAGAGGAGTGTGCGGCTGTGATGCGGCGCGGGCCGGCCCCGGGGCCTGTCGCGTTGCGGGCGAATTGGTGTCAGCGCGTGCGTCATTTCCCCTTGCCTTCCCTGGCGCCGGCGGCCCTCGCACGTCGTTGTTGCCGCGGCGATCAGTCCGATCGGCGCACTGCTCCTGCTCCACCGGAATGATGGCCGGAGGCAGGGGACGCGTTCGTACGTGAGGCGGGCGGCGATGCCGTGCGAGGCAACGAGTGCTCTTGGGTCATGGAATGCCACGCCCAAGCTTTTCGCCGCGCAAACCACCACCACCGGCGGGGATATCCGTAATGCCGCATTGTACATGTGTGTGTTGCTTTTCTTTCGCCGCGCCGGTGCTTTGCAACTGGCGTCGATCGGGGCGAGGATGGAGATATCAGATATCTGCCTGCGCGTACCTCCGGCTAGGCAACGGGTGATTCCCAGGAGGGGGGATCGAACAGCCTCCAGCGGCATTTCGCTGTCTGGAAACGGACGTTTCAGTGCCATCATGGAACGGAAGAAAAAAAAAAAAAAAAAAGGGCCCGCTGCTCGGGCACGGTGGATGTGGAACACCGCGGCACCAGAAGGCATGTACCGATTGTACGAGATGACAGTCACAGCGCTGCTTCGCCCGCCGGTCTCAATGTTGACAGGATGCTCCTCCGCAGATGCTTCGCGTTGCCGTAGGAAAATTAGGAAAACGATGGCCAAATGGAATCATACAGTACGTGGAGAGATGTCAGCTGTGTTTTGAGAAAAATAGAAGCAGAAAAGGACTGGGAGAAAATTAGTTTTAGGTCCAGAAGAACGTTCCTCGAACAAATGAAGCCATTTTTTATTTTGTAGAAAAAACATTTTCTTTCTCTAACCTTTAATTTAAATTAGACACTACTCCTAGATAACTGTACATGCATGCGCAAGTTCACCCATGAAACAAAAAAATATATATTCTAAATATTTTCGTTATACTTTATGAACATTTTTAAAAATAAAGCCATAAGAGTTGCATTCGATGAATCATTAATCCTATACATGGTTAAAAAGGGTCACCACCAATAAGGGTCAATACAACTCGTGGGTGCACAGATTCTGTGACATCGATTAGAAGGGTGAAAATACACGGCAATTCCTGCATCAATGGTCAATCTAATTATCTAATCAGTGAACAGTATGTGAACAAGCAATATACCAGGAACCAAGTCCTCTCTGGAGACTAACCGAAGCCATAAAAGCAGGCACTACAAAAATAATTCCCCCGAACGTGCTCTAGAAGACTAAAATAGACTTTGAACCTGTGAAGCAGATCGATGCAGTACATGGCCTTGAGCTAGCAACTACATTTTCTTCGAGCTTTCTAAACAGGAAAAATCTAGGTGATGTATCTGTCCTGTTGCTCCTGGAGCAGACGAGCCGAGGATTTGGCATCCAAATAGAGACCGCTAACTTCCTCAAGATCAGCCTGATAGAGATCATAAGCTCGGAGATATAAGCTTGCAAGAACAAGAACCAGCTAGGAATGAAAGCTCGGTAGATATACCTTGCAGATCTTTTCTCTTCCATTAGTCTTTGCAACCACGCTGGCAGGTGATAGTAACTGAATAGCATGTCTGCAAAGAGAAAAAAAATAAAATCTGTTACCATCATTTCTCACTAGCTATGACGGGAGGCAAGGAGAAATCAGCTTGTGATATCGAACACCACAGTGAGATCAATTCTGAAAGTAAAAGGAAATCATACACATCACAGATCAGATCAATGAGATACATGCCTAACTTACAAGGACTTGCGTCTTCTAATTAATATTTGAAAACTAATCCATACGTGGAAAATACCAAAGAACAACACACACACACAAATCTAACCTCAAAGATGTCTGCTGTCCGATCTCGCCTAAATACGCAAGACTTTCTTCATCTATATCAATCTCTTCCACTTGTGCTCGGATTGCCAATATCTGTAAAGGGCAATGAACAAAGATTAATGCAAATTCTGGACAAGAAAAATCTTACAGAAATTATGCCCAAAATAAGTAAGAACCTGTATCATCTCAGTAGGGCCATATGTTTCTGTCCGAATAATCACCAACCTATCTAGAAGATCCACTGGTATGCCATGTGGACTTGTCATATCGGTTCCTCTGGATAAAACCATTACAAGATTTATTAAGCAAGTATTTAAGTAAGGTGCAGCTTAATAGACAACTGCAGGTTTATTCTGGTATTGAAGTTAGCTGCAGAGTATGGCAAATAAACTGCTTACCTTACATTACATATTCCCCTATTCGTAGCAAGTATCACAATTGGTGATAAAGGGCTCTCCAGTGCACGGTTAAGATAAGAAAAAAGCATTCAATATCCAACATGTGGACCTGAAAAACATAATTTTATTAATTCATTTTGAATAAACAGAAGACAGTCAAGTTCAACAAATGTGCCACTGCACCACAAGGCAGATAAAATTTGTTTAGCAATCAACAAAATCAATTTGCTTGCTACTTAGTTGTTTTCTTAAGCCATGACAAAGTGTATTTGTCAGTCACAAATGCAATAAAATGATACCTCATCAATGAACAAAACACCAGGTACAAGCTCTGCAATTCCTTCCTCAATATATCTGTTTACCACCTGTCAACACATAAAATTAAAAATCAGGTGAAAATTAAGTTTATATGATACTCAAAATTTGGTACTGCTTAGAAAACTAAAAAGTTGTCAGTAAAAAAAAAAAAAAAACCTTATTGATTTCTTGCCGTAGCTTTTCGGTGATTTCAGTCTTCCTTGGCTTCATCATCTGGCCCATAAGGGACAAAATATCTTGGCCTCCTTGTGGCTGTGCATTTGCTGCATCAAGGTCATGAAGTGTGACATCCTGCATTAAAAGATGGGAAGGTTATTTCCTCCTCAGAACAAGAGCATAGATTAAAGGAAGCCATGTTCTTGCTGAAAGGACTAGTAGTAGCAGCAATGACAGAACCATGTTAATCGACCCTAAGAGATTCTTGTTGAAAGGACTTTGGCTGTTGGCCGACGGTGATGTGCATAACCCTTGTTTGTGACATTTATTTATGTATATTATTCTATCGAAGAAGCAATAGTCATTTGCATTGGACTATGACTTCAATATTTATTCTAGACTAGAAATCTGGTGTGCCCATCTAATACAATCATTCCAACAAATCCACCTCTCGTCTGTATAATCATCATGTACATATCAGGACCTATATAGGGTTATTTATATGGAATACCATATACTATATACTATAAATCAAGCATCAAGACTATATTTCTGGTCGGTTGGTTAATTACCATGAGATTACGAGTTGTGAAGTGTCCAGAACTCCATAGATGTGACCCAGCAATGACTTACCTTCGGAGGAGGGGCTCATCTTCGTGTTCCCATGGATCTCGATTGACCCGGCGAGCTTCCTCTGTGGCCTGAGTACTCGCGAGCTTCTCTTACCTCCTACAGGCCAGCGGCTGAAGCAGGGAAGAGAGGCAGCAGCAGGAGGATGGAGGAGGCACGGCAGCTGGGAAGGTCAGAAGGGAAGAGAGGCAGCTGCAGCAGCATGGCAGGAATGGCGGTGGCAGCGGCAGCCTGTAGTCGGCGCAAAAGAACCTGGCGTCCGGAGATTTGTCTCAAGGGTCAGGGAGTGACAGAGTAAGAGTGGGGGGTGGGGGGGGGGGGTGTTTGTTTGTGTGTGGAGGGGGAGGGGTAGGAGAGAAACCTTATTGGGCTTGGACTAAAAACACATCTAGCCCAGTGATACCTGATGCAACACAGCTACCAGTTACCTGTCTAGTCATCCAAAACAGACCGGATGATAATCGTGATTAATTGTCAACTAATTGGACGACCAGGTTTCTGATCGCTCTAATAGAGTTGGAGTGCATGGGACCAATAAGGGAGATTAATCGAGCAACCTGATATACTGATCAGCATAGCAACTTGCAATAATACGTTCTTATAGCTTCTAACCAACATATATTGAAGGAAATTAGTCAAAAATTTGTGATAGAAATCATGGTCAAAGTTGCATCTTCAGTAGTATACTTTTTCAATAGTGGAAATATTTGTTTCAATCATGATAACATTCATTAATGAAGGGTACCACGTGAAAAAAGATTGATGCAGAAAATAATGAAATATAAAGGTTAAGATATCATCAGAATGATACCTGCACTATTTCCTTTTTCTTTTGGACTTCGCCTTTGGGGATAGGAACATACTCTTCAGCTTCAAGATCGTATTCTGTAGCAAAAGAATCACATCTACCAACTCTTTTCACTGCACCACTATTTGCTTCAATGTATATAACATCACCCACTGCCACCTATGTCCATATGCAGACAGTGAGTAACCTAAAGAAACAAATGCAGATAGCATAATAGATACCCAGAAAGAAAATATAGTGCATGATTTCTCAATGCTTAAGGAGCTACTCAGCACCAGGACTAGTCATAAGACAACAGACATCTGCCAGCCAGTTAGCATAAAATTTTCCCAGTGAGTAATTATCAATAGGCATAGGGCATAGCAGATTTAAAATGTCCATGAAGTAAGAAACAATTATACTGCCATTTTTAGTGTAAGAGTTAAGATTTAATCCAAAAGTCTACCGCCAGCAGGGTACTTAATGAACCTACCTTTTCCTTGATCAAAGCATCATAAACTGGAGGCTCTAACTTCAGTTGCTTAGTCCCTTTAACAGTCTTTAGGCCAATGATCACATGGCTAATGCTTTTTGCATATCCACCAGTTGTACTCTCAGCCTCTTCTGGGGAAAGTTCAGTAACCTAGGAACATAGCAACATTGGTGAGTCTGTACTTTATTCAAGCAACAAGAAATGAATGTCGCCTTTCAAAGTGATTATGAGAACTGTTGATAAATAAGGAAACCACTAATCCAATTATAGCCTAATATTTGTTTAACTTGAACATGGGCATATATGCATTGCATAACTTACCTCTCCTTCGTAAACTGCTTTTTGTTCCTTTATACGCAAACCTATAGCTCTACGGAAATTTTCCATCAGGACCTCAGTTTTCTTGACCTCTGAGGAGTAAACTTCTGATCCTACCATAGGACAGAAAGGGACCTGCATTGTAGTTACAGGGGAAGAAACATTAGATTAGAACAACGAAATTCTACAGTGAATTCAGAAAGCATAACACCATAGCAATATCAATAACATTTTACCAGGTAAAATGTCCCTTTAGAGCACCAATTCAGCAAGTTGAACAGGAAACTTAAACCATGCAGCTAAAATGACATTAAGTATGCTAAAATAACTAAAGAGGCCTATGGCCTATGAACTAGTGAAACCTTTTTTTTTTTTGGGTGCCCATCCAGACCTTCTTGTTCACCAAACAGGGTAATCTATAAACAGAAAAGTAATTGAAGACAGCCCACGGTTATCAGAACCTATCCTCACCTCCACAACCAAGGTCCAATAGATGAATTGAGTAGATAAAAATCTGGTACTATCAATCAATATAGAAAACTAGATTAAATTAAATCCGGCCCTCATCCTTAAAAATGTGATGCGCACAATCCAAATATTATTACAAGGTACGGGACATTATCCCTCACAGGCCACAGCAATGGAAAAGGGGAAGATATAAAACCCTAGTTCCTTCACAATTCAAAATGAATAGCTGATTTTTGTGAGGAAGGGAGGAATTGGAAGCACAGACCTTGCTGCCGAGCTCCTGGGCTATGCCGAGCGCTAGCGCCGTCTTGCCCGTGGCGGGTGGGCCCGCAAGTAGCAGGGCGCGGCCGGCCATCTTCTTCTGGCGAATCATGTCGACCACCAGCCCGGCCGCCTCGCGCGCCGCCGCCTGGCCCACGAACCCCGCCGCCAACGAAATCGCCATCCCATTGGCCTGCTCCCATAAGAAAACCACAGACAAACAAAGCAGTGAGCGTCTACTGATCTACGCAAACACACACAAAGAAGCTAAAACCCAAGCAAACCCCTCCCCTGTGGAAGGGGGAACGGAGAAGAAGCAGGAGGGGGCAGCTACGTCGAGACCGAGGCCCTTGATGTGGGTATGGGTGGCGATGCGCTGCTTCTTCGACGTCGACTGGACCTCCTCGATCCTCATCGCCGCTAATGCCCGCCGCCGCTGATTATGTCGAGAACCGCAAGAAATTTGGGAGCGGGAACGGGGAGGAGGCGAGGCGAGGCCACGAGCAGGACCGGGGGAGAAGGCGAGAAGCAAAACGCCCGAAGTCCAATCAAAGCTGGGGACACTGCCCGCTGGGCCCGGTATAAAGTGCCTCGGTGGTCGAGACTCGAGACTCGAGACTCCGGACTTCCTGAGCTTCGTTTCTTTCCTCCTTTTTTTTTAAGAAAAAAATAAAAGGCGTTCATTTTTTCTAAAATATAAATCTCAATCCAGTTTATTTCAGTTTTATCTTATAAATGGTTCGAACAGTATTTTCTCTTAAAAAATCAGTCGTTTTCAGCATATGAACCGACTTATCAGCCAACTGAACATAACAGACATATTGCAAGAGGAAGGTTGAAATTATACTTATCTTACATATATTCCAAAACTTTTGATGCACACATACGAATTGCAAAGCAGATTCTCAAAGTTGTTTCTACTAACCCAATAGTCGTATCGTATAAATTCCTAATGGAATAGTTTTTTTTTTTTTGAAAAACATGGCAGGAGCTCTGCCCTTCAATTAAGGAAGGAAAGAAGTCAATATATACAGGTAGTTCAAAAGAAAAGAAATCCCAAACGGACACACACCGAACCGGGAAACACCTCTCGCCCCCTCTTTAGGGTTAAAAAAAAAAAGGCTAAACTGGGTTCATAAGAACTCTTCGGCGCAAGTCGATATCTTCCTTTGCCTTGAGAGCCACATGTCTAGCATCTACGGTCTCATGTTGGAAAATCCTCCTGTTTCTTTCCTTCCAAATATTCCACATTATATAAATCACAACCCCATTGAAGTGTCTTCGCCGCTCCTTTGGGACTTTGATTGCTGCTTGTTCCCACCAAATTCTTAACTCAGTTGGTTCGGTCTGATGCCGGATTAATTCCGTATCAAAGTGCTCCCATGTCAACACAAGCTTCCAAATCTCTTTAGCTGTAGGACAGAGGAGGCATAAGTGTAAGCCGGTTTCAAGTGGCCCATTGCACATAACACAGTGCTCTTGATGAGGCCAATTCCTCCGTTGCAAATTGTCCGCTGTGAGAATTTTGTTCTGGATGAGGATCCATGTGAAGAATTTACATTTATTTTCGGACGGAAATTCCTAAAGCTCCCCTGAAATTGGATTTGGTACGCTGAACGAGTTGAGTACTTTCCATCAGGTGTCCATTTCCAAGCAATGGAGTCTTCCACCTCTGGTTGTAGCTGAATGTTTTGCAATCTAATCCAGAGGGAAACAAACTCCTCCGCTTGGGTGGCTGTAGTGATCCTGCCCCTGTGACCCCGAATCCAGGCATTGTTGTGAAGTTCTTGGTGTATAGATCGACAACTCAAAGAGATGTGGTGCTAGGTTCCTAGGAGCTTCTCCTTCTAGCCAACTATGGTGCCAGAATTTTGTTCTTATACCGTCTCCAATGGTGACAATGGTTGAAGCATTGAAGAGTAGTCTGTCAACCGGTTTGTAAGGGAGTTCAGATCCAGCCCATGGCTTGGAGGGGTCCGTCCATTCTTGCCATAACCAACGCAGCCGCAGCGCTCTCCCAAATTTATCCAAATCAGGCACCCTAAGTCCTCCAAGGATTTTTGGCTTAGAAACTGACGTCCAATTGACAAGGCAATGCCCACCATTAGCATTATCCTCTCCCTTCCAAAGAAAGGACCTGCGGATCTTGTCAATTTGTTTTTTGGCCCACGTGGCGAGCGGGAAGACAGTGAGGTGGTATGTAGGCATGGAGGAGAGCACAAAAGTGACCAACGTTAGCCGGCCTGCCTTGTTCAGAAGCTTGCCCTTCCAACCTGGAAAACGTCGTCCAGTGCGTTCTATGAGAGGCTGAACATGCACCTTTTGAAGATTCCTGACATGTAGCTGCAGCCCAAGGTAACGGCAAGGAAAGGTTCCTCTCGCCTAATGGAGTAGTTTGACTCACATAAACCAACTCCCCCGACACTACTACTTGTTTACTCGTCTGCCCTCTTCACCACCTAAACCAAATCCTTGCAGGCACCACTTAAGCAAGCTTCGATCAAACGGAAAACATACATGCACGGCCGGGCCAAGATGCACGCACAATCTCGCACTCGCATCCTCAGCCTAGCCTGGGCTGCTCTCGCGCTCCTACTCGCCGTGACGATGACGAGCACGGTAGCCAGCGCCCGTCCGGCACGTCGCAGGGCCCCACCCCCGTCCCACAGCTCCGGCGAGACGATCACGCTGTACACCGCCGGCGTCACATCGCCGGAAACCGCAGCTCCTTCCACGTGGACGCGGCACCCCGTCTTCACGAACCAGGGGCCAATCGGCCACTCCGGCAGCTGGCTGCGCGCCTTGACGAGGCCAGACGCACTCCGGCCCGGCGCGGTGACCGTGGTCGACGAGCAGCTCCGCGGCAGGAAGGAGTTCGGGCTACCTCTGGAAGGGAGGCTGCAGGGCGTCCTCGTCACCGGCTTGGCAGACAACAGCAGCCATATGGTGGCCGTGAAGGCCTCGTTTGCCGGCGATGGCGCCGACGACAGCCTCAGGTTCTTCGGCGTCCGCCGCGACGGTCAGGAGGAGTCCCACATCGCTGTTGTCGGAGGGACGGGACGGTACAGTGACGCCACCGGCTTTGCCGTTGTCAGAGTTGCTGATGTACCAGAAGTGGGTGGGAACGTCAGCACGAGCAGAGCGTTCAGTTTCAGTGTGCATCTCAAGTACTCCTAGAAGGCTACAGAATTTGCAGAAACTCCTACATCTGTCTATTTCTGTTTTTGAAAGTAGTCATCTTCTGATGAGAAATGTATCCAGAAAATTGCTCAGGTACTGCATATAGGACTGTTAATTTTCATTTTATCTTGTAGACTGTCAGTTGAATATGCAACAGGAGTGAGCTGGCAAACACATCCACTTACATTTTTCACATGAAGAATGTTCTCGTGTTACAAAAGCTCCTGAAATATAGCGTTGTATACTATCTCTCACCATCCTCGATTCTGTAATTTCACACATGCACAAAAAATAATTGGCTGCTTCTGTTTTGCCTCACCAAGATATAAAAAAATAATACAAATCTGCATGAACTTTTCAGCTATTTCACAGAAATAGTACTATCCCGTGGACTACGGATTCCCCACATTCCAAATGGGATTCTACAGTCTATGTACACAGTACATTGTACTGCATGGCTCCAATTGGTGAAGAACTCCTGACTGTATTTGCAGCATCGTTCAGAATCAAACCGGTCACCAGTATCATAGGATTGCTTTGATTACTCATCCGAGATCCTTTGACGGAAGTCGTTCACCATTAGAGGAAGGCCTTCTTTGAGAGAGACCTTTGGCTCCCAATGTAGCAACTGCTTAGCCTTGGTGATATCTGGCTTTCTCATATGGGGATCATCAGCTGTGTTGGGTTTGAATTCAATGGTTGCCATTGGGTCAATTGTTTCCTTCACAACCTGGGGATGGTGCTATTATTATTCGTGCACTTTAAGGATACCTTTTAAAAGAAAAACAAACAAATTGTCTACAAACCTGTGCTAGCTCCAACATGGTAAACTCTCCTGGATTTCCCAAGTTGAAAGGGCCAATATGATCACCCTCCATTAGAGCCATCAATCCAGCAACCTAAGAACATATGGAGAAAGATTATGAACAACTTATGCAAAGGTATGTGAAGCCATGGGTGAGCATTCATCTCACGAGTATAAACAAAGTGCAATAAGATTTTAGTCGCAGAACATTCTCTCTCCAAATTGTAAACAAGTGGCAACAATATGAATGGCTAATTCCCTGGTGCCTCTAGAAAATTTGTGCTAGCATAACAAACTTCTGTACATTTCGTATTAATTCTTAAGATATGCAATTGCAGAAGAGAGTGTTGCCCAGTGAAATTGCAGTAGGGAACAAAGCACAGAAGACCCGCAGGTAACGATCACAGTCCACACACGAAAATGCATAATAAGACTGTTCAGTGCTTACCAGATCAGAAACATATTGGAAACTTCGAGTTTGTTTTCCATCACCATAAACTGTCATCGGTTGTCTTCGTAATGCCTGCAAGGACAATCATATGGATGCTTACATGCGTAATAGATCACAACTAAGAAAAATAGAGTCCATAATATGTAGCAAACAAACCTGAGCAACGAAATTGCTGACCACACGGCCATCATCGAGGCACATACGAGGACCATATGTATTGAAAATGCGGGCAATACGCACCTGTTAACTATTCAAGTTAGTAAAACATATTTAAGGAATGATAAAAAACAATGCTAATAAGGAGCTGCAGTATTTTGTTTTTTATTCCACCAGAAGATTAATTGAACAAGATTGTATATACAACTGAGCTGCAGTGCTTTGTTTTTTTATTCCACCACAAGATTGATTGAACAAGATTGTATAAACAACATATTAACGTAAATAACAAATCATACCAGTAGTAACTTGTCTCATGAAGCGTATAATTTATATAGGAGTAACTGTTATTGAAATAAACCCAAGAAGCCAATCGCGAAATAGCAATATCATAATGTTCAAGGCTGCTAGCTTCCCACAATAATCCGTCCATAACAAACATATGCCATTCAATATAGTTTCAATAATTAAGAAGATCAGTTATGATACATTAAGAAATTTAGGTTGTGTTTCATCGAGTTTCCTTAGTTGCCACTTAAGTAAATGAAAAAAAGGGCTTCAATAGCCTATATAGAAAAAATATTATCCAATCACAAGATACCACATTTGACCACAAAGACTAGAATATTACCTCAACACCACCACCACGATGATAGTCCATAGTTAAAGTCTCGGCTGTTCTCTTCCCCTCATCATAACAGCTCCTAACACCTGAAAAGGATAAGAAATTGATTTTCAGAAGTTGAAATGTAACGCAGAAAACATAATTAAGAGGCTTAGTAACTAGGATAGTACATCACTAATTACCAATAGGATTAACGTGTCCCCAGTATGACTCCTTCTGTGGATGCTCAAGTGGATCACCATAAACTTCACTTGTGCTAGTCAACAAAAACCTTGCACCAATTCGCTTTGCCAGACCCAACATATTCAAAGTCCCCATGACATTTGTCTTGTACAAAGTGTTAAGAAGTCCAAAGAAACACAAAACATTTATATGGACACTGAATGGACACAGCAGGCAGCAAAAATTGGTGACAACCTTCCCCTCATGTACGTGCATATAGCAGAAGTCATATACTGAGAAACAGAAGTAATTTTTTCATGAATCTACAGCAAAGCATCCTTTACCAATTGATCTCTAACTGTATTAATGAAACTAGAGCAAACAAATGATCTTTATCTTAACGGATCTAGAGCCATATTCGCTTTTAACTTTTTGGTAGCCTTAAGAAAAAAAAAAAAAACAGTTTGAGAACATATTCATATAGATGCTGCATTCTGCATGATCGCATCTAACAGAACACTATCCTTCCTTACGGATCCCCAATTTTGCTCCATTTCATATCTGACACTAACCCGCCCGCCACCCACCCCTGCCACCCACCACCAAAAATACAAAAAAAGAAAAGAGGACGATGGGATCAGAACAAGTCGCTTTCAATGTAAGCAGTGAGATCCAGTCGTGAAGGATATGATTGTCTTGATTGGGTTATATTTGTAGTGCACGGGCGACGCGGGGCACGCGAGGTGGTAGATCCGGTCGACCTCGAGGAGAATTGGCTCCACTACATCGTGGCGGAGCAGCTCGAACCTGGGGTTCCGGAGGTGGTGCGCGACGTTCTCCTTCCTTCCGGTGAAGAAGTTGTCGACCACGATCACGCTGTCCCCCTGCTCCAGGAGCCGGTCGACGAGGTGGCTGCCGACGAAGCCTGCCCCGCCGGTGACGACGACGCGGCGCGGCGGCGGGCGGAAGCCGGCGGGGACACCGGAGCGGGCGGCGAAGGAGAAGAGCGGGCGTGCGTCG
The DNA here is from genome assembly GCA_015844335.1 of Chrysopogon serrulatus. Lineage (NCBI taxonomy): Eukaryota > Viridiplantae > Streptophyta > Magnoliopsida > Poales > Poaceae > Chrysopogon > Chrysopogon serrulatus. The sequence continues at coordinate 35,506 of JADLZL010002169.1, forward strand.
GGGAGGTGGGAGGACGGGGAGAGCGAGAGGTAGGGCCGGAGGAGGAAGAAGGTGGAGGCGATGAGCGCGCCGAGCAGGACGAAGAGGAGGCGCTGCTCGCGGAGGACGTACCCGATCCAGGAGCGCGGGCCAGGGCGCGCCGGCTTGGCGGCCTTGGGAGCCGGCGCGTGCGCCGTCGATGGCGCGTGGGTGGGGGAGGACTTGTGGAGCTGCTTCATGGCGGGAGAGCGGGCAGGCGGAGGCGGGCGCGTGGTTGGTGGTGACCTGGTGTTGGGTTAGTGTGGGAGGTGGACAGGGATTCCGGGTGAAGAAGAAACCATCGGAACAGTGCAAGGTTGCATTTTTCTTCGTTCATTGCGAATTAGCCCTCCGATGATTTGCTTTTTCGCTGATCAACTATACAATCGTCATGAGATATCAGACCAGTTCAAACAAAAAGAAAACTCAAAGGCATCGGGTGAACAGAGGCAACACGACGTCACGCGTTTTTTTTAACGAGCCATTATAACGTAGGAGTATTAATCATAGTTATGTATTGTCTCAAAAAAAATCAGACTTACGTATTGTTGAGTGCGGACAAACATCTCATTGCTAACTACTGCTCTTTTCGTTCGAAATTATATTTCGGTGAGACAGTATAAAATAAAAAAAATAGATAAGAGAGATTTTAGTTAAATCTTGTTTGGCTAGTTTTCTCCAATTCGGGCCGTGCAGTGGCGGAGGAGCTAGAGCTAGAGGGGATAAAAGAAAAGGTGGTTCCTCCTGTCTTCTAGTTCATTTGAAGAGTAGAAAGATGACGACGGTGTACGAGTCCGCCAAAGACCCCTTAAATAACATGGATTATATAATAATTCTTTTTAAAAATAATAGAATGACACTTTTATAGGATAGGTGAGATTATACTATTTTGGAGTATGAATCCCTGGTATTAGATTCCATAACTTCTCGTATGATCTCGTGAAGGTTTTCCTAATTAAAGCATTGGATGGAACCAACTTTTGCACGAGCTATTTTGTTTTGCTTAATCATACGGAGTCTGCTACGAATGTATGCATGCGATCGAGATGTGGAAACTCATTTGTGTTACAGGGTCACTATCGAGAGAATCGAGTTAATTATCTCCCACTTAAAAACGAGGCTCACGAGGTGCGAAATGCAGGGCGTGTTTGTTTTGGTGGCTCCAGGGGACCTGGCCAGCGAGCCAGGCCCTGGCCAGCCACGGCCTGGCCAGAATCGGCCAAAGCCCATGTTTGTTTGCATTGCATCTGCAGAGCCCGGTCCAACCTTTTTTGTGTTTGATATCCACTAGAGAGCCAGGCCCAAACACCAACTATCATCAACTAACGGTTGGAGATTGTGTTTGATTTGAGCCAAGCCCAACCCGGCCATGAAACTTCACAGCAAATGAATTGCATATGTACATGAATGAAATTAGTTCCACTACATAATTTTGCATGTCTTGGGCACACAAAAGCGATTCTGAGGTTGAATAACAAGGCCTCGGACAAGTAGGATTTCCACATTTTTAGACAGATACAGATTCAATGTCATCATCGGCCTTAAAAAACCTCAATTACGGTGGCAACATCTAGACAGTTTGTTCCAAAGAACAAACACCGAGAATGTAAGAGTGACAATGATCACATTCTTACCACAACCATCATTCACATGAGAAACCTGGCGGATGCACTTGTTCACCATGGTTTTAGCTTGGATTTGCCTCACCCGACCCTTCTCAAGTGCATCATTGTAATCATGTACAACAAGCTCATAGTTGTTGTACTTTTTTGTACCGTGCACCATGAACTCTAAGAACATAAGCACCGCACTCGTACCGAGATAGTGTAAATTCCAGGTTTCGGTCCCTCGAAAACAACATAGCGAGGGGAGCCATTGGTCCGCACAAACCCAAAAAAAAGAGCCCTCGGTCATAGGTTTCATCTTTCAAACTGTTTACCAAAGCGGAATTGAAGATATTCGATTATGATTCCACAAATCGGGGGATCTCAAATCCCACTCCAATGAACAGCTTGATTGTTAGGAATGAAAGTTGACATCATTGGATACAAATAAGAACAGAGGCCTCAGTTTTTTGAATAAAACATGCTTCATTGATAGCTGCAACTGGTAGAACAAAACAAGATCAGAAAACTCGAAGACATGCCTATGTCAAGCAACCGTGCCCAGGATCAGTGACTGCCATCACATAGCATTGAGCTAGTGTTGCATGGGATCGATCTGTCCCCATGGCCGATGACTCGCCATGTAAAAGACATGATAAAATCAAGAAATCAGCAAGCAGCTACCTCATCACTTGTAATAGAAATAAACATCATCGGCCCTTTTCAAAATTTCCAACATCATTTCAGCCATTTTCCAACTTACCCACATCATTGCAGTAAAAAGACAAGCAGGCATAAAAAGATCCAAGCAACCAACAGAGGTTGCAATTTAGTACATGCCACATGTGTTCAAATGAGTTCAGCTCACAACAAGTGAGCACTACTACCAGCTTCCAAGTCTTACTACCTCATCTATAGTTAGCCACCCTCCTTAGCCAAATTACACTTTCCAAAAGGACAGGTGCCGGGTCAACCATCTACCATGCAGTCTAGCCAAAAGAACCCAAAAAAAGACAAGAGAGTGGGTGAGGGAGGTGGAGGCAATATAGGCCTCAACAGTCAACCCCCTCAACAGGCCATATAGGCTACCCACGCACAGAACTACATGTAGTAGTTCTTTGACAGATAGGTGCAGAGCCAAAACAGCCCTATGTGGGGTTGACATGTTGACAAACCCAGTAGCAACTGCCTTGTTCTCAAGCAGATGGGTGTAGGCAACAATCAAGGCCTCAGTGGAGAACTCTGGCATCTCCATAACAGCAAGATACAGGTCAGGATCAACATGGGTAGCACCAGTTTTCAGCATAGCATTGGCAACATTGTTCACAGCATCTGTCATATTGGTCATCATCAAGATTTCCTCCTCACTAAAGTTCCTCTTTCTCTTCAAACCAGTAGTGGTAGACACAGGTGGAGTAGCCTTGCTACCCTCACCAACCTCAAAGGTGGGTTTGGCTTCAAAGGCAGGACAAGAGAATTCCTGCCCCTCAAGCTTTGCAGCCACAGCATCAGCATTGTTGACTCCCAAAGGTGCACTGGACCCTAAGGCAAACCTACCAGTTGCCAAGGTGCTACCAAAGATGGATTCCATCTCAGTGTAGAACCTGATGGGGGTGTTTAGGAACTCAGCATCTTTAGGGTGGTCCTGCAGTTAGTGTAGGTATAAGTGCATACAGTGCATATTCATGAGTATAGCATGTGTAGGTACAAGTGCATAATGTGATGCTAATTAGGTCATTTGTACCTTGCAATGATCAAGGTAGTGGTTCTGCTCTAGTATTATGGCATTGCACTCATCATCAAATGTTGCCCCACTCAGGTCCTTCAACTTGGCAACCTTAGCCCACTTTTGTTTCCACTTCCTCAAGTGATTGTACACTTGAGTAGGGCTAACAGCCACACCACTGTACTCTCTCAGAGCCTTAGCCACAGCATTCACATCCTTGTCCTTGTAAGTCTTATCAATTCTTTTACCATCAGACAGAATCTGGGCCATCCTCCTTAGGACAAACCCAGATGTGTTATTGTTCCACCGCATAGGAGGTTGGTGCCCAGCAGCAGGAACACCCTCAGCTCCATCACCCTCAGCTGCAGCACCAGCAAGGTCTACAACCTCGGGTTCAGCCACAGCTGCAGGCTCAAACCCATTCTGAACAGGGATACTCATACCAGCCATTCCTAGATATATTACCAACCATGTAAATAGAAGTAGTAAACACCAGGATTAATAAGTACCAAACATAGCAAAGAAACATGAACTTATTACATCACAAATGTCATAGGTCTCAGACATAGCAAATAAATTGTTCAGAAGCAATACACCACATGAGTTCCATGTCCAGGGTCTACCAAATTATTTTACACATGAAATGCAACAGAATCAGATCCTATGGGCCCCCCTAGCTGTAACACCCCAGGTGTTAGCTTTAAGATAAGTAATGGATTAAGTCTCATCTAGGCAAATCAGAGGATGATTATGAGCTTTAGTTAACACTTCGCAAATTGGTGACAAAGGTGGATTCAAACTCTCTCAAATGAGACCTAACCTAATCCTTGTTAAGGCAGAGGAAAACTCCTTTTGATAACATATTAACTGTTTCGAAGTAATGGCTGAGCAGTGTTAATCTTGTTTCTTTGTTTGGAGTTAGTAAAACATTGATCATGTTTATCATCAAGTCTTGTGGTATAAATGCATTAATGTCTCAAATATAGTTTTCATATGTTGCGCATGCCTTGTTATGTTGTGTATAAAATAATGTTGATTGAGATACTTTGTGATTTTATGGTGTGAATTTTCCTTCAAAAAAAAAATTCAAATATGCCAATGCAAACTTTGTTATACAAAGTGAGTACTTTTATATAGAATCAAGGTGGGTTATGTTTTCAAGTAAAACATGTTTAAACTTGAGCTTCAAATTTGAATTCTATTACTGTTTTCCCACTTGGCATTTTGACAAGTTCTGAAAAAAAAATAATAATAATAGTTAAGTTCAAGCTTTGGTGATTTATTAAAACAATTTTTATAGATAAAAATTTATGTAACTTTGATTCTATGTATTGGTGTGATCTTTGTATTTTGATATTGTGATCTTTGTATTTTGATATTGAACTATTGGTTGGGTTGTTTGAAAGTGTTTTGGCCACTAATTAATTATTTAAAAGTACTCACCCAAAACTGAACGTATGAAAAATCTGAACTGAAAGTTCAGTTTCAGCTCTGAAATGCATTTTTTCCCAGTTTCAAGCTCTTGCTTTCAAAATTCAAAATCTCCCAAACCAGTTGGAATTTGATGTTGTCCCTTAAAGCAAAGTTAGAGATCTCAGGAACATGAACAACCTTTGTTTTTGAAGCTCAGCAAGTTTCTGTATGGAATCAAGAGAAAAAGAGGGATGAAAAGACACTGTCAGTCGCTACAGTAATCCGAGCGGCAGCAACTGCCTGTCTGCTCCTCGCCGTTCGCCGTGGCGCCCGTTTGGCCACTTTCTCGGTGCTTCTAGCGCCTGGAGACGCAGCAGCCGCTTGGCCGAAGCTTCGCACGGGAGCTGGCAAAGCCGTAGTTCGCGACCTCGCCCTATAAAGCCCCCGACGCCGGCGGTCGTTCTTCCATTTTCTTCTCGCTCGTCGCCGACAGCCTGCCGGTTCATCGGCGAAATTCGCCGTCCGCGTTTCACCTCCACTTGCTCCATCCCGCAGCTAGCTTCGCCCCGTCCTTGCGCTCCGTTTGGACCCGATTATGTTGGTCCTCGTCGCTGGAATCAGCCGATGCGCTCGAGTTCCGCCCGCGGCCGTCCTCCATGGCCGCCGCACATGAGCGCCGCCGCCAAGCTTGCTGTCGTGGCCGTTTCTCCCTCCATCAAGCGTCCTCGCGCTCTTGGCCGCCATCGCGTCCGTAGCGTCGAGCCGTGCCTCCTGCTCCCTTCCCGGTGACGCCGCTGCCCGAAGCGCCGCTGCCCGCCGGAGCTCCCTTCGCCGGCGCCCGCTGTCTGGCATGGCCAGATGGCCATAGGCCACTGCGGAGCAAGCTGCGGTGTGGCGGGAACCGCCTAAATTAATACACTCACAATAGTACTTGTCTTCCTTTAGACACTAAGTACCCAAGGGAGCGCACTAATTTAATCGATTCTGTCGAGCACACCCAACGGGAGAACTCGAAGATCCACCGTTTTCAGCAGGATCACAAATAAGGGAATAAAGCTTACCACAAACTTGAATCTCTTATATCTCAAATTGACCTAGGATCAAAGTATGACTTATCATTTACAACCGCGGAAGAATAATAATAGTGTAGCAAAAATAAAAGTTGATTCATTTTAAACTTGCATAGTGACACCTAATTATTATTGCGGCGGAAATAAACTATTATTCAATTACAAGTATAAGCAATTAATATGATGAAGATATTATGCATGGTAGAGTTGTCCTTATAAAACATTGGGTAAAGGAATTATAAATAAAACTTCTATCGCAGCGTAATTGGAATTCCTCGCTGAGCCCACCAGGAGGTATCCACACACAAGAGTCAGCAACTAGCATCCACCTGTCACCTGCAACGGGGAAAAATAAAACCCTGAGTACTCAATTGTACTCAGCAAGACTTACCCGACAGGAGGAAATAAAATGACTCCAAGGATATGCAAGGCTATCTGGCTTGTGGGTTTATACTTGCAGGAAAGCATTACTAATAGTGCATCCTTATGTTCAATTTTTAGCAGTCAATATTAATTCATTAGCTAACCATTCTAGGTAAGCACCTGATCTACTTTCAAGCAGGTGGTAAGCAATCAGGATCCTTTTATCCATCTTCAAGTTCCAGTTCTTACTACGCTGCCAGAATAAAGCCCTCGTCGTTACCGTTCAAGAACGGCGATTCGCGAATCAATGTGCCCAGCTGGGTACCCCAAAACACACTCCCCGTCTGCATCCTAGACACAGACAAGAACAACTCGCTTTCCCCTGCCCGGGGCTCCAGGTCCCTGTCCGTACTTGGACTCCAAGCTCCCGACATTACTGGCCTATCCGGGTAATACGGTGCAAGGACCTCCACCATCCCCGCCCCCAAACAGCCGGTCCAGACGAGCCGGAACCCAAGACAAGAGAGAGCAAGCCTTCCAAGCGCCCATACACAAGTATGTGTTTGGGATAAGGAGATCTGTGACTTAACTTTCAACCCTTAGCAACGATCGGTCCTTAATTGACACAGGCGGGACAACGCAACCGAGCCTCGCTCTGTCCAACAAACCAAGTCCATCCCATCCATCATCCCATCCCGCCCGGTCTCCATTTATTATCCATATATAATCCATGTGATAATAACATGATAGTAATAATAATAAGCCTATATCTCGCGAGTGACAGAGAATCACTCGACTTCTACCGGCAACCTGTAGCATAGCAAGTCTACACGATCCTGTTATACTAGTAAGACTCATAGGATAAGGATATTTATGCAGGTGGGTTTCATTTAATTCCTCAAAACTTAATGCACAAATAAGTAGTATAAAGTGCAGAATAGTAGGGGTTATGAACCAGGGGCTTGCACGGGTAACAGGTAACCAAAAGTTAGTATTCCAATCTTATTTTGCAAGTCCACCACATCGCCATCATCCAAACAGAACACCAAGACCCTTAATCAAACCATCAATTCTCCATCGTTCCTATTGTGATATGCAACGATGCAGCGCGAATGAATGCAACGGAAGAATACACCACGCAATCAAATACGGGGCAACAACAACTCTTAAAAGAAGGCACGCATACACTTAGCTAACTAGCGAGCTCCAATGACTAACATTATTTCATGGCAAGCACTAGGTTGTAACCGCTCTCTAATTATTTTATTATATATTATAACTAGGGGTATCTTAGTTACCTTATTTAACCATTTATTCTAGAGCTACCAAAATTACAGAGAGCACATAATAATACAATGAAGCTACTGCATGAAGCTTGGAGCTAAACCTATCACCTAGTTGCCATAATAAATCATTTTCTAATTTAATCTTATTTAAGACACTCGTGATAGAGCAATTAAATACCTCTTTGAAACATAATAGAACTGCATAAACAAACTATACCAATGGATAGATCTTGATTTTAGAAAGCTAACAAAATTGGTTTTACCATTTTTGGATTTAGCTTCTATTTTCTAGGATTTTCCAAGTTTAACGCAGATATTAAAAGAAAAGCTATTTCTAAATTCGTGTGAAGAGGAAAAGGACTAAGCGGCCGGGCGCTGCCCAACATGGCTCGGCCCGCGTAGGCGGCCCACTCAGGAAGGAACACAAGGCCCCCGCCTCTTTTGCAAAAAGAGACCCCGTGACTTCCCGGCAAATCGCGGCAAAGACTATTGGCACTATTTATGCTGGACACATGATTTGCACCTAGCACCTCGAACGTATTTGTCTTCACATCGCTAGTCCTTGGACCAAAGCACGACGACGCTGGCGCAACACACACTCCACGGCCTCGGCCGCCGACCGGACACCGCCGAGGACACGCGATGGACGACGACCTAATCCTAGGGACTCGCTTTATGCTTCCGATGCCTTAGCGCGGCGCAAGGGACTACGCAGACAGCGGACCACGGCGGCGGATGCACCTGCGTGCGGTTCACGGCGACGCGCGTCCGCTCCATCGAAGAAAAACCACGGTGCGTAGAGGGGTGGCGTATGAGGACTAAGACCTTACCCAGGGCCGTGCTACGGGTTGGTTGAGCCGAAGGTGGTCGGGAGCAGGTCCGGCCGCGTGCACTCGATGAAGACGGCGGTGTTCGAGGCGGACACCACCGCGTCAAACTCATCGCCGATGATGTCTCCGGTCAAAGTAAGGCGGGCAAATGAAACGGAGATGTCAAGGGCGCCGCCGAGTGCAATTAATTGAACTAAATCCCAACAATCGTGGCTCACCGTGTTTGTGCTCGGTTCGACGGCGGAAACGGACGGCCGCTAATGAACTCCCTGAAATTGGGCCCGGTTTGTGCAAAGTTGTGACTCGATACGGTTTGGGTGCGTAGCTAACCGCTTTAGCTCGCCCCGGATATGAGCAATTGGATTTTTATGCCCCGGTGCTGCGTGAACTATGAAGAGAGGCGGAAGAGAGAGCGCTCGGTGGATGGGCTTCATGAAGCCGAGCAAGCAAAAAAAGCGAGGGAGGGACAGAGGGCGGCAACCGAGGGGATGGCATACGCCTCGCACCGGCAGCGACAACATTTACACGGCCACGCACACAAAGCGCCAAGGCCAACGCCAATAGTGACGTGGCGAGGAAGAGCTCGCCATGCCAAACGCAGACGTGACCGAAAGGGTACATTCACGAGCTCACAAGCTAGACGACGACAAGCCGCGCAGAAGCGCCTCGCTTAAGACCGTGGATCGGGTCAAACAAAAAGAACGGCGCCGCCCGAAAATGGCGGAAACATGACGCGGCGCGACGGCGCCGGGCGCGGTGTCGCGAGGCCAGGCGCGCCACGCGAGCGAGGGCGAGTAAGCCGGGCGCGCCGCTGCTGTAGGCGCTGGGCGCGGGCGCGACGCTGCCCCCGGCAGACACGGCCGGGGGGCATAGCGCCGAAGCGCTGAATCGAGCGCCGCAGACGGTGAGCGCAGAGACGTGGTGACCGCGCTCGCGATGACAGTTTGGTCGCGGACCATGCCTTGCACGAATTTTAAAGCTCACCAAAAATCTAAATTATCTAGGTTAAGACCTAACCAACATGACAGGGGTTTAAGAAGGGACTTAGGGCTTGAATTGAAGCAACTTGATCACTTACATAGACGGCCGGCAGAGAAAGATAGGATGGTGCCGGCCCCACGGGTTCGTCGAGGCGTCCCCGGGCGCCGCCGAGTGTGAACGAGCCAAGGCGGTGAGATTTCAAGGCTTTTGGGGCAAGGTTTTCACTACCTACGATTTGGACCATCGCCAAAACAACATAACCACTCCAAAGAGGGTTCCCGAGGTCGCTAAACGAGTCAAAACATACACTCCCTTCTTAAGTAGATTTTTTTAAACCGAATGCCAACATGGCGGTGTCACCGCCTTGAGACTTGGAAAACTTTCTAAGCCAAGAGCTGAATTCTATTTCAAGTTCCACTTTCAAACTTTTGGAAAAAACTAGCTAGCGTAATTATTCCTCTAAAACAAAAGTTGCACTACCGTCTACAAAGTTCATACTTTAATCTTTATTTACGTGCCAAACACCAGTTCTATATTAATTTTACTCAATAAAAATTGATCTTGAACCTTAAGTGATATCAGAGGGCAATTAACTAACTTTTCTATAATGATTTTATTGACATTTCTAGGTTACTAGAAATCATCTCGCACACTTCAACACATGCATTAACCTAAAATCATGATGCTTACGAGACGGTTTAGCAAGAGGTTAAGCGCATAACACCATGGGTGTTACATCCTACCCCCCTTAAAAAGAATCTCGTCCCGAGATTCGGAGCGGGAAGGAGAACGAGAAAACATGGTTTCATTGCATCGAACTGGATACAGAGGTTTACAGGATAGATGTAGCTCGGCACACTCAACCCCTCAATCTAGCAGCCGAGCGAAACGGGGACAATGAAGGTACAACAGGATGACAATGATCCAGGCCATAGCATAGAGCCACCAGAGCCAGAAACAGGGAATATCAAGGTCAAATATGGTAAGCCCCATGACCATCTACTAACTTGGGACGAACCCCTGAAGAAACTAGTTCTTCTTTTCTTCTCAACCACGCTTCTACCTCCGGCTTGCCACCTTCTTCCTAAGGCTCAGGCAAAACGGTTTGATTGCGCAAACACTCCCTGAGGGTTGTGGAAGGAGGGGTATGCCAGGGCTTTTATAGCGGAAATAGAGGAACAGAAGAGGGCGCAAAGAGCGGCACAATCTGGAAGTGACTGTGGAGTGGGCGGGAAAAAGAAATGAGGGACAACAGGGTGGGGTCGGTATTAAATGCGCACGCGATGATGTCGGAGAAAAGAGAGAACTCAGCGAACCCGAGGAAAAAGAGGAACAGAGAGGGAGGGTACAGGGTTCGCGCGACATGGAGGCGTGCGAGCGATCGAGGATAAAGAGAGGGTCCGGTACGGATGTGAAAACGGGAGACACGGCATCAATTGAACAGGAAAAAGAGGATGGCAACAAACATCTTGCATAGGTCTAAAACTGTACTAGAAGTTTATCGATACGCAGAACTAAGGTGATTACCTAACCATCTTGATCGACCGCTTAACAAACATTATTAACCAAGCATAACAAATTATTGCAGGAACAAGAGACATACGTTTAGAAACCGCACATCACATCACTAGACTGCATGACACACACTGCTTCAGGGTACAACGGAAAGAGATACAACCAAAGGGGCACAACGGAAAGAGTATAACATCTGGAGAAGGCAAAGACACGCTCAACGAAACCATCACCACAGGCAACTAATCTACTCATCGAGGCAGAGGGCTTCACGGCTGCTCTCCTGAGACTCTTCGGTGGGGTTGGGCTGGGTGCAGGGAAGGAGAGACTCATCCTCAGAGGCCTCCACGGGAGTGGGTGGCGGGGCGACGGGTGGTGGCACATGCCTCTCCATCTCCCAGGGATAAACAGGTATCCCCTCCCGGATGCGGGGTTGTTGTCCATCTGACGCAGGAGTCCTCCGCCGGGTCTCGGGTGACGAGGTAGGCATCTCGGTGCTCGGGGCGTAATGGTCTCGCCTCCCCGCAATGCTTCAAAGAATGGCGGTCTCCCGACTTTCGGCGGTGGCAGCTTGAGCACGGGTCATGGCAAGGCTCACATGGAGCTTCCGGATGAACAGCTCGGCCTCCTCAGCTCGGGTGATACACCTCCTCAACTCAGAGGCCAGCTGGTCATGGTGCTCATCCAGGGCCAACAGGTACATGGCCAGAGATACCACGGTGGGGTCGACTGCTTGCCGAAGATGCTTTTGCAGAATCTCCATACGGGCCTTCCAAAAATGAGAGTCCCGATCAGTAGGTGGAAAGAACCTCATGGGAGTACGGGCGAGGGAATCTCCATAGATCTGGCATAGGAGTCGCAGGGCTTTGCGAGCCACAGCTTGATAGGTGTCGGAGAAGCGAAACCCGACGGTGGTGGCGCTCCATCCATCTCCCGCAGGAGAGTGCTCACTCTTCCCAATGTAGACGGTAACCTCGCACCGCTCGGTGCCATGCTCCTCATACTCACGGCCCTCATAATGGGGGCGATCGTGGATCCCCAACCACTTGGTGGTGGTATAGAGAAGCTTGGGAAATCCCTCTACATCCTCACAAGTGCTGGTGGCCCAAACTCCTTCTAGCCCTGTGGGCTGGTTAGGAGGATTGGTGGTCGGAAGGCAAGAGCATAGTGGTTCTTGTGAGGCCATGAGTTTATGATTAGGGGGAATAAGGTTTGATAAGGTTTAGGAAGGTGGTGTGGAGAAGACACTGAGAGTGGCCCTTTGTAGAAGCTTGATGGGGCTTTCCCGAGGAGTTGACTATCTACAGCTAGACTGTTATGAAAAAGAAAAACATGATGGGTGGCTATCATAGTGATCGAGATAGAGCAAGAGGCGGGGCTACGGCATAGGTACACTGGTAGCGACGGCTTGGGCGGCATGGTTGTGGCATCTCGCTCGAGGAGGGCAAAGGCGTAACTGTCGAGATGTGGGATGAGAAATTGACTGAGGCCAAGCAAGGGTGTCGAAGGACGCGATACGAGCGCATTAAAGAGGGAGAAAGGAAACATGCAACGAAGCCGAACATGACCCTACTACTGAAAGTAGGTCGACGGTGACAGAACATTGGTATGGGTGTCGCAAAGCCTTAATCTGCCTTTCTCTTGTTTTTCTCTGTCTTCTCCTTTCCAACATAACAGTCTCTCAAATGGATTCCGTGCATTACCCCCATCAACCATTTGTGGATTTCTCATCAGAACACACGGTTATTTCCAAAGTAAGTATTTTTATTTCAAGGAGGAGTAGAAGTATGAACCTGTAATGGACCTTAGTCAAGGACCTCGATACCAGCGCGTGCCAAGCAGCGCACCCATATGGCAGCTGTTCCATAGGGGGCCCTCGGTTTCGTCGCGGCACCATAAGTCATTAACCAAAATACCATTACAAATCATACCCGTAAGGAACAAGGTTATTAGAAGTAGCAAGGGTATAACAAGGAGTTCCTTCGGAGGATGAAGGACTAGGGAATCAATACCTGAGGATAGAAATAAATTAGGAGGGTATCAAATATTCCACTGAGACATCCACAACTGACTAACAACAGTATCTGCACTTTATCCCACGAAGAGATCATCTTGCATCTAAGTTGATTGCTTTGCTTGAAACTTGCCGGACGCGGACTTGAGGATTTCAGGTGAAGATCACTGAAGGTTTTAACTAAACCTAAACAGATTTCAAGAAGGATAGACCTACACCGACCAACACCACAAAGCACAAACAGGATATGCATGAATGCACGTCCTAGCCCGTTCTCACACTGTTGCCACATATAGAGCAACCGTTCTCAGATTTTGGCACATCGTTCACTCCCTATAAGTAGTCGATTGCTATCGAACTATGCTCGAGAGTTAGTGTACCTGCAGAAGATAGGATTAAGCCTATCTAAGTCAGCAGAGTGCCATCTATCCTAGATACATAACCATAGTAATAGGGCTACTTATATAACTTCGCATGCAAACGCCCTAACTTTTTGACAAGAATTTGTTGTCAAAATTTAATTTGAAAAGGGTTGCGTAGCCTTATTCGCTTATTTATGCTCTGATACCACTTGTGGCAGAACCGCCTAAATTAATACACTCACAATAGTACTTGTCTTCCTTTAGACACTAAGTACCCAAGGGAGCGCACTAATTTAATCGATTACATCGAGCACACCCAACGGGAGAACTCGAAGATCCACCGTTTTCAGCAGGATCACAAATAAGGGAATAAAGCTTACCACAAACTTGAATCTCTTATATCTCAAATTGACCTAGGATCAAAGTATGACTTATCATTTACAACCGCGGAAGAATAATAATAGTGTAGCAAAAATAAAAGTTGATTCATTTTAAACTTGCATAGTGACACCTAATTATTATTGCAGCGGAAATAAACTATTATTCAATTACAAGTATAAGCAATTAATATGATGAAGATATTATGCATGGTAGAGTTGTCCTTATAAAACATTGGGTAAAGGAATTATAAATAAAACTTCTATCGCAGCGTAATTGGAATTCCTCGCTGAGCCCACCAGGAGGTATCCACACACAAAAGTCAGCAACTAGCATCCACCTGTCACCTGCAACAGGGGAAAATAAAACCCCGAGTACTCAATTGTACTCAAAGAAGACTTACCCGACGGGGAGGAAATAAAATGACTCCAAGGATATGCAAGGCTATCTGGCTTGTGGGTTTATACTTGCAGGAAAGCATTACTAATAGTGCATCCTTATGTTCAATTTTTAGCAGTCAATATTAATTCATTAGCTAACCATTCTAGGTAAGCACCTGATCTACTTTCAAGCAGGTGGTAAGCAATCAGGATCCTTTTATCCATCTTCAAGTTCCAGTTCTTACTACGCTGCCAGAATAAAGCCCTCGTCGTTACCGTTCAAGAACGGCGATTCGCGAATCAATGTGCCCAGCTGGGTACCCCAAAACACACTCCCCGTCTGCATCCTAGACACAGACAAGAACAACTCGCTTTCCCCTGCCCGGGGCTCCAGGTCCCTGTCCGTACTTGGACTCCAAGCTCCCGACACATTCTTGGCCTATCAGGGTAATACGGTGCAAGGACCTCCACCATCCCCGCCCCCAAACAGCCGGTCCAGACGAGCCGGAACCCAAGACAAGAGAGAGCAAGCCTTCCAAGCGCCCATACACAAGTATGTGTTTGGGATAAGGAGATCTGTGACTTAACTTTCAACCCTTAGCAACGATCGGTCCTTAATTGACACAGGCGGGACAACGCAACCAGAGCCTCGCTCTGTCCAACAAACCAAGTCCATCCCATCCATCATCCCATCCCGCCCGGTCTCCATTTATTATCCATATATAATCCATGTGATAATAACATGATAGTAATAATAATAAGCCTATATATCTCAGCGAGTGAGAGAATCACTCGACTTCTACCTAAGCAACTTTGTAGCATAGCAAGTCTACACGATCCTGTTATACTAGTAAGACTCATAGGATAAGGATATTTATGCAGGTGGGTTTCATTTAATTCCTCAAAACTTAATGCACAAATAAGTAGTATAAAGTGCAGAATAGTAGGGGTTATGAACCGGGGCTTGCCTGGGTAACAGGTAACCAAAAGTTAGTATTCCAATCTTCGCTGCAAGTCCACCACATCGCCATCATCCAAACAGAACACCAAGACCCTTAATCAAACCATCAATTCTCCATCGTTCCTATTGTGATATGCAACGATGCAGCGAATGAATGCAACGGAAGAATACACCACGCAATCAAATACAGGGCAACAACAACTCTTAAAAGAAGGCACGCATACACTTAGCTAACTAGCGAGCTCCAATGACTAACATTATTTCATGGCAAGCACTAGGTTGTAACCGCTCTCTAATTATTTTATTATATATTATAACTAGGGGTATCTTAGTTACCTTATTTAACCATTTATTCTAGAGCTACCAAAATTACAGAGAGCACATAATAATACAATGAAGCTACTTGCATGAAGCTTGGAGCTAAACCTATCACCTAGTTGCCATAATAAATCATTTTCTAATTTAATCTTATTTAAGACACTCGTGATAGAGCAATTAAATACCTACTGAAACATAATAGAACTGCATAAACAAACTATACCAATGGATAGATCTTGATTTTAGAAAGCTAACAAAATTGGTTTTACCATTTTTGGATTTAGCTTCTATTTTCTAGGATTTTCCGAAGTTTAACGCAGATATTAAAAGAAAAGCTATTTCTAAATTCGTGTGAAGAGGAAAAGGACTAAGCGGCCCGGCGCGGCCCAACATGGCTCGGCCCGCGCGCGAGGCGGCCCACTCAGGAAGGAACCGCGCGCGTCCGCGCTCTTTTGCAAAAGAGACCCTGCACTTCTGGCAAATCGCGCAGCACTATTGGCACTATTTATACAGACACATGATTTGCACCTAGCACCCTGAACGTATTTGTCTTCACATCGCGCTAGTCCTTGGACCAAAGCACGACGACGCGGCGCGCAACACAGCTCACGGCAGCTCGGCTGGCCGACTGGGACACCGCCGGAGGACACGCGATGGACGACGACCTAATCCTAGGACTCGCTTATGCTTCCGATGCCTTAGCGCGGCGCAAGGGACTACGCAGGACAGCGGACCACGGCGGCGGATGCACCCGTGCGGTTCACGGCGACGGCGCGTCCGTTCCATCGAAGAAAAACCACGGTGCACAGAGAGGGGTGGCGTATGAGGACTAAGACCTTACCCAGGGCCGTGCTACGGGGTTGGTTGAGCCGAAGGTGGTCGGAGCAGGTCTGGCCGCGTGCACTCGATGAAGACGGCGGTGCTCCGAGGCGGACACCACCGCGTCAGCTCATCGCCGATGATGTCTCCGGTCAAAGTAAGGCGGGCAACAGAACGGAGATGTCAAGGGCAGCGCTCGAGTGCAATTAATTGAACTAAATCCCAACAATCGTGGCTCACCGTGTTTGTGCTCGGTTCTGACGGCGGAAACGGACGGCTGCGCTGAACTCCTGAAATTGGGCCCGGTTTGTGCAAAGTTGTGACTCGATACGGTTTGGGTGCGTAGCTAACTGCTTTAGCTCGCCCTGGATATGAGCAATTGGATTTTTATGCCCGGTGCTGCGTGAACTATGAAGAGAGGCGGAAGAGAGAGCGCTCGGTGGATGGGCTTCATGAAGCCGGAGCAAGTAAAACAGCGAGGGAGGGACAGAGGGCGGCAACTGAGGGGATGGCATACGTCTTCGTGCACCGAGCAGCGACGACACGGCCACGTGCACACAGGCGCCTGCGTCAACGCCAATAGTGACGTGGCGAGGAAGAGCTCGGCCATGCCAAACGCAGGACAGGACCGAGAAAGGGTACATTCACGAGCTCACAAGCTAGACGACGACAAGCCGGCAGAGAAGCGTCTCGTCGGCACTGTGATCGGGTCAAACAAACAGCAACGGCGGCCAGCCGAGCAGCGGCGGAAACATGACGCGATGCGACGGCGCGGGGCAGCGGTGTGTCGCAGCATTTGTCTTGGCGCGCCACGCGAGCGAAGTGAAGCGGGCGATCGTCAATGGCTGACGCTGCCGACGCTGCGACGGTGGCGGGCGGCTGGCGGCCGAAGCGCTGAAGCGGAATCCCAGCGGCTCAAGGCAGACGCCGAAGCGCAGTAGACGTGGTGACCCAAGGCCGATGACAGTTTGGTCGCGGACCATGCCTTGCACGAATTTTAAAGCTCACCAAAAATCTAAATTATCTAGGTTAAGACCTAACCAACATGACAGGGTTTAAGAAGGGACTTAGGGCTTCGAATTGAAGCAACAGTCACTTACATAGACGGCCGGCAGAGAAAGATAGGATGGTGCCACCGGGGTTCGTCGGAAGGCCCCCGGGCGCCGCCCTCGGCGTGAAACGAGCCAAGGCAGTGAGATTTCAAGGCTTTTGGGGCAAGGTTTTCACTACCTACGAGCTGGACCACTGCCAAAACAACATAACCACTCCAAAGAGGGTTCCTGAGGCTGCTAAACAGAGTCAAAACATACACTCCCTTCTTAAGTAGATTTTTCAGAAACTGAATGCCAACATGGCAGTGTCAGCCTGCCTTCAGACTTGGAAAACTTTCTAAGCCAAGAGCTGAATTCTATTTCAAGTTCCACTTTCAAACTTTTGGAAAAAACTAGCTAGCAGAATTATTCCTCTAAAACAAAAGTTGCACTACCGTCTACAAAGTTCATACTTTAATCTTTATTTACGTGCCAAACACCAGTTCTATATTAATTTTACTCAATAAAAATTGATCTTGAACCTTAAGTGATATCAGAGGGCAATTAACTAACTTTTCTATAATGATTTTATTGACATTTCTAGGTTACTAGAAATCATCTGCACACTTCAACACATGCATTAACCTAAAATCATGATGCTTACGAGACGGTTTAGCAAGAGGTTAAGCGCATAACACCATGGGTGTTACATGCGGGCATCCGGGTGCGCGCTGTCCTAGGGAAGCCGCGCCGCCCCTCCTCTACCGTTGCTGGCCATCCTTCCTAGCCGAAACAAAGCGCTCCGAGGCTCGGCTCTTCTCTTCCATGCGATGAAAAAAGAGGAGGAAGGACTTCGGGTCAGAATTTGACAAAAGATAGGGGGTTAAGTGCGAAGATCGTGACTCAGGTGAATAGTACTGAACAGTGAAGTTTTGCCTTTTTCCTTTTTCTTTTTTATGTTATTTTGGCTGAAACTTTCGAAATTCATAATAAATTGTAGAAAAATCTAAAAAAATAGCAAATAAGGACTTTTTGGAATCCCTGTGAGTAGATCTAGGCAGTGATATGATAATATTACATGTTTTAGTTTAAAATTTTTACGGCATAATTATATCTTTGCTAATTAGGGTTTAAGTTTGGGAAAATCATGAGTGCTGCTATAGTACTTAGATTGATGTGAAAATTTTATGCTAGGCTCTTCATGTGATTGTTATGCTGTGGTAAAAATCCTATAATTATTTGAGCATGTATGACTGAATTATTTAGATATCTTGCTTAAAGCCTAGCGAGTAGTTTTAATTAATTTATAATTGAAATAAAAATGTAAAATTAGAAAATATTGTTCTCTTACCTTTTTATGATGTTATAATAACCCAAGAACACTTAACATGGTCAGATGTTAAAGAGAATGTTGAGTTTTGCATTTAACTTGCTTTTCGCATGCTTATTGGTAATTAATATTTGTTATTTTTTGCAATAATTAATTTATTAAGCTTAAGCATGTGATACTTGCACATTTGTCATGATTTAATATTATCTTTCACCTACAAAAATATCAAGTCCAAATTAGATGTTTGAAATACCACCTAAAAATAATATATATGGCCTTTATATATAAGTTAAGGACATGCTTAAGTAGATGATGAGTAGATACATGGTTCTTGTGATGTTTTTCTATGTTTAATCTGAGCTGAGTTTTGCGTGATTATGTAATGGTGGTTGGAGCTATGTAAATAGCTCATACATGTGTGCTCTTGGATAGGGATCGAAAGGGGAAACTTGTTTTGCTAGAATTGTGAAAATAACTGCATGCGTAGTTTCTGTTGTGTTGATCACTTCATAGTGATAATGATATTTTCTGAGATAGTATGATATCAAAGTTGTAGATAACATCGTTATCTAGCTTGTCCTAAAATTTCATGTTTTTAGGCTGCATAGTTTAGGAGTTATAGATTTTATATTTTCAGTGTCATGTGCTGCCTATCCTCTAGATAGTGCTATATTGTTGCTCCGGTTTGACTTAGTTAATATCTGATTCAGCTCTAGGTGATAATAGGAAAGTTGTATACAATTTCCTAAGCTTTCCAGAAAGTCTAGGATTACCTCTTTTGGATGCATATAACTTCAGTTATGGTCCAAAGAAGTGACTGCTATGCTGCTGTTCCAAAACTGTTTGTATGCCTCTTGATTGCTTTGTGTTTATCTTGTGTGCCTTGTTGTGATGTATCTTGGGTGAATTCCTTTATGTTCATACATATGCATCATGCATCTCATTTAGGTACGCAAGGTGATGAGCTCGTGGACCGAAGAGCGTGGTGATGGAACCAACCAGAAGATGGGGTGATAATGACCAAATCCAGAAGATAAAGATGATGGTTGATCATGTCCTGAAGATGGAGCTAACTAACTAATATTGTGCTTCAAACCCAGGCAAGCCCCGAAGCATAACCCACTCTCTCTGTTTTATAAATATTTTATTTACACCTTAAGTCTAGTGTAATGTGCATTAAGTAAATAGGAGTTGGGTGAAACCGTTGTTGCATGTTTACCTTGAGCCACAGCCATTTTCAGATACTACCCCACTAGTATGTGTAGGACGCTCTCCTTAAATGCTTAGCCATGCTTAGATCGGTAGAAGTCGGGTGATTTCCTGTCTCCCGCGAGATATAGGATGGATACTTGTTACTACGGGATATATATGTTATCCTAGATCATCAAGATGTTGATAATTGGAGACCGGACGGAACATGGGCTATGTTCTGGTGGAAGCCGACAGGGTTACCTGGTCGTGCTAGTTCTGTCTGTGTCAGTTAAGGACCGAGCCGTATTCTGGATCTAGGTGTGAGATTGAAAAGGATCAACGCATAACAGGGGCCTGAGTTACAGTTGACCGTGAAGCCGAGTCCCCATTCGAGGTAGTTATTGAACCGCTAATGCATTGCTGGGACGAACGGACGGGGGAAGGGTACTAGTCTCAAGACCCAGCAGCAACTGCAGGCCACGGGTCGCGCCCGGGTCGTTGGGGTACTGACTGGCGAGGACGCAGTACCATGAGCTTTGCATAGCGTGATCAATCCTATCTTTCGAATAGTGGAACGGTGATCCACATCATCATTTGGACAGGATGATGTGGGTGTGCGTTGTGATTATCCAGCTGGATGCAAATCGATTCGAATCGCCGTCTCTCCCGGTCAGTGAGAAACTCATACCTTTTCGCAGAGACGTAGTAAGAAATAATACATTTGATGATGATGGAAGGATTATGATTGATATCCCAACTATAAGTGATCGTTGCTATGATTAAAATGGCATGATATAGAAGGTGCTAACGTAGTCCCAAATAGCTCAATATTTAATTCTGCTATTAAAAGGTTAAAGTAAGGATACATTAATAAGCTTTTCTGCAAATGATGCTAGCCATCAAACTCCACACATATAGCCTATCATGATCCTTGATGTCTTTTGTTTCTTTTTTCTGACGGGTAAGTCTTGCAGAGTACAATTGAGTACTCAGGGTTTTATCCCACCCTGTTGCAGGTTAATTGCTTGGTCTGCGGATAATGTTAATTAAAAGCCGATGGGCACGGCTACTCCATATAATGCTTCTCCGCTTTACTTCACTGGAGGATGTCATAAGCTAGCAATATCACTCAAGTTTTGATTTGGTAATCATTCCAAACCTTATTTTATTATAAATCGATTTGAAACCAAACTTTTATTGAATATTCTTTATTCTAATGTAACAAATTTTATGCTGCAAACTCTGAGTATGTGATATGTATTTGCTTAATCGAGTACGATCCTGGTTGTAAGTTGATTTACCGAGGTCATTCGTGACACTCGGCAGACTACCGGGTTTATATACGTGATGGTATGTGCGTGCCACCGTGATCAACATGGACGTTCATACTTGATCGTATATAAATTGGTCGGTTCTGTTACACTAGCTTCCCACATAGCATTGGCAATCTGATCCCTAATAGTAACCATTGCAGGTTCTTCTAGGGGATTACGCATCATCATCCTCGAGGCGGCTCACCCTCAAACCCTTCCTCGGGTGGAACAATGTCATCAATCCCAAAGCCAAGAATCCGGTTGTGCAAGTATGCAACAAGCAAGCACAAGTTTCACTTGGGTCTTGTACTTATGGAATGATTTGTTGTCTATAATCCCGAACACGCCCTTAAGTGCACCCCGGGCCCTCTCCACTACAACCACGAGTGAAGAATGCCTCGGGTTGAACAACTCCTTAGCATTTGTGGGGTAGTTTCGTTGGAGAACTCACTCAAGTGATACCTAACCGCCCTATAAGGTGGTAAGAAGCCAGTCCCCGCAAGCATAGCCAAAGATCTACCGTAGATTTTACCTACAATTGGGGACAACAATGTGTGAAAGTGTGTAGTTGTGGGGGTATAGCCCCCCGGTATGCTCAAGATGATATATGGGCCGCGCCATGGCGGATCGGCCCATGAGATATGACAGATGTTGTAATCTAGATTAGTACCAACTCGGTTACTTTATTTGTAAACTGTCCCCTCCGGACTATATAAGGAGGGACAGGGGTACCCCTATAATTAACTCAAATACGGTATAGAACACGGGATGTACGGTATTACGTCCGCCGACGGCCGGAACCCGTATAAATCTGTGTCTACGTGCTTGTGTTTGGGTTACCATCTCGCTTTTTTGATCTCGTGCACCCCACCACCATCATCTAATCTACTACCTCGGGCACCCCCAAGGTAGGCCGCCCGACCAGATATCGTCGGCGGTGGCGGCGCGCCAGTAGGGGTGTGCTCACGATCCGTCGCCGAACGAGATGGATTATCTCTTTGCAATAGCAGATCCAATCTTGGAACCTCTTCACGAGATTCCGAGGTTATCTTTCTCGCCACGGTGGCTCATCGGCTCCCGTCGATGACTTGCCGCGGTTCTCGATCGTCGTCACCTCGAACGCGCCGTGTGGCGACCTATCCAGCTGCGGCCGCGGACGCGGCACCCGCCAAGAAGCCGCTTGGCGATCGGCGTCTTTCGAGCCCGCATGGGATGGCCTTCCTTGTTCGTTGATCCAATGCCTACGGCACCGATCGACCCGGTCGGCACCAGCGATCAAGCCAAAGAACACGGCCGCGGAGTC
This sequence comes from Chrysopogon serrulatus, assembly GCA_015844335.1. Taxonomy (NCBI): domain Eukaryota; kingdom Viridiplantae; phylum Streptophyta; class Magnoliopsida; order Poales; family Poaceae; genus Chrysopogon; species Chrysopogon serrulatus. Next base: position 57,709 of record JADLZL010002169.1, read on the forward strand.
ACGACGCATGGGCTACAAAGAACATCTTTGCAACTTAACCATGCAAGAGCACAAAACGCATCTACAAGCGGATCGATTGGCATCTATCTCGATCGAGTTTTGATTCTCGAATCTGCCGGCGCCGACTTCGACTTCGCCCACCGGGCTCGATTACGCCCGGTGCCATCGCCGAGATGATCGGATGATTGCTACCGTCACCATCAACGCCCACATACCAAGATCCAATGCGGGTCACGACGACACCAAGCAAGACCGTGCCGTGCAGCCACGTCTTTGCATGAACGTGCGTGCAACAACAAGCTAGCAAGGAAGCCACGGAGTCATGCAAGCTAATAGTAAGCGAGGCAAGGTTGAAACAGATCAAAACACCAATCGACAACGGCGTCATCGGCTACTCCGACTCCACTCGCCGACTACTCCACTCGATCGTCTTCTCCATACGACGCGCCGATTTCTCCACTCGCCGCCGATCTCTCCATGCAAGTGCACCAAATTCTCCGCTCGGCCACCGATTCCTCCATACAACGTGTTGTTTCTCCGTTCGGTCACCGGCCGACTACGCCGATCCCTCCGATTGACATAACAATTTCTCCACCTGGCGTCGCTACTCCGTCGATCCGCCAATTCCTTCGCTCGGATGCCAACGTCTCCACTCGGCCACCGATCTCTCCATGCAATGCGCCGGGTCGTCCTCTCCGCTTTCGGCCGCCCATTACTGCATTCGATCTGGCCGACTTCACCGCTCGGCGCACCAACTTCCCTACTCGACGTGTCGACTACTCTACTCGGCCATGACGACTTTCTTCACCTAACAAGCTAAGTCATATTTTTAATATTTTTTATTATAAATATTCTTCGATCTATATATATATATATATTCTCCAATCTATATATATCTCCATATATTTCTCCAAATTTTTTTTTCTCCATATCAATGCATACACGCAATAAATTTTTATCCGCCGACCGGCCGCCCGGCCTACGCTTTTACTCGACTTACCCGAAACGACCCCTGTCCTCGACCTTGACCTACACGTGCATGCAGCTCCGCGCTCACGTTACGGTCGGTCGGCCCAGCGGTTTCTTAGCGACTCTTGTGCTCCTACTGGCGTACCGAGGCATGAGCTCCTCCGCTATGGGGTATGAGATAGGCGGGGCTAGGTAACAAGATACAAAGCTACTTTGCAGGGGCACTACTCATATTTTTCGGGTTGCCGACCGGCCATGCGTTCTCGATTTGCGTTATCCGCAGAGGCGGCTCTGTTTCGGCTTAATCCCGAAGACGTGCATGCAGCTCCCGCTCTGCGTTAAGGGTCGGTCGGGCGGCGGCTCTTCGACGACGCCTGTATCCCTACGCGTGCATACGGCTTCTACGCTTAAGCGCTATGGGCTATGGGTTAGTCGGGGCTGGTAATAATGCGATAAAGAAATAACTAGTTGTACTCCACTCACCAATAATTTTTCGCCAAAAACGAATATAATATCGCCAATATTATCAATTCTGGTTTACACCAATATTTATATTTATTTTTACATCATGTACTACCGGTTCTCCATATTTATTGCAGGGGCCTGGTTTGGTCATCGAGCTTATTCTCTACGCTCGGGGACCTGGATCGATCTAGAAGGTCATCAAGATTATCGCCAACCGGTGGTTACAACACTGGCGCTTCGGTTCGCCGCCGACTAGTTGGTTGGACTACTCGCCGCTCGGATTTTATCACCCGACCGGTTGCTCCAACCATTCGGCGCTCATCGCCACTTGCGGTTGTCTCCGCTCGGTGCTCATCGCCGATCACCCCTCATCGCTCGAGGCTCCTCGCCCGATCACCGATCGCCGTTCATCTCCGCTCGAGACTTCGTCGCCCGATCGCCGCTCATCTCCACTCGGGCTCATTGCCGACCGCCACTCGCCCGTTCATCTCCGCTCGGTGTTCGTCACCGATCGATCGCTGCTCATCGCTCGTCTCCACTCGGTGCTCATCGTCGATTCGCCGCTCATCACCGCTCGGCGCTCGGCGCCCACTCGCTGCTCACCATTCGTCTCCGCTCGCCGTTCGTCATCGCCGCCGTTCGTCATCGCTTCGCCGATCGTCACTCATCCTTGTTCATACAAAAGTCGTTAGCTCGCTAGTGTACTATCAAGTTTCTCCATCTTTGTTCGGTTCGAGGTGCCGATCCTGTGCCTTTCGGGGGTCTTGATACACACATGACGACTAATTTGGGGACCGATTGTTTATTCGTCGAATATTGGAAATCTTCTATTCTTTGACCCGCTACAAGATGCTTCGCTATCTTCCAAAGAAAGCTCGGGGACTACTGGTGTACACGTCACCTCACGGTGACTTGACGGGTGTACACGTCTCGGACATAAAGAAATTTTAAATTTAATTTTGAGCCCCTTGCATCCTTTTTGCAAGCCTTATCCGAGTAAGCCCGAGGTCGGCCGACCAGCTCACGCCTGGACTCGTCGCCGACCAGGCTTGCTCGAGCTTCATCGCCGGCCGGTCTTGCGCGACTTCATCGCCGACCAGCGCACCGGACTCCATTGCCGATCGGTTGGGCGGGTCGGATTCTTCGTTCAAACCGTTCGGCTTCGGGTTTAGCTACTCGGACTGATTCAAGACGGCGCTGCTCAAAGGATACAAGGCGCTCGGGGACTAGCGTGGGGGTATAGCCCCCGGTATGCTCAAGATGATATATGGGCCGCGCCATCGGCCGGATCGGCCCATGAGATATGACGAGATGTTGTAATCTAGATTAGTACCAACTCGGTTACTTTACTTGTAAACCTGTCCCCTCCGGACTATATAAGGAGGGACGGGGTACCCCCTATAATTAACTCAAATACGTATAGAACACGGGATGTGCGGTATTACGTCCACGGTGACGGCCGGAACCTGTATAAATCTGTGTCTCTGTGCTTGTGTTTGGGTTACCATCTCGTTCTTGATCTCGTGCACCCCACCACCATCATCTAATCTACTACCTCGGGCACCCCCAAGGTAGGCTGCCGACCAGATATCGTCGACAGTAGTGGGTTGAAGGACATAAGTGCAGCCACTAGGTATTGCAGTTACCTGTTGGGACAGTGAACCCATCAGCTCTCTGAATGGCATCGGCTAGTATTAGTGCATCATGGGCCGATCCCTCCCAAACCAACTAGGACATAGGTGAACTTGAGATCAAAATCAAGCGATGCCATGACATTACGTGTGGGGCTTGTTTTCCTACCCCCGAAGGCTTCTTTGCATGTGTCTAGGCACCCTTGCCAACACATGAGTACCATCAATGGCAGCAATTACATTCTACATAAACCAGCAAATGTGCATAAGCAAATGTGTGAACCTACCCAACAGAAATCTAAGAAATTAACAAGTACCTTGAAAAAAGGGAACCATCTGTGGCTACCCATAATCTTAGGGTGTGTGGTAGTAGAAGGAGCCCCCGATCAACTCACCCCTCACCAACAAAGATACAACACTTGGTGGAAGATTCTACTAACTGTCTCAATAGACCTTCTAAAGGATTGGTGGACCACCCTAAACCTCTCGGGTTGTGACCAACCACATGCAAAAACATTGCTACTGCTCCTCAACTGGGTATCCAACAGTCTCAGGTACAAGTCCCCTACTACGAAGCAGGTTGCATAATGAAAAAAAAGGAATCCTTCTCATGCGTAGCATGGCTATGCATTCAGTGTCATTGTAGTTGTACATCATCTGGAGTGTGCTCGCCTATGTCTCAAAGCATGAGTCCTAGGCCCATAGGGGATGACCTCATTTTCAGCAATCTTCCTAAGCCTATCGACCACAAAGCACACCATCACAAAGAACCATCCCCCGCTTGCCTAGCCATCATCAAATGCTTTGTGCATTTCCATCCATCTACATGCATTTCGAAATATATAAGACAATTAAGTAGACCCCGGCCGGCCTCTCGCAAATGAGAGTGTAAGCATTCATAATAAACTGAGCACGGCTACATTGAAATCAATGCCTCCCAGTGCTCACAAGCTAGTCATCATCAACCTTTCTCAAAAAGTATCATCCAATAATGTACCCATCCAACACTGAATCCACAGATCTTAAGCAATAAACATGAATTAACTCAATAAGATGAACCATAGCACAGATCCGAGCACAAGAATAAACCGTAGACCTAAAACAAAGATCAAAATCATCATGCAAAGCACATATGTAAGCGCAAGACCAAACCCTAGACCGCATCCAATGGGGAAACTAATAATGATGTCACCTCGGGTCAGCCGGAGGGAGCCGGGCAGGTCGAATCGAAGAGAGGTGGGGAAGAAGTAGCAGATCTGGTGGTGAAGCACCACCAAAGTCGCTCCGGGAAGAAGACGACGGAAGCGGATGGACTCGCCGGAGCCCAAAGAACGGAGGGAGCCGTCGCTGGCCGCAGATCCACACCGAGGGGAACGGAGATCAAGCCGGAGAAGACCGTCCGCGCGCCGGCAACCGAGCTCACCGCCGCCACCGGTACCTGTCGGCCCCTAATTTTTAGGGTCTCCTAATTTTTAGGGTCCATTTGTGCATCATATGTCGGCCCCTCGGATCGATGAGTCGACACGCACAATTAAACAAGATTGATATCAAAAAGCATACTTTTATTGCTTTGGGAAAACATGATACATTGTTCGGGTTTACATAGCTTGGGCCACTGGCCTTATAGTATATATATCAGAGTTTTAAGACAGCGGTTCTATATTATCGTGGCTCTATTCCTACAGGCAACCTGGAGTGCGGACAAAACCCTAGCTATTCCTATATCACCAACATCATAGTCCTAAGCGTAGTCCTAGCGTAGCTTCTTCATGTAGTCATGTGGCTCGTCTTCATGTATCCTTCGGCTGGCCCTATCCTCGCGTAGCTCCGGTAGTCCATCCTGGCGTAGGCTCTTGATCGGCTTCATCCTCGGATATACTCCTGCAGCTTCCTGCCTAAAAACATATGGAGAAGGGGGGTTGAGTACATACGTACTCAGCAAGCCCTAACTTTGGGTGGATGGAGGTTAAATGTGTAGTAGTGATAATTATGGGTTGGGCCCTGGTAGGGTATTCACCTTCCTCACCAGTTCCCGAGTTAAGTTATGGTTACCAAATTATTAATACGTCTTACCAGATTATCCATTGTTGTTGTAGTCTAATCATAGCGTCTCATCCCGGCATCTGCCCATTCCAAGGACGTGGCTATTCGAATAGATTCAAGTAAACTCTGCAGAGGGTGTACACTTTTCCCCACACGGTAATTACGATTCCTTCCATGATCAGTGGTTAGAAAAGAATTACCGAGATCTCGTACCCGATAGTATGCATTTCTTAGGGTTCCATACATTTCCACTACGGCGCTCATGGGTTGGGGAAAAAAAAGTTAAACGAGGATGATCACTTATCATCCTACGCCTAACCCGGACATGGAAGCTCACTCGCAACCCATGCCCTCACACACCTTGTGGAAGATCACTCAGCATCCACATTTAAAATATATAGATATATGTATATAGCTAGCGAATGTGCACCCAATAATTTTACGTGGAAGATCACTTAGCGTCCACGCCCAACTGCACCATGGAAGATCACTTAGCATCCTACGCCGTCTCCCTGCTCTACCGTTTGCCTACACCGGCCTCCTAAGTGGAAATATACTTCAACCTAACGGGGTGTGAGATCAAGCCTACCCATATAGGCGTGTGGGCTGTACGAAATGTCACACGAGGGATGAATAAGAGACTATGAACCGGTCCTTAGGGGTGACTAAAATAGGTATCTCCGACAGGATATCCTTCGCAGTAATATCCGCCAAGTAATCTACACCTAGATTACCCCTACCCGTTTCAAGTCATGGCATATATATAATCACTTTATCTGATTATCTCATTATCATATTAGCTCATTATCACATTATCTCATCATAAATATTCATATATTCTTTATCAAAGGGGTTATTGTATAAGTAGGATAAAAGGATGGTAGAAAGGTGGAAATTAGGACTTGCCTCCTCACGACGAGTATATCCAAGGGTCTTGATTCCTTCGCTTCTGTCTCCAGTGTCTTGGTGTAGCGGTACTTCGTCTTGGTGTAGTAGTAATCCTCCAAAGTCTTGACGTCATCATGCTTTAGGGATTCATCGGGTCCTTGTACGTCTTCTAGTCTACGCGATCTATTGCTTGACAGACAAGGGAGCAAAACCAAACAATGCATACACAACAAGCATAACTAAGCAAACATGATCAATTAAAACTAGAAGGGGGATCCTAACGGGGTTGGTTGTAGGTGGTGGATGGGTTTATTCTGATCCTATCATTACTATGTGAACTTGAAATAAGAGGTAGGTAAAGATTATCTATCCAACAAGATGGCTCCTAATTTGGGTTAGTGTGGTGTGGTTATCTATGGAAAACTAGACCATATTATTATCTTTCACTATTATGTGAAACCTGAAAGGAGAAAGCTTGACCAAGTCATCATAGACGGCTTGGCCTACTTCTATAGGTCCACTTGGGTTTGGCGGGGGTTAGCTAGTTGGGTTTACGTGGAGATAGGGTCTAGGTGGTTGGGTACGGGCATATATACTTATATACTGCATGCGTAGGGTTTAGGCTAGCTATATATGGATAGGTGGTGGCTAAGGTGGGTGGCATGTATGCGTACGCATATACACCGAGGGTTAGGTTAGTGACGCACACGCACATGCATATGTATGCGCCTAGGATTAGATTAGGATGAAGGGGTGGAGGGTAAGGTTAGCCATACATAGGTATATGCCCGAGTATATATCTATATATATATTTGTATATACCGGACTTACCATGTATGCGTGTGCGTATATACAGGGTTAGCTAGTATTACGGCGAGGGTTATTACTAGGGTTAACTATGGCGGTGCGGAGTTAGCCACACGGGGGGTCCGGATATCGGACATGTCCGTGCGTGTGTTTATATATAGATGTACCTATTTTCGGTGATTGGGTACGGACATGTCGGAGCATATAATATGTCACCAAAACCTACTCGCCTTTATAGGTACGTGGTTAGCTAGCACTACGAACGATTATTACTATAGTTAGCATTAATATTGATTTAGCGGGTTAGCACTAATTATAAAGAGAAACAAACAATTATCGCTAGAATTTAAATGGGCACCAAAATTAGAATAAGTAATGTGGATAAATAGGGTATGATTTTAGAAGAATTTTGGTGGTGGAATTTCTGGAATCAAAGTCGGAACGGAGAAGATATGAATTTCTAAAGTTTAATTAGAATAAAAGAATAGAGAATATACTTTGGAATTTATCTCTGGAAATTGGATAATGGAAATGAGTGGGAAGATATAGGATAGGATCTGGGGTGTACCTAGTTTATTTAGGAATTTTCTAGGAATTTTCTGGATAAGGGAAAATAGGTGTTCACTCCTCCGCGTACACTTCTCGGGTGCGTGTAGCATTTACTGCTCGGCTGACGCGTGGGTCCAGGCTGGTGGGACTCAGTTAACCGAACTGGTACCATGGACCGTGGCTAGCACTGTGCTGTGGACTACCTACTCCTTTCCTGGTTCATGTGAATCATGACCATGGCAAAGAGAAGGTGGAAAAGGAGGTGTTGGCGCGTGGGCCCCGCGAGGGAAGGTGCCTCCTCATTGGTCACGGGCAGGATGTCATCATTTCCTGTCCTGCTCGTCCGTTCGTCTCTGCCTGGGTCGTCTGCTCGTCTTCCTCCTCAGGCAAAAGACCGAGAGGGAGAAAAAGGAGAGGAAGGGAGAGAGAAAAAGAGAGAGGGAGAGAGAGAGAAGGAGGGGGAGACTCCGGCCGGCGGTGGCTCTGCGGTTGGCCAGTGCAGTCCCGGCGGCGGCGGCTTCAAATAGGTTGAGAGAGAGTGGGAGATGGAGGGGGATGGAGTGGCGCAGAGTAGGGCAGCGGCGTTCCGGTGGCACTCAGCTCCGGCGACGGCGCGGCGCTTTGCTCGGCTCGGGCTACTCCAGTGGTGTGCGCTGCACTGTTACGCTGTTCCGCATGGTGGTGGCCGAGCGGAGAGAGATGGAAGAGGAGGAAAACGGGAGGAGCTGATGCGACGGCGGGCGGCGGCTCCTTTGGCGCAGCTAGCCGGAGCTCCGGCGTGACTGGGCCGAGGTAACCGGCGACGGTGCGTGGCCGGGAATGGATGGCAACGCTTGTCCATGGTGCCTCCGAAGCCGCTAGACGAGGAGCAGAGGCGGGCCTTTCCTTGCTTCGCGTCCATGGCGACATGTCCCCATCGGAGAGAAGGCAAACGCAGGAGGGGGAAGAGAAGAGGAGAGGGAGATGGCTCTGTTCCCGCCAAGGCGAAGCTCCTGGTGCTGCTTCGTTGAGGCGGAGGTGCCCCTCGCCGTGCCTATTTATAGGCGGCGGAGGTCGGTTCGCCGGCGGAAGATATTTTCCGCCGCGCGCCGAGGTTCCGTGGGCGCTACTCTTCCTCGCGCGTGCGTCCGAGCTAGTGAGGCGGTGCTCAACAGTGCGCCCTTATCTATTTCGGCCGAGATGAGGCGGTAACGGCAAGCCCGAGGTAGCGGTGGTCAACGACGCGAGCGACGCGGTATCTGCGTCGTCGTCTCCCTAGGGAAGACGATGCCGACGGGCGGTCCCGCGTGTCGGCCGAGTAGAGAAGGAGGTGGAGTGAGGCGGGCTGCCGCTGGTTACCTGCCGCGATGCCTTGTGGGCGGGCTCGTGCACCGCCCATTTCGGGAGAGGAGGGAGGACGCGGCCCGCCGCTTGGGCTCGCATCTTGGGCTGATCCAAAGGCAGGGGAAGGAGGAGGAGGGAGTGGGCTCGGTCGCGGGCCGGGAAGGGAGAGGAGGAAAAGAATAAGCCCGAGAGACATTTCTCAATTATGAAATGCTTTTCTATTTTCCCAGAAATTAAACTAGGTGCACATTTAAATTGGGTTTGGAAATGATTTGAAAGGTGGGTGGTTGGGAACTAAGAAGAATAATTCAAGGAGGGTTTGTCATGATAGTTCAAGGGAATGATCAAAGAATTTTGTTTGGAAAGAATGGCAAGGAATTTGGGAGGAGGTCAAGGCGAGATTAATTGGTGCCAAAATAAATTCTAGGGCAAACAAACACGCAAGCAAGCATTCATCCAATCATTCAAGGCAATCAATCAAATAATTAAGCACATGATTAAAATGCATATGGTTAATTTTAATGCAAGGGTTTTGGGAAAATATTTTTAAATACGGTTTTGCGAGAAATAAACTAATCAGGTTTTATTTTGTTGTAAATTATAAAAAGTTCAAATTTTTAGTGATTTTTAGAATGATGCAAAAACACGGGTGTTACAAGTCTACCCCACTTAGAATGAATCTCGTCCCCGAGATTCGAGAAAACTAGAGAGAGAAACCTATAGAGAGAGGTAGAAATCCTAGAAAGAGGGGAGAACTAAACATGGTTTTCTATTTATCTTACCGTACCATCTTCCATCTTCCCGAGAGGTCTTCGTCTTCTATCGATCCCCGGATCCCGTGGGTCGCCTTGTCATGCTTCTTGAGGTCTTCAAAATTCTTCATCTAATCCCTTGAGTGATGCCGACTTGATCTTCTTAGGGCTACCCCACTTAGAAAATTTGATCTTCCAAAGTGTCTTCAAATTTTGCATATCCCCCTTTTTATTTTTTTTTTTTCTCATAGCTATCATTCCGAGTTGTTATGCTACCCCACTTATGTGGTTTGTACTCCCATGATTCACCCTTTGTTCTTCTTCTGAGCTATCTGGCTTCATTCTTCTTGATTCTTCTAGCTTTATGGTGATAATGTTCTTGGTTTGCTTCTTTTGAGCAACAATCACAGTATCTTGGGGTTCCATTTCTCATCAAGAAATTTGCACTATTGTGTTTTTTTTTAGGATTTCACTTCTCATCTAGAATTTTCTTTGTCGGTAGCTTGTTCTTGACTTGTTTCCGCCCTATACAATTCATGGGGTCTGAGTCTACCCCACTTAGAAGATTTTGCCCTAAATCTTCTATTATTGTCTTGAGATATTTCTAGGCCGATATTATTATGGCCTCTTGGCATATCATGTTCCGGTTCGTCTCTATTTTATACCGCCTTTATTTGTTTAGCTGGCATTTCATGCATAAGCATGTCATTCCAATGAGAACAATCACGAATTTTAATGCAAGGGTTTTGGGAAAATATTTTTAAATACGGTTTTGCGAGAAATAAACTAATCAGGTTTTATTTTGTTGTAAATTATAAAAAGTTTAAATTTTTAGTGATTTTTAGAATGATGCAAAAACACGGGTGTTACAGTACCTCAACGGGAGTGGAATGTGGAGTGGAGCAGAAGAACTCAGCGGTGGAGGAGGGGGGGTTAATATAGGCGGAGGATTTCGGCGGGGAGGGAGGCGCGGAAGTTTCACCATTTCGCGGGGAGCCCGCCGCTGCCTCCCGCCATTGCGCCGAATCGCCCGCGCGAAGCGCCGCCTTGAGCATGGCCGAAGAGGAACGCAGCGGAGGAGCGTGCGGCCCGAGCCCGGGGAGAAGGCGTTTTGCATCCGGTGGCCAGGCTCTGAACCGGGGCCGAGTATCAAACACGCGGATATGGCTCCAACGGGCCTGGCCGGGGAATTCTGGCCCATATCAAACACGTGCGCAAAAGCTCTCGCTGCAACGTCGAATCGAATGGGGAGCCGCTGCAAATGTGAAGTTCAGATCTGACCCATGCACGGCCCCGGCAGTTGCATCTCGCATTATTCTCAATTAATCAATTCACACTCCACCCTCCTCCAAGGCTCCAATCTACGTGTTCCTCTGACGTACTCGTATGTCGTCATTGCGCCCTTGCAGATATTTGGATCTGAAAACCTGAAGGATGATTATATTTACAAGCTAAACCGAGGCCGTGAGTGACAACTGACAAATGCGAGCGAGAGCGAGACGAAGACGGCATGTCGCTGTCCCGGCACGGCCATAACACTAACATAACGTCTTTCCGTCAGACTGAAGCAAATCGTGCAAACCGCCTCCCCCTTTTCCTTCTCTTTATTGACCCACCAGCGACTGGTGTAGCCTGTAGATACTGCTGTTGGTTGGCGCGCACGCATCATGCTGTCGATCAGCACCAGCCAAGAAGACGTAAAACTTGCACCTCCTTTTCCAGAGAAGCAGGAGTAGCGATCATGGCCAAGAACTGAACGTAGCTAGACTAGTTGAGCTTGAGCTCTGGAATCTATCCATAAGTTTTCGACACAATAAAAGTACTCTCTCCGTCTTAAAAAAAGCAATCGTAAAACTTTTAGAAATCGTGTTTGACTATTTGTTTTATTTAAAAATTTTATATAAATATCATATATCTTGTCATGAGTTATTTTATCATTAGGGATACTTTAATAATAAAATTTTTAAATAAAACAAATAGTCAAACATAGTTTTTAAAAGTCAACAAATAACATTTTTTTTAAGATGGAAGGAGTATATTTATATATTAATTCTAGAATTAATATTGAAAAAAACAAAAAAAAAAGAGTACTACACCTTCCATTCCAAAATTGTAATCATGCATCTAATATAAAGATTCCAAAATTATTTTGCAGTGCTTGCTGCAATTACCGCGTGCACCCATAAATTATTAACGGCATCAAGGAAATATTTCACGTTCCAAAAAACGTAGTAAGGTACTGCCAAAATTTGACAAGTCATTATTAACAAGATAGGACGAGGTTTTTTATTTTTAATTCTATTTTTTGCAAAAATATTTGACATAAGCAAATGTGTAGAAAATATAGTCCTATAGCCAGCAGTATTTCACTTTTGTCAATTTAGTTGGCGAAATTTCCCTTTCGGTAGGTTATCTTAAAAGGGAAGTGCAAACCAATCTCTTGTCGTGCAAATCACAGTCAAAAAGTCATCTAAATTTACCAAAAAATCATACATGTAAATGATATGATGATACACAACCTTATAAAATATCTTGTCCAAACTCAACTTCATTTGTGAGATATAAAAATAATAAATTTCTAACAAATTATCTAGAATGTGAAATATTTCCTTGATGCCATAAATTCTCAAACCAATGAACGTACTCTCTCTCTCGTGGTGGATTTTATGTTGGCTTGCACTTGATACATTGCCATCTTAAAAACTTATCATTTTTTCATCTCAGATTAGATGTAGTTAAAAAAGACAATATAAAATTACATGGCACTACAACTCGGCCAGATTTACAACTTATTTATCTTTAAAGCCATCTTGATGCCAAAATAATCTAAGTCAACTACCCTTAAAAACAGTTGGAGCACAAATTAATCCATAACTTTTTCAAATAAAGTCGGATGAAGACAAAATTTGTATCAAAATTCTAGGGCTCAACCAGATCTAAAATTTTGTAGTCGATGAAATTTTTATTCAAAATCGTATATGGACCCAGATGTATATACTAAGTACTAAGTTCTCATATTTCAAATTTCATTTTTCAATTTTTCAACTGACCTTAGATAGATAAAAGTTCTATATCAAAGTTGCACTAATCTACGAGATCCAAATCTCTATAGTTGAAAAAATTCTCATTTAAGATTGTTTATGGGTCAAAATATGATTATAAGATTATATATAGCATCATACGAGTAAAGTAACAAGTGGCTATGTGACGTGGTGGTAGGGGACAGTCCGCGCGAGGTGATACGTTGTGTGGGTTCAATCCATAGTTTCTTCTATTTTAAAAAATATATGAAATTGGTCTTTTGAACTTTTGGCCACAACTTCTAAATTATTTTATTTTAGAAAATTCTAAGAATTATTTTTATGGATTGTTGACTAAGTCAACAGACCCTGAAACATCGAATATTATGGTTGGTTGTATTAAGAAAACCGTCCCTAAAAATTGATTTCTAGCAACGGTTTCAAAATAGTCCTTGAAAATCATTTGTTTAATAATTGATGGTATAGTATTGGTTTTTTAAACCAATCCTGAAGACTGTTTATGACTGCTAATAAAAATCATTTCTATACTAGTGACGTTATTTTGGGGTAACTTTGTTTTTTTTACTTTATTTAATCATATATTGTATCTTCCAGAACTCAAAGGCTCAGGTTTATCTGACATCTTAATTTTATTTTTTAAATGCGTGGCCACTGGCCAGACATATTGAAAAAAAAAAGCTTTTTTTCGGATAAGAAGAGAAAGCCTATTGTGTTCAAAATGCCTGAGAGGCTTAATACATCGGTGTAACTTATTTACATCCTGTCTTCTTCTATTCTTATACTAGCTCATGTGTCATGAGGATTTGTCGTGCCTCCGGGGATGGTAGCTGTACCGCCCACCCTGTCGTCCAGCCACGAGATCACGTCGGCGAAGACGCGCTCGACGTCCTCCGGCCGTTCGCCCATGAGCACGTGCCACATCCCTGGATAGAGCTTCAGCGTCTTGTCCCTGCTCGACGCCCTCTCGTGCAGCAGCTTGCTGCCAGAAGGATCAGCGACGACGTCGTCGGTGCCGTGCAGGACCAAGAACGGCAGCGAGACCTGCCAACCATTCAATTGCGAGATGTTGCGTTGGATGGTTGAAAAGTATAGCAGAAATCGCATGATCAACGATTCAGCGGCAAGATTCATGCTATCAACCAATGCTGGATGTGGTGGCCTAAGCCTAACTGATGGAGAAGAACTCACCTCGTGCAGGTTCTTCTCGATGTCTAGGCTGGCGGAGAGCAGTTCGCGGCCTGTTTGCAATGCAAGGTTTCCTCTGTACATGTACGGGTTGGAACGGATCTGCACACGAATCCTATTAGGCGAGGAAGAGCATTTCATATGTGTTCAACATCTCAAAAGTGTGTGCTTGCAACATGCTTTTCCCTCGTGGAGAAAAGAAAATGCCATGAAGAAGAGCACGAATTTCACATTCTAAAATGTCAAATTACTCTCGTAAGCTTGTTCTTCATTACCTCTTTCTTGAACTGAGGGTCTTTGCAGACTTTGTCGATCATGTCTGTGGCAGGGATGACTCTCCAGCTAGGTGCAACGGTGCTGATCATCTTCAGTGCGCTGAAGATGACCGGGTGAGGACGCATGTTATCGAAGATCTGATATCATGTGAAACAAAAGCAACAGTCTGTAGTCAGAGGGGGCAAAATTCTAGCCAGGAGACTTATGCCATTCAAATGAGCTAAGGACCTTGCACATTGGGGAAAGCAGCACGGCACCGTCCCAATACAGAGGATCTTTCCTATGGAGCTGAAGCACCACGATTCCTCCCATGGAGAAGCCGTAGAGGAACCTCTTCTTTAGCCTGTTCTCCGGTCTCTCTGGAAATGCAATGGGCATGTTAACAAATAAACGGAGATCCCATGCTGATTGGCTATGATTTGCATACATAAGTACTGGTATTCATAGCTTCATTCTCACCACAGACACTCTTGAAATGATCAGAGCAGTCTCTGACGATGTCGCTGAAGCTCGATATGTAGCCTTTCGAGCCTGAAGATTTACCGTGGCCCTCGTGGTCGATTCCGTAAACAGCATAGCCACGGTGTACTAATCGAGCGGCCGTATCTGTATTTTATGGAAGTTTGTGAGTATACATCCATGTCAAGAGTTCATGGTTTTCATTGAAGAAAAGAACATGAAGGTGAAAGCGAAACTGAAGGTATTACCTCCCATGGATATGCTGCACTCACCTCCGTAACCTAGCAAAATTGAGCCACAAAGGGAGGCTTTACTCTTTAATTTTCAATGAAAACATATCAAGGGGCAAAGTGAAGGATTGTAAGGGGGAGATGTCGGTACCGTGGCAGATAAAGATCAGAGCTCTGCTCTCCGATTTTCTCGGCGTCCAGCTGCAGGTGAAGAGCCTGTTTCCTCGTGAATTCACAAAGAAGTCCTGCCCAAATTGTACAGAAATATGTTATCAAATACTGCTACACCGATGGAATCATAAGAAACAATCCTTGTTAGAATTACGTTCAAAAAAGAATCCTTGTTAAAAACTGAACTGCCCAAGAGAATTGCAGTAGGACTAACCTCTTCATACTTGATATTATCTCTGTACTGAGCCTGTAGAAATCAGAAAACCAATTGCTAAGAGTCATGGAGGCAACATAAACATGAAGAAAGAACAGCAGATTGTTTCTAAATATACCATGTGAAATATTTTTCTGAATGCCGTATGATTATGTCCAGGCGATCAATGTGCACAACAGCACATGATGTGCTGCAGCATATATATACTGCACCTGTCTGAAAACAATTGCTCAGCAGAAGATTTTAACGAGGACTAGTCTTCAAATGTCAGAGAAAATTCACTCTTCAGCACTAAGGAAACGTATAACTTTCTCCTTTTACCATCTTCGCAGAAAATATCGGTCCAGCGAACGCCTTACAGGAATCAATCAGAGCTCAAATCGTGGGAGCTTCCCATGCAGGAGAAAATAAAATTGACGTGTGCACTGGGAAATGATAAGACGGACGGGAACAGGTGTCGCATGTTTCTGATTTTCGGCACCGTCAGGTGTGAATTAAAAAGGCGAGTTCAGATATGATGCAGAAAAAGTATATTGGACACAGGTCAAAAACATCTCTTAGACTCTGACGAGTTGACCTGTCAGACATGGATTCT